>SNVD02009746.1:0-40526 GCA_013180625.2 Boswellia sacra
AAAATGCTCAAAACAATCCTTCAGTGACTAGTCAGTCTGCCTACTTCAAGCACCATGCTTGTATACCCCATATTATTTCTTTTGCTTCAATCGAGATGATTGAGACAATTTATCATCCATGATTTTCTAGATGGTAAGAGCAATTCTTTGGCCCTGCTTTTTTTATTTTCTCAAGATGATTGGGCAGTTCTTTGACCCTTGCTTCTTTTGACTTCTCAAGATAAATAGGTAATTCTTTGCCCCATGTATGATGAGTTTAGTACTACTATCAGAAATTCCTTCATTCTTACCTTTAAGGGCATTATTCCTCCTTCTATAAAAACATCCATGCTGGACGAAATGGCTAACTTCTTCCATATATCTTGTCTTCTTTATTGCTGGTGGCAAGGTTGCCTTTTTTGATAACTTGATGGAAACTGTTGGCAGATCTTCTTCTTTTTGACATGTTTTCAACATACCCAATATCCTCCAACAGTAAGTTGAAATGCTGAATGTGAGTTGTGCATCAATTTGATTCATATTTGAATTCTTCAAAGATTTCTCAAATTCAATGGCTCAAAGTAATGCATTGACATTGTGATTGTTCACAATTTCAACTCTAATGTTAGAATTGCTTCATTCAAGATTCTTCGTGTGTGTGTGTATAGCCAATCATACTTTACTTGTTGAGAATTGGATAACTTTATGCAAATAAAAACTAGTGATCAATCTCTAAAGATAGAAGGACTACCATAAGCCCACTTTTCACACCACTCTCTATTAATATAGGCTCATCACAACATCAAGGATCATTAGGGCTTTATCAAGCTTGTAACGTTAGGCTTAGGTCAAGGTATGATAAGGAAATTAGAAGGTCAACTACTCATAGTCATACAATCGTTCTAGGTTTTAATTGAGAGCATCAACTCATTTTTATCACCATGTTTGTTTCAATTTTGAATGCCTATACCTCTAAACTTTGAGTCTTTACCCACCATGTTTGCTTTGCTTTTGATTTTGAGTGGCTAGACCATAAAACTTTACTAGCAATGGAATTAGCACTCTTTTCTTTTTCTTTTTTTCTTTTTTTATTTTTCATCCTTTTTTTTAATTTTCTTTCTTTTTTCTTCTTGAGCTCAAAATTGCACAAAACTTGTCAAATTCCTTCCATTCTTTCATAAGCATGGCACTCAATGCTTTTTTCTAGAATGTTCATATGCTATGAGTGAAGGGCACTATGTAGGGCAAATTTTCCAGTGTTAGGATAAATTTTGTGGTTTAACAAAGAAAAAGCTTGATTAGGCACAATAGGGTACACTAGGGGCAATAAATCCTGATTAGTTAGGCTTGAAAGGCTCAATTAATCCAAAAGAGGCCTAAATCACTTCCCTCATGTTGTAAGGCCTAGGATTTCGCCTCGAGTGGTGATTAAACAGGTTCTAGAGTCCTACAAGATTTCAACACCAAGCTTTATTCACATAAACTTTCTCTAAGTGATAAAAGTTTCATATTCATGGTGACCGTGCTCAAATGTTAAAAATTCAAGAATGAAAACTCATCTAGCAAAAAGAGTCAAGCACGTTAATAACACAATCTCATGTATTACCAAAAATTTATTTCTAATGAGTGTTTACAGAAATTGGAGTTTTGAGGCTCGATGATGAAGTGAAGATGAATGTCGAACAATACAAATGACTGTAATGCCCTTGAAAGGAAAAGGAAGAAAGGTGAGAAGAAATCGACCAAGAGTCTCAAAAACTGGCACATCGCTTAAAAACTCACAAAAATTAATCTAGGAGGAATCTGGTGATGAGTCATATACCATTGTGAAGCTATAGATATCTAGTTTTCATAGATCAGATTGAACTCGAAGAGTTACGTGTGATCAAATGGACGAAGGCCAGAAAAGACTGTATTAAAAAATGCAAAATTGAAGGATCCAGTGAGCAATAACTGACCAATTGTTAGAATGTAAGTCAGCTATTTGTTAACAATCGATTGACTATCAGAGTGGCAGCTAATAGTCTTCCAACAGTCGGTTGGCCGTTGTCCCGCTAGAAATGGAAAATTTGGCCACCAACCTTCATTTTTGTTTCTTTGATTCCTTTTTCAATCCAACCCCTCTTTTATATAAATAGCTCTACTCGTTACTTCTAAAACATCCAGAGTTCTTCTCTTCTCCTTCTTGAAGACACGCTGGAGAATTCCAAAAGTCTTTTGTAGTCTAATATTTTCCGGGCATCTTATATTGCTCTAAACTCAGAAAGGGTATGTCTTTAGAGCAATTCCCTCTGCTCCCTCCTTTTTTCTTCTTCATTTTTCTTGCTTTAGGATAAGCATAATTAGGTTTGTTTATGCTTAGAATAAGCATGTTTAGGTTTTATTTTGATGCTTAGAAGTACGTTTAAGGTTATTATGAATTATTCTAACCCTTTATTTGTTTTGTGAGATGGATAAACGTGTCAAGGTAAGTCCGTTTTCGCTCCTTTATTATAACCATGTCTAGGAATTTATTCTTTTTGCGAATACTTAGGATCATAATTAGGTGCATATGTTTAGAATCATGCTTAGGATCATAATTAGGGTTAAAATATGCTAGGAAATAGCATAGAATAAGTAAGAATTATCATGTTTACTCTTGGATGTTTGAATTAAGCTAGAATAGTTATGTTTGATCTTGATTGATGTGATTAGGCTAGAATAGCCATGTTTTATCATGATTGCTTGAAGTAAGCTAGAATATGATATGAAAACCATGTTTAGGCTAGAAGTGTCATGATTACTTATAAATTAATATGAATTATACTAGAATAGCAATAGGTAAAATTACCATAATTCTTATTATGGCTTTAATTAGAATTCTAGTTGATTAATATGACCACATGTATGAATATACCATGTTTAATTGTATGATGCCATGAAGTGGTGGTGGACTCTGATAAGGGACCATCACTTAGAATAATTGAATGCATGTGTGAATAATGCCATGAAAGAGGCTTGATAGACATTAAATATACTCACATATGGTGGTGAGCAATTCATTATCTATTGAGTCTCGAAGTTATTGCTTGCATTTGATATTCAAATGTATGATTTCTTTTATGAATGTATGGAATATTCTTAAAGTATTTAAAGTATAATTACTTTACTATTAAAGAACAATCGATGTAATTCTCTTCCTCTTCCCCTTCCCCTATTTTTGAAGGAAATGTAATCTACTCTCCTATCTTTTTCTATGTATGAATATACAATTGTTGTTGATTGATAATCACCTCACATGTTTAATGAAGATAAAACGGAAAATTTATGTAAAATAAATAACTTAGGCGGACTGTGTAGCAACATGAGTTATTCTAATTTGGTATACCATAGTGGAGATTGGATTTTTGATCCGGGCAAGGTGAGTGGCTCGTACCTTACTTTCCGCATCCATCTCTAAAAAGATTAGGGTAGTTTAGGTTCTGAAGCGAGGGATCAGATTGCCCCGATTCATTTCTAATTGAATAATTGAGTGGCGACTCCATTCTCCAGATGTGCCTGTGAATAAGGCTTTCATCCTGCCAGCGCGTTTGCAGCCACGACACTGTGTCAAAGCCTCTATCGAGACTTAAGAGAACACAAACGAGCTATGGGCACATTTGGAGAAAGGACTCGTCTCCCAATTATTCAATTGGGAATGATTGGGAGCGATCTGATCCCTTACTTCGGGACCTAAACTACCCTCATCCCTTCAGAGATGGGTTTAAGAAGTTAGGTACGAGTCTTCCGACTCGTCCCGATGTGAATCTGACCTCCACTTGGGAACTACCAAATAAAAAAAACTCGTGTTGCTACTTAGTCTGCTTAAATGGTTCATTTTATGCACAAATTCTAATTTTTCTCTTTATTAAGCATGTTAAGTGATTGTTCAATTAAAACAGTTGTATATTCATATAAAAAAGAGGGAAGAGAATAGATTACATTTCTTTTCAAACATAGGGGAATGAGAAGAGGATTACATCATTTAAATAAAATAGTAAAATATTCCATACATTTGTGTATTACATTCATTCTAAGTGATGGTCCCTCACCATCAATGTGAGTTCATCATCTTTTCATGGCATCATACAATTGCACTTCTAAATACACAAATATTCATAAATCATATAAAGCAATAATCTAATGTGTTAGCCCTAAGGCTACATGATAATTTTGATATAACAATACACATTGATTAATTGAGATTTACTAACATGTTTATTTATGTGCAAGAGTAAGATCATTGAAATAATTTTAAAATCAAGAAGAGGCTTATTAAATGAAGTGTTGAAGCTAAGGAGAAAACTACATGTTAAAGGCACCAAAGTTTAAGAACAAGGTTTGATTCAAGGAATGTGACACATGAGCAATGTTTAATCAATTGGTCATATATTTCTCTACAAATGTCTAAATGACATGATTCTTGAGCCTTTGGAAAGCTTACTCAATTTATAACATTTTATATGTTTTTAAAGAAATTCAAATTTCAAGTGTAAGGTCGTCCAAATCATCATGCAAGTTGAAAGACAAATAGAAGCAGCTGACATGAGCACCGAATACTGTTTTAGACATATCTTGAGCTACAAATATCGAAATTACTTGATTCTTATGGCATTGGAAATTGGACTTAATGAGTCACATTTCATATGTTTTGAAAAAATTCAAATTTCAAATGGAAGGCTGACATAATTAACATGCAATTTGGTGGACTGACACAGAGAAGAAAAATCAACTCATATGAGCACCGAATAATTTTCTATCCATATCTTAAGATTGATATATCCAAATGCTTTGATTCTTAATGTTTTGGAAAGCTTATTCAAATATGCATATATTTTATGTTTTGAAGAAATTCAAATTTCAAACAGAAGGCTGACAGAATTATCATTCAATTCGGTGGACTGGCACAAGAAAGAAAACTCAAGTCACATGAGCACTGAATGATTTTTTGGCCATATGTTGAGCTAGATATATCCAAATGACTTGATTCTTAATGCGTTGGAAAGCTTATTTAATTCTCCAGATCTTTTATGTTTTGCATATTTTCAAATTTCAAACAAAACACTAACAAAAATGGTAGACAAGATTACGGTTTTTATGGTAGGCAGAAAATTTGGAGTTGGTGTCTTCACTTGATTAAGTTCATCTCATTTGCCTATAAAAGGAGCCCTTCTCCCATGCATTCAGCAAGACAAAAAGAAGAAGAAGAGAAGAATCCATCAAGCCATAAATAAGAGAAATATCAAGTTTAGAGAGCTTTTATATTCTTTATCTACTCTTTGAAGAAAGTTGTACTTTTGTTGTAAAAATTTTCTTTGTTCTTGTATTATGGTGAGATTGAGATCTTGTTGTAAAGGATAAAAGTTATCCTTGAGAGAACTCTTTCCTTGGTGAGGTTGTTCATCAAGAAGAACTCTTGGTGTGGTGTTATCAAGAGTTGAAGAAGTTGCCTTGGTGAGGTTGTTCATCAAGAAGAACTCTTGGTGTGGTGTTATCAAGAGTTGAAGGAAATTGCCTTGGTGAGGTTGTTCATCAAGAAGAACTCTTGGTGTGGTGTTATCAAGGGTTGAAGGAAGTTGCCTTGGTGAGGTTGTTCATCAAGAAGAACTCTTGGTGTGGTGTTATCAAGAGTTGGAAGAAAAAGTCTTGGTGAGGTTGTTCATCAAGCAAGTTGTAAAGATTTCTACAACTTAGTGGAAAGCTTAGCTCGTGGAGCTAGGAGCCCGTGGACGTAGGCAAGGTTTGCCGAACCACGTAAATTGAGTTTGCACTCTCTCTATCCCTATCTCTTTATATTTAGTTGTACTTGTGATTGTACTTTATTGCTATTCTCTTGATTGCATTCTATTTTCATCTTCTTCACCTTTATTCTCAAAGAAAGAGTGAACTAATTTTGATCTTTCAAGAAAAGTTTTCTAAATCCGTTTTGATAAATAAAAACCCAATTCCCCCCCCCCCACCCCCCCCCCCCCCCCCCCCCCCCCCCCCCCCCCCCCCCCCCCCCTCTTGGGTTGCCATACCTGGGTTAACATAATGTCATGGGATTCTAGCCTAGATTTTGATAAATTCTATCGAGGCGATTCTACCCATTGCTTATTCTAGCATTATTCATTTTATGTATCATTATGGAATTCTACCCTAAATCATAACATCCATGGCATATTCTAACCTAAACATGGCATTTCTAGTCTAATTTAAACAATTAAAATCAGTCATAGCTATTCTAGCTCAAACAAGACCTTCAAGGACAAAACGATAATTCTACCTATTCTATGCTATTTCCTAGTATGCATCAAAGCAAGTAAGTTTTTCTAGCATGATTCTAATCATGTGCTCTTAAGCATGATTATAAACATGTTCTCTTAATCATGGTTCTAAGCATTCGCCAAGAAAATAAATTCCTAAGCATGATTCTAAAAAAGGAAGGATTGCAGACTTACTCGACACGCTTATCCATCTTGTAAAACAAATTGGGTTGAACAATTCATAATAATCCTAAACATGCTCCCAAGCATAAAATAAAATCGTAAACATGCTTCTTCTAAGCAAGCAAAATAAAAGAGAATAGGAGGGAGGAGAGAATTCTGCTTTTAAGATGTACTTTTCGGATTTAGAGCAATAGAACGCCGAAAAAATTATATTGGAAAAGACTTCTCGAGTTCTCAGACGTGTCTTCAAGAGAGAGAAAGATGATTTTATTCGATAATTGGTGTGAATTACAAAGTGAAAGGACTATATATATGAAAAAGGAAATTTTCTAAGCTAATTTTTGAAAATAAACCAAAGAGGGTCAGATGACCATCTCTAGACAGTCGGACAGCCATCTGATGGATGCTTGACAATTTGCCAATAGTCGGGTGGCTATCTGATGGCCGGTCGACTAATTTCCTTTCGATCCATTCCTTTTTTATTATCCTTTGATGCAATCCTTTCGAATCTTTGTTCCTTCGACCACGCATAACTTTTAGAATTCAACTTCGATTTGCGATCTATAAATTTCTATGAAAACTAGACGTCTCACAATGGTATATGACTCATCATTAGATTCCTCCTAGATTAATTTCTATGATTTTTTGAAGTCATATGTCAGTTTTCAAGGCCTTTTACCAACTCCGTCTCACATTTCATTTCTTAGCCTCTGAGGGCATTTCGATCATTTTCATTGCTCGAGATTTATCTTCATTCCTTCATCGAGCCTACAAAATTCAGTGTCTGTAGCTTACCCCTACTTTGGAGAGGTTTGTGAGACACAAAAGTCAATAAAGTGCTCTTACTTCTTCTTTCTCTCTTCCTTCTCATCATCTTCGACTTCATCCTCCTTCTTTCAGACTTTCTCATCATCTCTCTCTCTTCTTCTATTCCCATAAAAAAAGTGCACCCATTCAAGTGCTAATGTGCCCTTCTAAGGACAGATATACCCATTCAAGGGCTAATGTACCTATCCAAGGCAGGTGTGCCTATCTGAGGGCTAAGGTGCCTATTTAAGGCGGGTGTGCCCATCTGAGGGCTGAGGTGCCTACCTAAGGTGGGTGAGTATGTCCCATTTAAGGGCTAAAGTGCCTATCCAAGGTAGGTGCGCCTATCTAAGGCGAATATGCCTATCAAGGGCTAGAAAGCATCCTTATGATACTATGATGAGACATTCTTCAGTGCACATATTTCTCAGGGTTTCTAACACTCTTAAGTGCACCTGTTTCTTAGGTAGGGTAACACTCTTCAATACGCCTATTCTAAGGGCTTCAAACACTTTTAAGTGGACCTCCTTCCTAGGGTTTAGTAAAACTCTTTAGTGTGCCTATTCTAAAGGTTTAGAACACTCTTAAGTGCACCTACTTCTTAGGGTTTTCAACACTGTTTAGTGTACCTCTTCTTATGGCTTGTGCCTATTCTAAGTGCTTAAGGCACTCTTAAGTGCACCCACTTCTTAGGGTTTTCGACACTCTTTAGTGTGCTTTTTCTTAGGGCTTGTGCCTATTCCAAGGGTTTAAAACACTTTTAAATGCACCTACTTCTTAAGGTTTCCTTCCAATGCATGCCCATCGGGAAAACTTCTATCATGTACTTCTTCACGATCTTTAGACCTTCTTATTCTTTGAGCCTTCGGCTAACTATTGTTCATACCTTCTTTAATTTCTTTGGAATTCGCATTCCTTAGCTTTCATGCCTTTTATCTTCATTCTTCTTTGATCTTCTTTAGTCTTTGCATTCGTTAGGTTTTATGCCCTCATTCTAACTATTCTTCAAGTTTCCTTAATCTGCTTCAGATTTCGTATTCAATGGTTTCATGCCCAAGCTTCTATTCTTGATTCCTTTTAATCCAATGGGGAAAAGTAAGATGAGGGTTTTTAGGGGTGCAGATTGAAACATGATTTTCTCTCAAATGACACAGCCAGAGTTACTGCTCATTTCACCGGTTTTGCGAGTTACGCTTTGAGATTCACACATATTGTAGATCGAAACACGCTAATCAAACTTTCCTTCTTGAACCTTTTGAGATTTCGAACGGAAAACGTTCAAATCTATAGAAAAAGGGTATCGGTTTTCACTATTCACGGCATCAGAGTGGCGAGTGAATAGTCACCGCCAGCGTGGTCAGCTTCATCTCAGCCCGTTCTGCAAATCTTTCTTCAGCACCGAAATCTGTTTCGACCGTCTTCAGCCCTGTCCACGGAGTTTTTAATCTACTATTCACCGCTGCTTTCTGTTCGACGGCGAGTGGGTCGTCACCTCCGGTACCAAAGTGTAGATCAAGAGGCGTCGATCAGGTTTCCCTTCTGTAGTATCGTCGGATTCCCAGTATTTATCCCTGAAATCGCATTTATATTTTCGGAGATACTATTCCTGACGGCGGTAATACTGTTCATCCGAAAACACTATTCATCGATTCTTCCAGGTTGCTCCTCAGCCTATTACATGTGTTGACCCACGTATGGCAACCCAAGAGGGGGGGTGAATTGGGTTTTTATTTATCAAAACGGATTTAGAAAACTTTTCTTGAAAGATCAAAATTATATAACTCTTTCTTTGAGAATGAAGGTGAAGAAGATGAAATTAGAATTTATCAAAGATGCAATCAAAAGAATAATAATGATGAACAATCACAAGTGCAAGTAAATGTAAAGAGGAAAGGGATAGAGAGAGTGCAAACTCAATTTACGTGGTTCGGCAAACTTGCCTACGTCCACGGGCTCCTAGCTCCACGAGCTAAGCTTTCCACTAAGTTGTAGAAATCTTTACAACTTGCTTGATGAACAACCTCACCAAGACTTTTTCTTCCAACTCTTGATAACACCACACCAAGAGTTCTTCTTGATGAACAACCTCACCAAGGCAACTTCCTTCAACCCTTGATAACACCACACCAAGAGTTCTTCTTGATGACCAACCTCACCAAGGCAACTTCCTTCAACTCTTGATAACACCACACCAAGAGTTCTTCTTGATGAACAACCTCACCAAGGCAACTTCCTTCAACTCTTGATAACACCACACCAAGAGTTCTTCTTGATGAACAACCTCACCAAGGAAAGAGTTCTCTCAAGGATAACTTTTATCCTTTACAAGAAGATCTCACTCTCACCACAATACAAGAACAAAGTAAATTTTTACAACAAAAGTACAACTCTCTTCAAAGAGTAGATAAAGAATATAAAAGCTCTCTAGACTTGATATTTCTCTTTTTTGTTGCTTGATGGATTCTTCTCTTCTTCTTGCTCTTTGTTGCTGAATGCATGGGAGAAGGGCTCCTTTTATAGGCAAATGGATGAACTTAATCAAGTGAAGACACCATCTCCAAATTTTCTGCCCACCATAAAAATTGTAATCTTGTCTGCCATTTTTGTCAATGTTCCGTTTGAAATTTGAAAATCTGTAAAACATAAAAGATCTGCACATTTGAATAAGCTTTCCAACGCATCAAGAATCAAGTCATTTGGATATCTGTAGCTCAAGATATGGCCAAAACACCATTCGGTGCTCATGTGACTTGATTTTTCCTCCATGTGTCAGTCCATCGACTTGAATGATAATTCTGTCAGTCTTACATTTGAAATTTGAATTTCTTCAAAACATAAAAGATCTTTATATTTGAATAAGCTTTCCAAAACATTAAGATTCAAAGATTTTGGATATTTCTATCTTAAGATATGGCTAAAACACCATTCGGTGCTCATGTGAGTTGATTTTTCTTCTCTGTGTCAGTCCACCGAATTGCATGTCAATTATGTCAGCCTTCCATTTGAAATTTGAATTTATTAAAAACATATGAAATGTGATTCATTAAGTCCTCTTTCCAATTCCGTAAGAATCAAGTTATTTTGATTTTTCTAGCTCAAGATATGTTCAAAAGAGTATTCAGTGCTCATGTCAGCTGCTTCCATTTGTCTTTCAACTTGCATGATGATTTGGACAACCTTGCCCTTGAAATTTGAATTTCATTAAAACATATGAAATGTTATAAATTGAGTAAGCTTTCCAAAGGATCAAGAATAACGTCATTTGGATATTTGTAGAGATATATATGACCAATTGATTGAACATTGCTCATGTGTCACATTCCTTGAGTCAATCCTTGTTCTTAAACTTTGGTGCCTTTAGCATGTAGTCTTCTCCTTAGCTTCAACACTTCATTTTAATAAGCCTCTTCTTGATTTTAAAATTATTTCAATGATCTTACTCTTGCACATAAATAAACATGTTAGTAAATCTCATTAATCAATGTGTATTGTTATCATCAAAATTATCATGTAGCCTTAGGGCTAACAATCTCCCCTTTTTTGATGATGACAAACCATTGATTGCTTTAAAATAATATCTAAATCAAGAATGAAAATAAAATCAAGAATAAATAAAAATTTGGCAGTTGTTATGAATATAAGCAATCCAACCATTTCTCCCCCTTTTGTTATCATCAAAAAGATATAATCAAATTAATTACTCCCCCTAAATATATTCTCCCCCTTAACATATGCTACCATTCAAAAATTATCATATAAAAGCAAAATTAAACATATCCAATATGTCTAATTCTTTTCTAATTATGCAAA
Source organism: Boswellia sacra (assembly GCA_013180625.2). Classification (NCBI taxonomy): domain Eukaryota; kingdom Viridiplantae; phylum Streptophyta; class Magnoliopsida; order Sapindales; family Burseraceae; genus Boswellia; species Boswellia sacra. The sequence continues at coordinate 11,043 of SNVD02009746.1, forward strand.
GTCTATCTTGACTAAGGGGTTTATTTGTTGAAAAAAAAAATTTTGTTTAAAAAAGTTCTCACTTGTTTTTCAAATTGACAAGCATCACAAATCTTGTTATTTTCAAATTTTATTCTTGGAAAACCATCAACTAAATCATTTTTAGAAGTTTTTTAAAATTTTATCCATGCTAGCATGACCTAACCTTCTATGCTATAACCAAGTATCATGATTAACAATGAAACAATTTTTCACATGATTATTAACATCAATATCAATTGTATAAATTTTACCACATTTATTACCAATAAATAATGTCTTATCGTTACTAACATCCTTACTCACACATCTATTAGGCTCAAAAGCAACAAAATATCCCTTATCACACAATTGACTAATGCTAATCAAATTATGTTTCAAACCATGAACAAGCAAAACATTTTCAATAATAGGTAAAGAAGGGTTACCAATATCACCATGTCCGATTACCCTTCTGTTGGCATTATCACCGAAGGTCACATATCCTCCTTTCTTCATTATTAATCTTGAGAATTTGGAGGCATCTCCGGTCATAAGCCTTGAGCATCCACTATCTAAGTACCACTTGTGTTTGCTACTCCTTTGTTTCTACAATCAATATTCAAAGAGAGACTTTTTGGTACCCAAATGTTCTTGGGTCCTTTAGTTATGGTACTTTTTGGAATCCATATTTGTTTCAAATTAGGATTTCTCTTAATATAGCAAGAATATACTTTGTGTCCTTTTCTTCCACAATAAGTACATGAATGATTAGGATTATTCCAAAAAGATGCATGAGCAAAATAATTTTTAAAATACTTTTGATTTTTATGAGTTTTATATCTTAAGCCTCTTTTATCAAAAACGCACCTTTGGTTTTGTAACATAGAGTTCAAATTTTTTGTGCTTTTTGTAAAACTATCAACAATATTTCTCAAGTCATTATTTTCCTTTTTCAAAATAACATTTTCTTTCTCCAATTTATCAAAATCCTTTTGTTGTAAAATGTCATTTTTAGTTTTTAATAAATGTATTTGACTTTCCAAACTTTCAAAATCTTTTTGCTTTAAAATTTCATTTTCATTTTATAAATCTTCATTTATTTCCACCAACTCTTCTAAATGAGATAACATGATTTTTGACTTCTTTTTGAAATCATTGATTTTTGAATTTTGTTTATCAACTTGTACATGTAAATTTTGGAATGCTTCAAATAATTCATCATATGAAAACTTAGGATCATAGTTTAGAATACTTACCTCATCTTCACTTAAAGCCATAAAGCATATGTTTGCCACTTCGCAATCTTCTTCTTCGGTGGAGCTAGCTTCACTATCATCCCAATTTGTGGCTTTCATTGCTTTGGATTTCTTGTTTTGACTCTTGAAGTAACGACAATCCATTCTAGAAATCTTCTTGAATCCTTGGTTTCTTCTAATCATCCTTTTTAGATTTCTTGTGATGAATGCAAGATCTTCATCATCTCCTTCGTCATCGGAGTCATCTTTTTCTTTCGTTGAAGATTTGAAAGCGATATTTTTCTTTTTCTTGAAATCTTCTTCGTTCTCCTTCAAGGTGATTTCATGAGTCATGAGAGAACCCCTAAGTTCTTCTAATGGCAGTTTGGTGAGGTCCTTTGCTTCTTGAATTGCCGTCACCTTTGGCTCCCAAGATTTTGGTAGACTCCTAAGAATCTTTCTCACCATTTCAACATTAGAATAAGATTTACCAAAAGATTTCAAACTATTAATAATATCCGTAAATCTAGTAAACATTTCAGAAATTGATTCATCTTGTTTCATTTTAAAAAGCTCATAACTATGAACTAGCATACTAATTTTAGATTCTTTAACTTGATTAGTTCCTTCATGAGTTACTTCAAGTGTATGCCATATTTCTTGTGCCGTAGAACAAGTAGATATTCTATTAAACTCATTTCTATCTAAAGTACAATATAACACATTCATAGCTTTAGCATTCAAACTCAATTTCTTTTTATCATTTTCACTAAACTCTTTAGATTCTTTAAGTATGCATTCCCCCTTTTCAATTTTGGTAGGAACAAAAGGTCCTTCCAAAACAATAGACCATAAATCATAATCAAAAGATTTCAAGAAAATACTCATTCTAGTTTTTCAATAAGAGTAATCACTTCCATTAAAAAATGGAGGTCTAGAAATAGAAAGCCCCTCAACATATGAAGTTGAATTAAAAGTTTCCATAGCTCAAAATCGGTTAAGATTTAAAAAAAAAATGAGCAACCTTGCTCTGATACCACTTGTTGACCCAGGTATGGCAACCCAAGAGGGGGGGTGAATTGGGTTTTTATTTATCAAAACGGATTTAGAAAACTTTTCTTGAAAGATCAAAATTATATACCTCTTTCTTTGAGAATGAAGGTGAAGAAGATGAAATTAGAATTTATCCAGGATGCAATCAAAAGAATAATAATGATGAACAATCACAAGTGCAAGTAAATGTAAAGAGGAAAGGGATAGAGATAGTGCAAACTCAATTTACGTGGTTCGGCAAACCTTGCCTACGTCCACGGGCTCCTAGCTCCACGAGCTAAGCTTTCCACTAATTTGTAGAATCTTTACAACTTGCTTGATGAACAACCTCACCAAGACTTTTTCTTCCAACTCTTGATAACACCCACCAAGAGTTCTTCTTGATGAACAACCTCACCAAGGCAACTTCCTTCAACCCTTGATAACACCACACCAAGAGTTCTTCTTAATGAACAACCTCACCAAGGCAACTTCCTTTAACCCTTGATAACACCACACCAAGAGTTCTTCTTGATGAACAACCTCACCAAGGCAACTTCCTTCAACTCTTGATAACACACAACAAGAGTTCTCCCAAGGATAACTATTATCTTTACAAGAATATTTCACTCTCACCACAATACAAGAACAAAGATAATTTTTACAACAAAAGTATAACTCTCTTCAAAGAGTAGATAGATAATATAAAAGCTCTCTAGACTTGATACTTCTCTTGCTTTTTGCTTGATAAAATGCTTCTCTTGCACTTATTTTCCTGAATGCATGCATGGGAGAAGGGCTCCTTTTATAGGCAAATAGGATGAACTTAATTAAGTGAAGACACCAACTCCAAATTTTCTGCCCACCATAAAAACTGTAATCTTGTCTTCCATTTTTGTCAATGTTTCGTTTGAATTTTGAAAATCTACAAAACATAAAAGATTTGCACATTTGAATAAGCTTTCCAACGCATTAAGAATCAAGTCATTTGGATATCTGTAGCTCAAGATATAGCCAAAACACCATTCAGTGCTCATGTGACTTGATTTTTCTTTCTTGTGTCAGTCTACCATATTGAATGATAATTCTGTCAGCCTTCCGTTTGAAATTTGAATTTCTTCAAAACATGAAAGATCTGTATATTTGAATAATATTTCCAAAACATTAAGAATCAAGCATTTGGATATCTCTATCTTAAGATATGGCCAAAACACCATTCGGTGCTCATGTGAGTTGATTTTTCTTCTTTGTGTCAGTCCACCGAATTGCATGTCAATTATGCCGGCCTTCTGTTTGAAATTTGAATTTTTTCAAAACATATGAAATGTTCTTGATTAAGTCATCTTTTCAATGCCGTAAGAATCAAGTCATTTTGATTTTTCTAGCTCAAGATATGTCCAAAGGAGTATTCGGTGCTCATGTCAGCTGCTTCCATTTGTCTTCCAACTTGTATGATGATTTGGACAACCTTGCACTTGAAATTTGAATTTCATTAAAACATATGAAATGTTATAAATTGAGTAATCTTTCCAAAGGCTCAAGAATCACATCATTTGGATATTTGTAGAGATATATATGACCCATTGATTGAACATTGCTCATATGTCACATTCCTTGAGTCAATCCTTATTCTTAAACTTTGGTGCCTTTAACATGTAGTCTTCTCCTTAGCTTCAACACTTCATTTTAATAAGCCTTTTCTTGATTTTAAAATTATTTCAATGATCTTACTCTTGCACATAAATAAACATGTTAGTAAATCTCAATTAATCAATGTGTATTGTTATCATCAAAATTATCATGTAGCCTTAGGGCTAACAATATCTACTTGTTCTACGGCACAAGAAATATGGCACACACTTGAAGTAACTCATGAAGGAACTAGTCAAGTTAAAGAATCTAAAATTAGTATGCTAGTTCATAGTTATGAGCTTTTTAAGATGAAATCGAATGAATCAATTTCTGAATGTTTACTAGATTTACGGATATTATTAATAGTTTGAAATCTCTTGGTAAATCTTATTCTAATGTTGAAATGGTGAGAAAGATTCTTAGGTGTCTACCAAAATCTTGGGAGCCAAAGGTGACGGCAATTCAAGAAGCAAAGGACCTCACCAAACTACCTTTAGAAGAACTTATGGGTTCTCTCATGACTCATGAAATCACCTTGAAGGAGAATGAAGAAGATTTCAAGAAAAAGAAAAATATCGCTTTCAACTCTTCAACGAAAGAAGAAGATGACTCCGATGACGAAGGAGATGATGAAGATCTTGCATTCTCGCAAGAAAAGCTAAAAAGGATGATTAGAAGAAACCGAAGGCTCAAGAAGAACTCTAAAGGGAGTACAAAGGGCAAGCTCAAAGCAAGATAGAAAAAATGATCAAGTCATTTCTATGAGTGCAAGAAACCGGGACATGGAAAGATGGATTGTCCTACTTCAAAGTCACAACCAAAAATCCAAAAGCAATGAAAGCACGAAATTGGGATGATAGTGAAGGCTATGCTCTACCGAATAAGCAGATTGCGAAGTGGCAAACATGTGCTTCATGGGCTTTAAGTGAACGATGAGGGGAAGTATTCTAAACTATGATCCTAAGCTTTCATATGATGAATTACTTGAAGCATTCCAAAATTTACATGGGCAAGTTGATAAACAAAATTCAAAAATCAATGCTTTAAAAAAGAAGTCAAAAATCATGTTATCTCAATTAGAAGAGTTGGTGGAAATAAATGAAGCTTTAGAAAATGAAAATGAAACTTTAAAGCAAAAAGATTTTGAAAGTTTGGAAAATCAAAAACATTTATTAAAAACTGAAAATGAGATTTTAAAACAAAAGGATTTTGATAAATTGGAGAAAGAAAATGCTATTTTGGAAAAGGAAAATAATGACTTAAGAAATATTGTTGATAGTTTTACTAAATGTACAAAAAATTTGAATTCTATGTTACAAAACCAAAGGTGTGTTTTTGATAAAAGAGGTTTAGGATATAAAACTCATAAAAATCAAAAGTATTTTAAAAATTATTTTGCCCATGCATCTTCTAGGAATAATCCTAATCATTCATGTCCTTATTGTGGAAGAAAAGGACACAAAGTGCATTCTTGCTATATTAAGAGAAATCCTAATTTGAAACAAATGTGGGTTCCAAAAAGTACCATAACTAACCCCCAAGGACCCAAGAACTTTTGGGTACCAAAAGTTACTCCTTGAATGTTGATTGTAGAGACAAAGTGGCAAACACAAGTGGTACTTAGATAGTGGATGCTCAAGGCATATGACCGGAGATGCCTCCAAGTTCTCAAGATTAATCATGAAGAAAGGAGGATATGTGACCTTCGGTGATAATGCCAAAGGAAGGGTAATCGGGCATGGTGATATTGGTAACCCTTCTTCACCTATTATTAAAGATGTCTTGCTTGTTCATGGTTTGAAACATGATTTGATTAGCATTAGTCAATTGTGTGATAAGGGGTATATTGTTGCTTTTGAGCCTAATAGATGTGTGATTACGGATGTTAGTAACAACAAGACATTATTTGTTGGTAATAGATGTGGTAATATTTATACAATTGATATTGATGTTAATGATCATGTAGAAAATTGTTTCATTGTTAATCATGATGCTTGGTTATGGCATAGAAGGTTAGTTCATGCTAGCATGGACACAATTTCAAAAATTTCTAAAAATGATTTAGTTGATGGTCTTCCAAAAATAAAATTTGAAAAGGATAAGATTTGTGATGCTTGTCAATTTTGAAAACAAGTGAGAACTTTTTTTTAAACAAAGAAATTTATTTCAACAAATAAACCTCTACAATTACTTCATTTAGATTTATTTGGACCATCAAGAACTCAAAGCCTTGGTGGAAAATATTATGTTTTTGTTATTGTGGATGATTATTTAAGATTCACTTGGGTGTTATTCTTGAAAACTAAAAATGAGGCCATACAAGCTTTTTCAAAATTTACAAAAAGAGTCCAAAATCAAAAAGGGCATTCTATTGTATCTATTAGAAGTGATCATGGTGGTGAAGTAGACAATGTCGCGTTTGAAAATCTTTGTGGTGAAAATGGTTTTGAACATAATTTTTCCGCACCTAGAACTCCACAACAAAATGGTGTTGTTGAAAGGAAAAATAGGACTATCCAAGAAATGGCTAGGACCATGTTACTTGAAAATAAATTGCCAAAATATTTTTGGGTCAAAGCCGTTAATACCGCATGCTTTATAATCAATAGAGTCCATGTTAGAGCTTTAATAAAGAAAACTCCTTATGAACTTTGGAAAGGAAGAAAACCCAACATTGGATTTTTTAAAGTTTTTGGATTTAAATGTTTTATTTTAAATACTAAGGATAACCTTGGAAAATTTGATGCAAAAGCCGATGTTGGAATTTTTGTGGGCTACTCCAACCATAGTAAAGCATACAGAGTTTTTAATAAAAAGACTCTTACTATTGAAGAATCTATGCATGTTGAATTTGATGAAACTAATGTGATTTCTTCAAAGAATTTAAATGATGATATTGTTGAAGTAGAAAGGCAAATCAAGGAATCAAGGCTTGATGAAAAGAGTCAAGATGATTTACAACTTCAACAAGAAAAGCTTGAGAAAGTAAATGATTCTTTCCAAGAATTACCAAAGGAATTGAGGTATGCAAAAGCTCACCCTAAAGATCTTATTATTGGTGAACCATCACAAAGTATGAGAACTAGATCTTCTTTTAGAAACTTTTGTAATCATTTTGCATTTGTCTCTCAATTTGAACCAAAAACTTTTAAAGAAGCCGAAAATGACGAAAGTTGGATTTTGGCTATGCAAGAAGAATTGAACCAATTTGAAAGAAATCAAGTTTGGGAATTAGTCCCTAGACCCAAAAATCATTCTATTATAGGCACTAAATGGATTTTTAGAAATAAAGTAGATGAAAATGGCACCATTATTAGAAACAAAGCTAGACTTGTTGCTCAAGGATACAATCAAGAAGAAGGTATTGATTATGAGGAAACTTTTGCACCGGTTGCTAGATTAGAATCCATTAGAATGTTGTGTGCATTTGCATGTTATAAAAATTTTACATTATACCAAATGGATGTCAAAAGTGCATTTTTAAATGGTTACATTATGGAGGACGTATATGTAGAGCAACCTCTTGGTTTTCAAAATCATGATTTTCCAAACCATGTTTTCAAACTCAAAAAGGCACTTTATGGCTTGAAACAAGCACCAAGAGCATGGTATGATAGATTGAGCAAATTTCTCATTGATACTGGTTTCGAAATGAAAAAAGTTGATACTACTCTTTTTGTTAAACCAAAAAATGATGATTTATTAATTGTTCAAATCTATGTTGATGATATTATATTTGGTGCTACTACTGTCTCTATGTGTGAGGAATTTTCCAAGTGCATGCAACAAGAATTTGAAATGAGCTTAATGGAAGAATTAAATTTCTTCCTTGGACTTCAAATCAAGCAATCAATAGATGGATCTTCATTAATCAAGCTAAATACACAAGAGATCTTCTCAAGAAGTTTGGCATGGATAATTCAAGGACATATAACACACCTATGGGTACATTAACCAAGCTTGACAAAGATGAGAAAGGAAAAGATGTTGAGGTAACAAATATCGAGGTATGATTGGCTCTCTTTTGTATTTAACTGCTAGTAGACCTGATATTATGTTTAGTGTGTGTATGTGTGCTAGATTTTAATCTTGTCCAAAGGAATCTCACCTTAAGGCTGTCAAAAGGATATTCAGATATCTTCTTGGAACCATAAATCTAGGTCTTTGGTATCCTAAGTGTGATAATTTTGATCTAATTAGTTATTCGGATGCGGACTTTGCTGGAAGTCTTCTTGATAGAAAGAGCACTAGTGGCTCTTGCCATTTTCTAGGACATGCATTAGTCTCATGGTTTAGTAGAAAACAAAATTCTGTTGCCTTATCAACCGCGGAAGCCGAGTATATTGCAGTAGGAAGTTGTTGTGCACAATCTCTTTGGATGAAACAAATTTTAAAAGATTATGGTGTGGTATTTGATCATATTCCCATCAAATGTGACAATACAAGTGCCATCAACATTTCAAAAAATCCAATACAACACTCTAGGACTAAGCATATAGAGATTAGACATCATTTTATTAGAGATCATGTGCAAAAAGGTAATATTTCTTTAGAATTTGTTCCCACCGATAAACAATTAGCCGATATATTTACTAAACCCCTTAGTCAAGATAGATTTAGCATAATTAGAAGAGAATTAGGCATGTTGAATATGTCTTAATTTTGCTTTAATATGATAGCATATGTTAAGGGGGAGAATATATTTAGGGGGAGTAGTTAATTTGATTACATTTTTTTGATGATAACAAAAGGGAGAGAAATAGTTGGATTGCTTATATTCATAACAAGTGCCATTCTTTTTGCTTATTGTTGATTTTTTTTCATTCTTGATTTTAGATTATATTTTAAAGCAATCAATGGTTTGTCATCATCAAAAAGGGGGAGATTGTTAGCCCTAAGGCTACATGATAATTTTGATGATAACAATACACATTGATTAATTGAGATTTACTAACATGTTTATTTATGTGCAAGAGTAAGATCATTGAAATAATTTTAAAATCAGAAGAGGCTTATTAAAATGAAGTGTTGAAGCTAAGGAGAAGACTACATGTTAAAGGCACCAAAGTTTAAGAACAAGGATTGACTCAAGGAATGTGACACATGAGCAATGTTCAATCAATTGGTCATATATATCTCTACAAATATCCAAATGATGTGATTCTTGAGCCTTTGGAAAGCTTACTCAATTTATAACATTTCATATGTTTTAATGAAATTCAAATTTCAAGTGCAAGGTTGTCCAAATCATCATGCAAGTTGAAAGACAAATGGAAGCAGCTGACATGAGCACCGAATACTCCTTTGGACATATCTTGAGCTAGAAAAATCAAAATGACTTGATTCTTATGGCATTGGAAAGATGACTTAATGAAGAACATTTCATATGTTTTGAAAAAATTCAAATTTCAAACAGAAGGCCGACATAATTGACATGCAATTCGGTGGACTGACACAAAAAAGAAAAATCAACTCACATGAGCACCGAATGGTGTTTTGGCCATATCTTAAGATAGAGATATCCAAATGCTTTGATTCTTAATGTTTTGGAAAGCTTATTCAAATATGCAGATCTTTTATGTTTTGAAGAAATTCAAATTTCAAATGGGAAGGCTGACAGAATTATCATTCAAGTCAGTGGACAGACACATGGAAGAAAAATCAAGTCACTTGAGCACCGAATGGTGTTTTGGCCATATCTTGAGCTACAGATATCCAAATGACTTGGTTCTTGATGCGTTGGAAAGCTTATTCAAATTTGCAGATCTTTTATGTTTTACAGATTTTCAAATTTCAAACGGAACATTGACAAAAATGGCAGACAAGATTACGGTTTTTATGGTGGGCAGAAAATTTGGAGATGGTGTCTTCACTTGATTAAGTTCATCTCATTTGCCTATAAAAGGAGCCATTCTCCCATGCATTCAAGAAGTGCAAGAGAAGCATTTTATCAAGCAAAAAGCAAGAGAAATATCAAGTCTAGAGAGCTTTTATATTATTTATCTACTCTTTGAAGAGAGTTATACTTTTGTTGTAAAAATTATCTTTGTTCTTGTATTGTGGTGAGAGTGAGATATTATTGTAAAGGATAATAGTTATCCTTGAGAGAACTCTTGTTGTGTGTTATCAAGAGTTGAAGGAAGTTGCCTTGGTGAGGTTGTTCATCAAGAAGAACTCTTGGTGTGGTGTTATCAAGGTTGAAGGAAGTTGCCTTGGTGAGGTTGTTCATCAAGAAGAACTCTTGGTGTGTGTTATCAGAGTTGAAGGAAGTTGCCTTGGTGAGGTTGTTCATCAAGAAGAACTCTTGGTGTGGTGTTATCAAGAGTTGGAAGAAAAAGTCTTGGTGAGGTTGTTCATCAAGCAAGTTGTAAAGATTTCTACAACTTAGTGGAAAGCTTAGCTCGTGGAGCTAGGAGCCCGTGGACGTAGGCAAGGTTTGCCGAACCACGTAAATTGAGTTTGCACTCTCTCTATCCCTTTCCTCTTTACATTTACTTGCACTTGTGATTGTTCATCATTATTATTCTTTTGATTGCATCTTTGATAAATTCTAATTTCATCTTCTTCACCTTTATTTTCAAAGAAAGAGTTAACTAATTTTGATCTTTCAAGAAAAGTTTTCTAAATTTGTTTTGATAAATAAAAACCCAATTCACCCCCCCTCTTGGGTTGCCATACCTGGGTCAACAGTTGGTCCCATTTTATAAAGCTTCAATGAGTTGGGCCACTTGTTGTCGGATCGCAGTGATGTCAGGTCCCATTTGAGCTATTTCAGCATTGTTGTTATTTGGTGTAGCCATCTCTTCAGTTGATTTTTCTTGTCTTATCAAACGACTACCTCATCTAACCCAAGCAATGATGACTGCAAAACAAAAGTGTTAATACCATGTGTACATGCATGTATGCATGATATGATGCATGCTCATACAAGCATATAGACATGCTTTCAACATTCCAACCTCATTCCTCCCACACAAGTGAGGTCAAGTCTCTTCACCTAGAATTTAGGCTTCATTCCTGAGGCATCATCATGGGATGTGGGAATGCAAGATTCTCTCTCCTGATTCTAACATTCCTGGTGATGTTGGATTGTTCATGATTATCATAACATGGTTTTCAAAATGTCATGATAACTCTAATTCATGGCACAAGTTCCCATTTTTATTCTTATAGGTGACTTGACATATGCCATTTGTTCATAGTTTCATGAGGTTTGAGTTGATGTTACTCTAATCATAGGGAATTTTACATCCATATACGTACATTTCAACATGGCTTTTGGATATTTATCCTATTGAAAATTTCTAAAGTCATCTATATGGGCTTGAGTCTCAAGGTTCTAGTGGTCTGGCTCTTTCAAACCAGAGATGCCCCCTTGGGCCAATCTCCTTTTATACCAATTCAATGGTACATGCTCAAAGGTGGTGACATCAACATGAGTCGTTTAGGTGTCAAATGGAGCCAAAGACTTCTCATGCCAATGCCACACAGCTAGTTTAGGCAATTCATGCTCATTATGTGCAAAAGTACTGTGATGCAAGGACTCATTATATCAACACGAGGTATTAGGATTTGGTATTCCCATCAGAATCAACTTCTCTTATCCCTAGTGGAGTCACCACAGTGAATGAGGCTTTCATCTTGCTAGAGTGTTTGCGACCACGACACTGTGCCAAAGCCTCTTTTAGGACTTAAGGGAACACAAACGAGCCATGGGCACATCTGGAGAAAGGAATCACCACCCAATTATTCAATTGGGAATGAATAGGGGTAATCTGATCCCTCGCTTCAGGACCTAAACGACCCTCATTCCTTTAGAGATTGGTTCGGGAAGTTAGGTATGAGTGTTTCGACCTGCCCGAATGTAAATCTGGCTTCCACTTAGGAAATACCAAATGAAAATAACTCGTGTTGTCACTTAGTCTACTTAGATTGTTCGTTTTATGGACATATTATTCATTTTATCTTCTTTAAGCATGCGAGATGATTATTCAATCAAAATAATTATATATTTATACATAGAAAGAGGGAGGAGAATGGATTACATTTTTTTTTTCAAACAAGGGGAAAGGGGAGAGAATTACAACATTTGTTCTTTAGCAATAAAATAATAAAATATTTCATACATTCATATGTTTGAACATTCATTCTAAGTAATGATCCTTCACCATCAATGTGAGTCCACCATCACTTCATGTATCACACAATTACACTTCTCAATATTCATATATTCATAAATCATACAAAGCCATAACCTAATATCAGGACATTCTAGCCTAGATTTGATAATTCTATCATGAAAATTCTACCTACAGCTATTCTAGCATTATTCATACCAATTCATGACATTTCTAAGCTAATCATAGTTATCATGGCATACTCTAGCCTAAACATGATATTTATGGTATATACTAGCCTAATTCAAGTAATTGACATCAATTACAGCATCCAAGGGCAAAATGATATTTCTTAACTATTCTATGCTATTTCCTAGCACACATCAAAGAAAGTTTTAGTCTTTCTTAGCATGATTCTAATCATGTGCTCCTAAGCATGATTCTAAGCATTCACAAACAAATTGAATTCCTAGGCATGATTCTTATAAAAAAGTGATAGCGGACTTACCTCGACATGCTTATTCATCTTGCAAAACAAATAAGGGTTAGAACCATTTGTAATAACACTATCATGCTTTTTTGAAGTATAAATTAACCTAAACATGCTTTTTCTAAGCAAGAAAAATAAAAGAGAAAATGGGAGGGAGGAGAGAATTCTACTTTCAAGACGTACCTTTTCGGGTTTAAAGTAATAAAATGCCTAAAAATAATTACACTGGCAAAGGCTTCTCGAATTCTCGAGCGTGTCTTTAAGAGAGAGAAAGATGATTTTGTTCGACAATCGATGTGTATTGCAAAGTGAGAGGAGTAGGGTTTATATAGGAGCGGGGTGAAAATGAAAAAGGAAATTACCTAAACCAATTTTTGAAAATAGGCCAACAAGGGTCGAGTGGCCATCTACGGATAGTCGGATGGCCATTTGATGGACGACTGACCATTCACCAACAGTCAAGCGGCTATTTGATGGCTGGCTAGTCAATTTCCATTCAACCCTTTCCTATTGTGTGTTCTTTTAATGTAGGCCCTTCAACCCTTTCTTCTTTTGATCATGTATAACTTCTCGATTTCAACTCTAATTTGTAATCCGTATATTCTTACAAAAACTAGACATCTGTAGCTTTGCAATGATATATGATTCATTATAAGATTCCTCCCATATTAATTTCTATGATTTTTGTCAAAGTCATATATCAGTTTTCGAGACTCTTTATTAACTTCTTCTTACCCTTCTCTTCTTGATCTTCAAGGCCATTTTGATCATTTTCATTGCTTTACATTCATCTTTATTCCTTCATCGAGCCTAAAAAATTTCATTGTCTACAAAGGTCTCACCAAAGGATGATTGTCCTTTTCCTCACATCAATGTGTTAGTGCACAGCGCTACCGCTAGTGTGATGTTTTCCTTCATAGATGGGTTTTTTGGTTACAACTAGATAATGATGGCCAATGAAGATAAGATGAAAAGGGTTTTCATTGCGGAATGGAAAACTTATTGTTATAAGGTGATGCCCTTCGGGTTGAAGAATGCAAGGGCAACTTACCAACGAATGGTGACGACGCTGTTTCATGACATGATGCATACGGAGATGGAAGGCTATGTAGATGACATGATGGTGAAATCCAAAACTCGAGAAGGTCATTTCAAGGCTTTAGACAGATTCCTAGAAAGGGTGAAGAAATACAAGCTATGGCTAAATCCGAAAAAGTGAGTCATTAGAGTTACCTAAGGGAAGTTGTTGGGGTTTGTAATTGGCAAGAAAGGGATAGAAGTAAATCCATACAAGGTCAAGGCAATTACAGAGATGCCATCACGCAAGACAAAAAAAGAAGTTTGAGGGTTTCTTGGGAAGATATAAAATAATAGTGGATTTATTTTCAAATTAACGATAGTTTTTGTATCGATCTTCAGGCTTCTGAAGAAAGATCAACCGAAGGAGTGGAACGACTAGTGCTAAGAGGCATTTGAGAAGATTTAAAAGTACTTGTAGAATCTGTTAGTTTTAAGACTGCCAAAACCTAACAAGAATTTGATTCTCTACTTGGCTTTTAAGGAGAAGGCCATTGGTGCGATACTAGCACAAGAAGATAAGAATGGTGTAAAGTATGTCGTCTATTATCTTAGCAAGAAGTTGCTACCATACGAGACGAAGCATAGCTAAGTGGAGAAAACATGCTTAGCAATGGTTTGGCTCTCAAAAAAGTTGAGACATTATTTTCAGTCTTCTAAGATTAAGGCCGTCTTAAAGGAGGATCCGATGAAATATCTTTATGAAGGACCATCACTGGTAGTGAAGCTAGCAAGATAGCTAGTCTAGTTTTTTAGAATTTGACATTGAGTATGTCACCAAGAAGGTGGTGAAAGGAAGAGCAGTAGTAGAGTTTTTTCCCGTGAATCTGGTCGATGATGACGAACCGTGGAGTTAGAATTTCCATATGAACATCTGACCGTAATCTCTATAGTGGAATAGAGAATGTTCTTTGATGGAGTTGTCAATCAAAATGGTGCTGGAATGGGAGTTATTCTAGCATCACCTATTGAAGAAGTTGTTCCATTCATTAAGAAGTTGGAGTTCAGAGTCATCGATAACATGACTAAGTACTAAGCCTGTGCCTTGGTTTGGAAGTTGTGATTACAATGGGCATTGATGAATTAGAAGTGTTGGAAGATTCAAAACTAGTCATCTCTCAAGTCAATGAAGATTGGGATATGCAGGAACAAAGGTTGAAGTCATACCTTAAGCACATCAAAAGGTTGATGTGGAGGTTCAAGTAGTGTACCTTTGTCCATCTCCCTCGAAATGAGAATCAGATAGTTGACACTTTGGCCTTTTTGGCATCAGTTTGGGTGAGTACCCAAGAGTTGTTGGTGAGAGGACTAGTGACATCACAAGCATTAGGTCCTTGTTACATGGAGCCCCATGTAATAGAGGTCGAAGTGGACGAGAAGCCATGGTTCTATGACTTGAAGAGATACCTAGAAGAGAGGATTCTACCATATGAGGCTAGTAAAAGAGATAGGGCTATAATACAAAGGTTGGTCCAACAATTTACTTGTCGTCAAGGAGTGATGTAGAAGAAGATGCCAGAAGGGATGCACTTGAGTTGTATTGATGAGAAAGAAGCAAGAAAGCTAATGGAGGAAATCCATAGTGGTGTGTGCAGGCCGTATATGAATGGGCTAATGCTTGCGAAGAAGATAATGGGGAAAGGCTTTTATTGGCTAACCATGGAGATAGATTTTCTCCAATTTATAAAGAGGTGTCACCTGTGCCAGATCAATAGAAACTTGGTTCACCAACAACCTTTGGAGCTACAAGGGAGTACAACACTTGACCCTTTACTGCATAGGGCATTGACATGATAGGCGAGATAGGTCGTCAGCCTCTTATGAGCATTGATATATGGTAGTGGTGATTGACTATTTCACCAAGTGGACAGAAGTTGAGTCCTACAGTAAACTGGGCGTAAGGTAGATGGTGAAATGCATCGAGAAGAATATCATATGCAGATGTAGAGTACTACATCAAGCCGTAACTGACAATGGGATCCATTTTCAAGCAAAGACTAAGGCCTTGTTCAAGAAGTATGGGATTTGAACACCATAACTCGTCTCCATATATGACGCAAGCAAACGGTGCAATAGAAATGGCCAATAAGAACATCAAGAAGATATTGTCCAACACGGTGTAGGCATACAAAATTGGGTAGAAAATCTACTATTTGTGTTATGGGGTTAGAGAACAACACCCAGAAGTTTGATAGGCATTATGCCCTTCTTGTTGGTATATGGCTCAGAAGTGGTCCTACCAATTGAGATAGAAATGAAATCAGCAAGAATTCTTATGGAAGTAAGAATTCCTGAAGGAGAGTGGATTGACAATAGATGTGAACATGCAATTGGCCTTGATTGATGAGAAAAGAATGAAGGCCAGAAATCACATACAACTATATTAGAAGTGGGTTGCTCGAGCCTTTAACTAGAGAATAAAGGTAAGGAAGTTCAAAGAAGGGGAATTGGTCCTTAAACACACCAGGCCAGTAGTGTTTGATCCAAGAGGGAAGTTTAAGCCCAACTGGGAAGGCCGTTCATTGTGACAAAGGTGATGTTTAGGGGAGCTGTAATCTTATTAGACATGGAAAGGAATGAGTTCATTGAGTCCATCAACAGGCTAAAAAAATACTTTGTATAAAAAAACATATAGAGAATGTGAGAGAAAAATAATTAATCAGAAAACTAGAAATGGCTGATTAATGACAGAAGTTGTCCCATTGTGCACATACTGTTCGAAGAACAAAAAGATTGTACTTTTATTAATGAAATAAAATTGTTTGAAAACAAATGTGCCTTTGAAATGTCTTATTATTTTGCATAATAACAAAAGGAAAACATCTATCATCTAAGCTGACAATGAAACTAACAATGTCATCTCTGCCTCTTTGATGGACTACGAATAGGCTCACCATATTGCTCATGGCACCGTCTAGCTTGAATAATAGGATTAGGAATGGAGGCCTAAAGGGTCACCCAATCCTTGTACCGATTGTCCATCTCAAAATCAGGATCATGGAATAGATTCCTCTCGATGGTACGATGTGGTCAATAGTCTTTCACATGCTTTAGATAATGAGCAAACAATCTCTTGGGACCGAAGTTAGTTCGTGAATCCACAATCCTTTGCTTAAGTCCATACTGTCGATGCAGTCTAGCAAGATCATAGAAAGAGCTGTGGGTGAAGCTCGCTAAGGGCACACATGCGATATAGGTCTCGACTGTCACATGTTATAGCCTTCACCATGACAATGCCAGCGAATTTGAGTATCAGGAATGACTCAAAGCCAGTTGATCCAAGAAGAACGTCTCTCAAGTCTCCTCCAGAGGAGGGTTGGGCTATGAATCTGAAGAGGAAGAAGAATTGATAATCCGAAGAGAGGGAAATTCATCAAATTTGTTAAAGCCCAAGATACAAAGTATGCAAGAGCTGTTGAACCATGGGTTTTCAAGGGAATGTTGAAGCCTAGATTTTAGATCTTTAAATTTATTCTTCAGGTAGGAATCTCTAAAGTGAATGACTTAGTGGGAGAGATGGGAAAAATGACCATTAAGGAGGAGAAACCTCATGAACGGGCACCGCCAATAGATTCATCCATTAACCTCGCTACTTTGATTGAAGAATGAATTACAAGTGTTATCTTATAAAGATGTGTTTGTACCCAACCTCTTTGAAGGAGAGGAAATTGTTTATTTTTCAAAATTTAATGCAATGAAGAATAATTTTGCTTACTTGTTTGATGTCTTTCGTAATGGTATTGTGCATCATAATTTGCATTTCACTAGCATATTTGAAATTCATACCATTCAAGCTCATGACATTAATATTGGTACAATCGAAAAACCTAAGAACTTATGCATTGCACTTGATACAACTCCTAAAGAGAGAGAGAGAGAGAGAGAGATTGAAAAATTATTATAGAAACATGAAGAAGTCTTTGCTTGGTCCTATGACGACATGCTAGGAATTGACAGAAGCATCACTGAGCATACGATTCTAACTTATCTATATTGAAGCAGATTAAGTAGAAGCTAAAAAGGATGAGACCAGAGTGGGCTTAGAAAATCGAAGAGGAAGTCTCTAAAAAAATTGAAGCCAAGTTTCTAGAATTGGTGAAGTATCCGAAATGGTCAGCTAACATTGTGCCAATACCAAAGAAGGATGGAAGGGTCCAAATGTGTGTAGATTATTGAGACTTGAACAAGGCCTCACCAAAGGATGATTTTCCTTTGCCTCATATGAATGTGTTGGTAGATAGCACTGCCTCTAGTGTGATGTTCTCTCTTGTGGATAGCTTTTCTGGATATAATCAGATAATGATGGCCAATGAAGAAAAGATGAAGACAACCTTCATTATAGAATGGGGAACCTATTGCTACAAGGTGATGCCCGTCGATTTAAAGAATGCAGGGGCTACTTACCAATGAATAGTGGTAATGCTATTCCATGATATGATACATAAGGAGATAGAAATTTATGTGGATGACATGATGGTGAAGGCCACTTTACAGCCTTAGACAGATTTCTAGAGAGGGTGAAGAAATATAGGCTATGGCTAAATCTGACGAACAGTATTCGGAGTTACCTCGGGAAAGTTGCCAGGGTTTGTAATTGGCAAGAAAAGGATAAAAGTGGATCCAAACAAGGTGAAAGCCATTACAAAGATACAGCCACCTAAGATCGAAAATGAAGTTCGAGGGTTTCTAAGGAAGATCTAGTATATCAGTCGATTTACTGCTAAACTAACAACTGTTTGTGCATCAATTTTTAGGCTTTTGAAGAAGGATAAACTAGTAAAATGGAATGATCAATGCCCATAATCATTTGAAAGGATTAAGAAGTACTTGCAGAACCCACCGATTTTAAGACCGCCAAAACTTGGGAAGAATTTAATCTTTTACTCAGCTCTTGAGGAAATTTGTATAAGGCACCGACATTGGTGGGAAAGCTAGCAAAATGGCTAGTATAATTATCAGAATTTGACATGGAATATGTCACCAAGAAGGTGGTGAAAGGAAGAATAGTAGCAAAATTCTTGGCTATGAACCTGGTTGATGACAATGAACCATGGGAGTTAGAATTCCCAGATAAATATCTGAGGGTAATCCTAGTAGTGGGATGGAGAATGTTTTTTGATGGAGCTGTTAATCATAATGGTGCTAGAATAGGAGTTATTCTAGTGTCATCAACTAAAGAAGTCATCCCTTTTGCCAAAAAGTTGGAGTTCAGAGTCACCAACAATATGATTGAGTATGAAGCCTGCACCTTTGGCTTAGAAATTGTGATTGCCATAGGTATTGACAAAGTAGAAGTGTTGGAAGATTCCAAGCTAGTCATCTCTCAAGCCAACAAAGATTGGGATTTACGACAAAGGAAGCTAAAGCCCTACTTGAACACATCAGAAGGTTGTTTGGGAGGTTTAAGTAGTGTACCTTTACCCATCTTCCCAGAAGTGAGAATCAAATGGCCGACGCATTGGCTTCGTTGGCATCAGTATAGTTAAGCAAATAAGAATTATTGGTGAGACCAATCGTCATATCACAAGCATAGGGTCCTTGTTACATGGAGCCTTATGTAACGGAAGTCAAAGTGAATGAGAAGCGATGGTTCTATGACTTAAAGAAATATCTAGGAGAAAGGAGTTTGCCTAAAGAGGCCAACGAGAAGGATAGGGATGTGTTACGTAAGCTAGCCCAACAATTTTCTTATCATTAGAGGATGATGTATAAGAGAATGCCGAAAAGGATGCAACTTGGGTGTGTAAATGAGAAAGAAGCAAGGAGACTTATGGAAGAAATCTATAGTGGTATATATGGGCCACACATGAATGGGCTAGTGCTTGCAAAGAAGATCATGACGCAAGGATTTTATTGGCTAACTATGGAGACAGATTGTGTCCAATTTGTGAAGAAGCATCAATAGTGCCAGATTAATGGAAACTTGATCCATCGACCACCCTTGGAACTACAAGGGATGACTACACTGTGGCCCTTTACTATATGGAGAATCGATATTATAGGTGCAATAAGGCCGTCGACCTCTAATAGACATCAATATGTAGTGGTGGCGATTGACTACTTTACCAAATGGATAGAAGCTGAGTCTTATACTAAGTTAGGGGTAAAACAAATTGCGAAGTTCATTGAAAAGAACATCATATTCAAATTTGGGGTACCACACCATGTTGTGACTGACAATGGGGTTCATTTTTAGGCCGAGACTAGGGCTTTGTTTGAGACGTACGAAATTGAACACCATAAGTCGTCGCCATACTGACCACAAGCCAATAAAAATATCAAGAAGATATTGGCCACGGTGGTACAGACGTGTAAAGGTTGGACAGAGAAGTTGTTGTTTGTGTTATAGGGCTATAGAACAACACCCAGATAAAGAAAAGTAAAAAAAGAAGCCTGCTAAGTCAAAAACCTAATAAAGGGCGGCGTAGGCAAAAATTAAGGCAAGCCTATTAAATTGAAAACCTGAAAAGGGCAATTTGGCCAAAATTAGGGTATGAGAAAAAGCAAAGCCCGCTGAATTAAAAACCCAAAAAAGGCAGCTTAGGCAAAATTTAGGGCATAAAAAAAAAACTGAATCTTTGACTCTGATTCATCTTGATACGATCTAGTCCAATTAATGTCTCAGCCAAAGTCAAGGGAATTACTGTGGAATTAGGACCCATATGAGGACTGCTGGCCATAAGATGTGGATCTCCAAGGTCGTTTGGTGAAACTAGTAGAAACTGTGCAAGAAGACAGAACTAAAAAAGGCAAAGCCAACCAGACGAAACCCTATCCATCATCCTGAGCAAAGGCATGATGAAGGATAATGTCACTGTGCGACCTCTGCTGTGAATGCCCATGGTGGAAATCGAGAAGCTAAAGAAGTGGGCAAGGTCAGATGCTTATGGTGTTTGGATAGTGTGCAAAACGAGGCTATAAGAACTGGATGAATGATGGCCGAGTATAGCAGAGAATTCCTCATATAGAGGGTATAGTTTTTGCCTGTTGAATCAAAAGACGTGATCGTAAGAATCCCAAAAGGTTATACAGCCCTTCAGAAAAGGGATGTCGAGCTCAACGTGACAAAGGATCTTCAGATGATAGAGACTGACAAGCTCAAGATGTTTCGAGTCCTTATCCTCAAGGGCCTTGGAAGGGGCTGGAAGATCTAGAGAGAAGTTTCAGACATGTTGAATGCCATAAAGAGGTGTTATTGTGAAGAAAGAGACCTCGAGGAATAAGAGAAAAGGTGTATAGAAGTAAGCAAAAGGAACAACACTTAAATAGTGCATAAATCGGGATAGAATAGGGAAAGAATTGTCGGAGAACCACCGACTGGCCATCTGACTGTTGGCCAACTATCAGATAGCCGCCCGATAGTCTGAATGTTGGCCAATGGCTATTAGGGCTAAATAGCCCATTGCCATCCTCTTACTCTATCCTTCGACTTTTGAAATGCGTACTAATGAATGATTTCAAGTACATGACTTCTAGATTTTGTAGGGTTGTTCAAAAGTGAACAACTAATGAGATAGAAAAAAATTCAAATGAATTTGGGTGTAAATTCAATATAATATCAAAAGTAAAGAAGTTTCTGTAAATCTTTGAAATTATTTTGATTATATATCATGAAAGTTCATATATGGAAGCAAAATACACAAAAAAATCCTAATGAAAGATGGTGGCGATTGTCCTTACTCATCGCCATCATTATCAATATCGAAGCAAAAAGCAGCGACCTAGGCTTGAAGGCACCCCACCTCATGCTGCAAATGAGTCACTTCTTAACGATCTGTCTGACCATGCAAGAAAATCATATAGTTAGAAAAACTATTAAGATAGAAATCATACATACATGGATTATAGAAAGACACCTTACATGATAGCAATGAGACATCTGTAAGACACACTTATGCGAAGCGGCCTACATACGAAAAACTCGCTCCATAGAAGATCGTGGTGCCTGCATTGCATTGCATTTCTATTAGTGAATAATGACAGAGAGTTTGAGAAGAATAGTCAAGAAATCTACCAAAGTAGTGTCCCGTGGAACAAAACGGACGGGCATGTTCAGATCCTTAGTGATCACGTGGCTGTGGATCGACCCGTTGTCATCCCACTTGTAGATGACATTATTGGTGTAAGCCTAAAGATCACCGATCACATGACCTACCAGAGCAATTAGGGCAGCTGAAGAAGTTGGAGGAGGAGGTGACTGCTAAGCCGTTATAGAAAAAGAAGCCGAATGCTTGTACTAGAAGAGGAAGCTCTCGATCTCTTCCCACGACGAACAGAAGAACTATTTGAACAACTAGACATTGTCGGAGGATAAGGAATGTCGGCAGCAGATCGACCGGGCCTAGTATGCAACAAGGTAGCTCAAGCCCATTTGACATAAATAGTTGACGTCAATGGAAACTCGATGATACTCAAGTGAAACCCGGTCGTGTAGATTGATACCTCTAGCTCCATAGGCAGGTCGGCTGAATCAATCATCATAACCAATGGCAAAGGAGGAACCAAACGGCATGTCAAGCTCTCGATGCAATCCCACACACGGTCACCGAGATACTACATCATGTCATTCACAAAGGAAGAAAGATGTAGTCTAAGTTGAAAGGGGCAGCAATTCTCATAGCTGCGGACCATTTCTCCTTAGGACCCCACCACTTAGAATGAATCTATAAAAGAATAAAAAAGGCATGGTAAGAATGTGATATAAATGAAATTTTGACTATAATTTCTTTGTTACGTTGTCCTCGGTCAACGTGTGAATGTAATCATAAAAGAATCCTAGCTCGTGAGATCTCTTGAGCCTCGCACGACGTGCAACCCACCTCTTCATCTGAGGGAAAGAAGAATGCTCACTAGCAGGAAGAGGAGATGGTAGAACTCCCAATGCATATGCCCACATCTATCATAGATGATACAGAATCAGAAATAGGAATCATGAAGATAAAACTTGAAGGTGTGAAAAAGAAAGAAGTTATCTCAATAAGTGTAGCAAATCCAGGAACCTTGACAATGCCTTGACAAGCTTGATCCAAGCCAAAATATAGCTGACTGAGAGCAGCTCGACCCCAGTCAAAATATTTCACTTGATCAAGATCCTGAAGGGTAGCGAGTAAAGTCAAAGCAGTGGCGTTCGATGTGTTAGAAAAGAGCATCGTACCCAGTAGATAAACTATGAAGTTGGAACCACACTAATCCACCTCGACAAGAGTCAGATTAGACCTCCGTTTCTAATATTCCTACGAGGCAGCATATCAAATGGAAACATTGTTCTTGACTTTCACGTCACCCAAAAAAAATCTTGGATCAATCTATGCTGGTCTACTAAGTTTGCAATACAAGCATTAATAGGAATCAGATCGCCGTTGCATGAAAGACCAGTCGAGGTAGAAATATCCAAAGGCATAATAGTATCTCACCGAACAAAAGATGGAATGTGTGGGTCATATTCATCCACCTTTCACACAGAGTGACTAAAGCTTGACGATCATTGTACCACTGATCACACGAAAGACCAACTATGGGCTTCAGAAAATGCCCCACACATCTTATTCTCATGATGTTCCTAAAGTAAGAAATTGAAGTTGTATATGAATGCAAGACTAAATACATTCGAAGAAAACAAAAAAGGCAAGATATGAAGAGATTGGGTACCATTTTGATTATATGAGAAGGCATGTCCTAGACAATCGATACCTCCTGATCTTTTGGAAGGCCCCTCAATGTCGATTTCCAAGCTGGATTGGACTCACCAAGGTGGATTGGATGGCAAGCCATCAGAAAGAAGAAGTTGAGACAAACTTGTAGGAAAAAATTGGAAGGTAATCGGATGAAAAAACAAAAGAGTTATGCACGTATGAAGATAGAAATGGAAGACAGGCCTTACAGAAGCCCTTAACCGTCGACTGACGGTTAGACAGTCGGGCGGCTGTTGACCAATCGTAGGGTGGCAGTTAGATAATCAGGCAGCTATTAGCCAGCTTGCCAGCCATCCCCTACATAAGGACCTAGTGGGAAACAAAGAAAAAGAAAAAGAAAGAAAGAAAGAAAGAAAAAGAGGAAAAGAGAAAGAGAAGATAAGAAAGAAGAAAGAAAGAAAGAAAAGAAAAGAGGGGAATTCCTTATCAACCTCAGGACACTTTTGATGAAATCAGTGACAAGCACTTGACCATGGCAATGGTTTAACAACTCACAAGGAAAGAAGAGCAACCTTAGTCAATAGAATCTTTGATTGAAATCAAATGAATGAATTCATTCGGATACTAGAAAGCAATCTATTGAAGAATGCACCAAACAAGGTAAAATTTGAATTAATTTTTACACTGGCAAGAATGTTTTTGAATTTTGCATGAATTGGCAAAAACAAATGGAAGAATCCCTAACAAGTTAGAGAATCCGGAACTACCCAACGAAGAATGGTGAATGTAAAAGAAGTCAAGAATGAAGAAATTTCGAACATGATCAAGAGATTTTTCCCAATGGATAGAAATGGATCAAGAATAGAAGCTTAGGCATGAAACCTATTGAGTACGAAATCTAAAGCAGATTAAAGATACTTGAAGAATAGTTAGAAGGAGGGCATAAAACCCAATAAATACAAAGACTAAAGAAGATCACAGAAACATGAAGAATAGTTAGAAAGAGGGCATGAAACCTACTGAATGCGAAATCTAAAGAGATCAAAGATGAATGAAGAATGATCATGTCTAAAGACTGTGAAACAATGCAAAATAGAAGTTTCCCTGATACGCATACATTAGAAGGAAACCCTAAGAAGTAGAATGCACTTAAGAGTGTTTTAAGCCCTTAGAATAGGCACAAGCCCTAAGAGAGGCATACTGAAGAGTGTTGAAAACCCTAAGAAGTAGGTGCACCTAAGAGTGTTTTAAGCCCTTAGAATAGGCACACGCCCTAAGAAGAGGCGCATTGAAGAGTGTTGAAAACCATAAGAAATGGGTGCACTTAAGAGTGTTCTAAGCCCTTAGAATAGGGGCACTGAGGAGTGTTACCAAACCCTAAGAAGTAAGTGCTCTTAAGAGTGTTAGAAACCCTAAGAAGTTGGTACACTAAAGAGTGTCTTATGATAGCATTATAAGGATGCTTTCTAGCCCTTGAATCAGCACATTAGCCTTTAGATAGGCACATCTACCCTTGAATCGACATATTTGCCTTTAGATGGTCAAGTCTGCCCTTAGATGGGGCACCTCAGCCCTTAGATGAGCACACTCATCTTTGAATGAATAGACTTTTTGTAGGAATAGAAGATGATAAGAAAGTTTGATAGTTTGAGGATGAAGTCGAAGATGTTGTGGTGGAAGAAAGAAAGATGAAGTAAGACTACTTTGTCGACTATTGTGTCTCACAAACCTCTCCAAAGTAGGGGGTGAGCTATAGACACTATAGTTTTGAGGCTTAATGAAAGAATGAAGATGAATGTCGAGCAAAAGAAATGACTAAAATGCCCTTGAGAGTCAAGAAGAGAAGAGTGAAAAGAAGTTGGTGAAGAGTTTGAAAAAATTGATACATGACATTGAAAAATCAACAGAAATTAATCCAAGAAGAATCTAGCAACGAGTCATTTACGGTTGTGAAGCTACAAATGTCTAGTTTTTATAGAAATTTACGGATTGCAAATCAAAGTAGAATTCCAAAAGTTATGTGTGATCGAAGGAGTAAAGGTTCAAGGGGACTGCATCGAAGGATGATAAAAAAGGAAGGGGGCGAAAACAAATTGGTCGGCCGACCATCAAACAGTCGCTCGACTATCCAAGATAGTCACCTAACCATTTGTCAGCCGCTCCACTATTGGTCAATGGTCGGGCATCCATTAGATGGTCGCCTAGTTGTTTGAAGATGGCCACCCGACCCTTGTTGGGTTATTTTAGGAAGTTAGCTTGAAAAACTTCCTTTTTTGTTTGCACCCCTCTCCTATATAAACCCCCCTCCTCTCACTTTGCAAGACGCAGATTTTCAAATACAATCATCTTTCTCCTTCTTGAAGACACGTTTGAGAACTCGAGAAGTCTTTTCTAGTATAATTTTTTAGGTGTTTTATTGCTCTAAACCCAAAAAGGGTTCGTCTTGAGAGCAGAATTCTCTTCCCCCTCCTATTCTCTTTTATTTTTCTTGCTTAGAAGAAGCATGTTTAGGATTTGCTTTTATGCTTATGAGCATGTCTAGGGTTATTATGAAATGAGCTAACCCAATTTTTTTTTGTAAGATGGATAAGCGTGTCAAGGTAAGTTCGAGAACTTTCCTTTTTTAGAAGCATGCTTAGGAATTTACTTTCTTTGTGAATGCTTAGAACCATGATTAGGAGAACATGTTTAGAATCATGCTTAAGCGCACATGATTATATTCATGACAGGAAAACTTATTTGCTTTGATGAATGCTGGAAATAGCATAGGTTAAGTAGAATTACCATTTTGTCTTTCAATGCTGTGATTGTTGGATGTTTGAATTAGACTAAGAATTTGCCATGAATGCCATGAATTAGGCTAGAATATGTCATGAATGCTATGTTTTAGACTAGAAATGCCATGATGATACTTGATATGAGTTATGCTAGAATAGCAATACGTAGAATTGCCATGATAGAATTTATCAAAATCTGTGCTAGAATGCCATGATACTAAATTATAGCTTTGTATGATTTATGCATGTATGAATATGAATATTTGTATACCAAGAAATATAATTGTATGATGCCATGAAGCGATGGTGGACTCACATTGATGGTAAGGGACCATTACTTAGAATGAATGGTCAAAAATACGAATGTATAGAATATTTTACTATCTTATTACAAATGACGTAATCCTCTCCCCTTCCCCCATGTTTAATGGAAATTTAATCTTTTCTTCTCCCTCTTTCTATTTATGAATATAAACTATCATTGACTGAATAATCACTTCAAAGGTTTAATGAAGATAAAAAAAGTGAGAATGTGTGCATGAAATGAGCAACGCTAAGCGGACTAAGTAACAACACTAGTTATTCCTATTTGGCATTTCCCAAGTGGAGGCCGGATTTATATCTGAGTGGGTCAAAAGACTCGTACCTAACTTCCCGAACCCATCTTTGAAGGGATGAGGGTAGTTTAGGTCCTGAAGCAAGGGATCAGATTGCCCTCATTCATTCCCAATTGAATAACTAGATGGCAACTCCTTTCTCCAGACGTGCCCATGGCTCGTTTGTGTTCCCTTAAGTCTCGAAAAAGGCTTTCACACAATGTCATTGCTGGAAATGCCATGGTGGGATGAAAGCCCCGTTCTTTGGGCATAGGCACACTTTCAGCCTTCCAACCTTATTTCCCTCACACACGTGAGGTCGAGTCTCTTTTCCTACAATTTTTGGCCTCTTCCCAAGTCATCATCATGGGATGTGGGAATGCAAGATTCTCTCTTCTAATTCTAACATTCATGTTGATGATGTTGGATTCTTCATGATTATCATAACATGGTTTTCTAAACGTCATGATAACCTTAACTCATGGCACATGTTCGCATTTTATTCTTATGGGTGACTTGACATGTGGCATTCGTTCATGGTTCCATGAGGTTTTGAGTTGATGTTATTCTAATCATGGAGAATTTATACCCATAGACATGTATTTCGACATGGGTTTTGGATATTCATCGTATTAAAAATTTCTAGAGTTGTCAACATGGGCTTGACTCTCAAGGGCCTAATGGTTTGGGCTCCTTTGAGTAAGAGATGTCCTTTTGGGCCAATCTCTTTTTATACCAATTTAATGGTACGTGCTCAAAGGTGGTGACACCAACATGAGTCATCTAGCGATCGAATGGAGCCAAAGACTTCTCATGTCAATGCCACACGACTAGTTTAGGTAGTTTGAGCTAATTGTGTGCAAAAGTGTAGTAATCCAAGGAATCATTATACCGACATAAGCTATTAGAATTTAGGATTTCCATTGGAATCATCTGTTATCCCCAGTGGAGTCACCACTACGAACAAGGCTTTTATCTCGCTAGAGCGTTTGCAGCCATGACACTGTACCAAAGCCTCTTTCAAGACTTAGGGAAACACAAACGAGCTATGGGTACGTCTGGAGAATTAAGTCGTCACCCAAATATTCAATTGGGAATGAATGGGGGCAATCTGATCCCTTGCTTTAGGACCTAAACTACCCTCATCCCTTCAGATATGGGTTGAAAAAGTTAGGTACGAGTCTTTTCACTTGCCTAGATCAAGATTTGACCTCCACTAGGAAATACTAAATAATCACATCTCATGCTGCTACTTAGTCCACTTAGTGTTGTTCATTTTATACACACAATTCCATTTTATCTTAGTTAGTCATGTGGGGTGATTATTCAATCAATAGCAATATATAAATATCCAAAGAAAGAGGGAGGAGAATGAATTACATTTCCTTTCAAACATGGGGGAATAGGAAGAGGATTACATCTTTTATTCTTCATCAATAAAATAATAAAAAAATTCCATACATTCATATACATTCAAAACTTTAATAGATGATGAATTCCTCAGCCTCATTGGTGAGTCTATTCAATGTCTGTTAAGCTTTTTACATGCATTAAGTTATTTATTCCTAGTGATGGTCCCTCACTATCAATGCGACTCCACCACCACTTCATGGAATCATAATTATACTTTTATAACATAAACATTCATACATTATAAATCATACAAAGCCATAATCTAATATCATGGCATTCTAGCCTAGATATGATAAATTCTATCGTGGCAATTATGCTTATTACTGTTCTAGCATTATTCATATTAATTCATAGCATTTCTAGCTTAAATATGGCATTCATGGCATAGTTTAGCCTAATTCAAGCAACAAACATCAAACATGTTGTTCAATGGCAAAATAGTAATTGTTATCTACTCTATGCCGTTTCTCAACATTCATCAAAGCAAATAAGTTCTCATAGCATGATTCTAATCATGTGCTCCTATGCATGATTCTAAGCATTCGTGAAGAAATTAAACTCCTAATTTCTAATAAAGGATGGAAAGTGGACTTACCTTAAAACGCTTATCCATCTTGCAAAAGAAATAAGGGCTAGAACAATTCATTATAACCCTAGTTGGTTTCTAAGCATAAAATTAAATCCTAATCATACTTATTCTAAGCATACATAAACCTAATCATGCTTAATTCTAAGCAAGAAAATAAAAAAGAAAGAAAGAAGAGAGAATTTTGCTCTAAAGACGTACCTTTTTTAGGTTTAGAGCAATAGAACGCTTCAAAATTTTAACTAGAAGAGACCTCTTGAATTCCTGAGTGTTTCGTCAAGAGAAAGAAGAGAATTATCAAAATTCAGTGTCTTGCAAAGTGAGAAGGGGGCTATTTATATAAAGGAAGGGTGAAGTGGAAAAAGGAAGAAACAAATCAAAAAAGGAAAGTTTATATTGAAATTTTTAAAAAATACACTATGAACGCTTGGGCTGCCATCTTCAAACAGCTGGGCAAAGACTTCTCATGCCAACGCCACACTGTTAGCTTAGGCAGTCCGTGCTCATTGTGCGCAAAGTGTAGTGATAGAAGGACTTAAAATATCAACATGAGGTATTAGGATTTGGTATCCCAATCGAAATTAACTTCTCTTATCCCCAATGAAGTGGCCATTCTGAACAGGGTTTTCATCCCACCAGAGCATTTGTGACCACAAAACCATTTCAAAACCTTTTTCGAGACTTAAGAGAACACAAACGAGCCATAAGCATGTCTAAAGAAATGGAGTCGCTACCCAATTATTCAAATGGGAATAATCTGATCCCTTATCCCTTATCCCTTCATAGATGGGTTCGAGAAGTTAGGTATGAGTCATTTGACCCGCTCGATCAAAATCCAGGCTCCACTAGAATATACCAAATAAAAATATCCCATATTGACACATAGCCTACTTAGGT
>SNVD02009748.1:0-39808 GCA_013180625.2 Boswellia sacra
AATTAATTTGTTCAATAACAGTAACATGTTCGTGACTATGAAACCGTTGGTTGACCTAGTACTATATGTACTGTAGTTCATCATCACTCTTCCCGCAACTCTCGCCTTTCATGTATCATTACCTGGGTACATTTGTCCAGATTAGGCATATAATTCTTCCGATACTGCTCGGCCCTGGCCAGTCCAACTCCATCCAAGCTTTGAGCGGCACGCACGGCTTCCTGCAAAGTAATGATAAATGAAATTAAGAAGACTTGCATCATCGTGTTTTGACTTCCACCCAACCAGTTCATAAGCTCATTAAAGATGCTTACCGAAAACCCAATCGGCAGGAACCAAATCCACTCCGCACTGGTTGGCTTCGTCCTCTGTTCCATCGTTGCGAGCTCCGCATATACGTTTAACACCTACATAATGGGTTTAGTATATGCCATTAGTGAAATTTATCTTCTCCCTGCCTCGACACATCCACACAAGACGAATGGCATTCACGGTTATACTATTGAAATGTTCACATTTAGACCAGGTTTGCGCTTTAAATGAAGGAGTTTTCTCATCCCCTCAATTGCCTACCTCGTTGTCAACCCACTCCTCCGGCCACAACGTGCGCAAGTTGAAACGCATAGCATATGCACACTCGTATCTTACAATAATCTCCCTATAATGTTAACACAACATCAACAATATAAGATCAATAATGCGTAAATAACTAAATCCATTGTGTAGTAATACTCACACCGGATCATTTCCAGTGTTCATGACATATTCTATGACCTGAAGTTCCTCCTCAGTCACGGCGGAGGGTACAACAAACGGCCCAGCCCAATAGCCCCGCCTGCCTCTGCTTCCACGAGCTTTCGCCCACAGAGTTGGCCTGTGCATGAATCGCTTTTTTAGGAAACCTCTCGATTTGGGAGTGACTTCACTCCTCTCAGCCGACGAAACCTCGATGTACACTCCGTCTATCTTCTGTTTTTTGACCTGTATATGACACAAGTTGTAGTCAAGTTATTGCACAAGTAGTTTATTCTAGCAACAAAATAATAAGACAGTGGCATTGGCCCGCTGCCTCATATTCTTAATTCAGTGCTACAACATCGTTAGGCCGCTTAAATGTTGTAATCATATTCGTATCTTACTGTAAAGTAAAGAAATGTTTCCACCATACCTGTCCCAAAGTCTTGTCGCCGTCTTTTGAGGTCATATTTTCTTTCTTCACAATGACAACGTTTTCAGCATCTCTGTCGATGGTAAGATCTTCAATCTCGCCAACTGTCGCACTTTTTTTCCCTTTGCCTAAAGTCTCATCTTCCTCCGCCCCATGTATTACATCGTAGTCATCTCTGTCTGCTTCATCATGGAATGCTGATGGCATTTTGCACAAATTGGAACCCGAAGCACTTCCTGCAACTGACTCATTTAAGTTCCACTAATGTTGTACCCCTTTAGTATCCTCCTTAGGGGCATTTGTATCTGTAGTGTCGACTGCTACCCCCTCATTTTTCTTAGATATCAGATTTGTATCGGGTTCACCCGTACTGGCATTAACATTTGTCTCGAATTCATTCGTAATTTTGGCTTTCTGTGCAGGAAGAATGTCATCCCAATCTGGCAAGGTCGGTTCACTGTGCATAGGCTTCAGACTTTCGCGCATTGCATCCACTGTCGACTCGGGCTGCATGGCAGCAGCCGTAACAGGTGGTGTCAAAAACCCCAGTCCCACATCTGCCAAATCATCAATTGGAGGCTCTGTCGTCTCGGAGTTGTGGTGCTGATCTTGCAACCCTCTGTCAGGACTTGTAGGCAGGGGTGGTTCGGTGGCCTCCTCCTGCTTGGCCTTCACGATTTTAGTAACCACGTCCTGCATCTCCTTCAGAGATTTACTTGTAGACTGCACAATGGCTTCCATTCGAATCTGTCTTACAACCAAGTCGTCGATTGTGTTTTCCCTTTTCACTACATTCTTTATTAGTATCGTTTCACTAAATAGCCCCTTTCCTCTGTCACCAATGTCGTCCTCTTGACCGTCGTCCCCCACACTAGTACCCTGCACTAACAATATATGATCAGATATCATATGACTCAGGTGTTATTTTGGCAGCATGGATGCAAATCATAATATGACTGACCTTGTCCCTCGCACATTTAATGCGTGCGTGTATGGCCCTGTTGATGTCACTTCCTAACCATGCAATAACTGGGCCTGCCTGATTCCTACCCCTCTTAACCTTTCCCCCCACTTTATGGATGAAGAGCAGCTGTATTGGAAGAAAATATAAGTTAATTCCACATCCATGCTTTCAATCCTCCAGCAGCTGGATTAACATTAGTTGTTCGAATGCAGCAAAGGAAAGTTAAAGTGTAGTTCTACAATCGTTAAGTATATCCGACTGATTGCGTTAAGAATTGGTAAACAGAGGAAATCTCAAATTCGTCAATATTAGGTAACGTAAGGTGAGTACATGGCTTCATTCACTTACCTCCATGAACAGAACACATCCGGCCCAATGACTACATTTCTTCTCTGTCAAATCACTAACACCGTCAACGAACTTGGTGAAGCAAAATAAGGCCCAGTTGAATTGTTTTATTTGATGGGTTGGTAACAGCGAGTGAAGATATCCATGGTCGATCGACAAGCCAGAAGTTGGGCACAGCAGTGTAGCTAATGTGAAAAGCATGAATGCCACCTTGAACTCGTCCCCTGCCTCTTGGCTATTAGACATAATCTCCTCAAGCTTATTGATTGTTATGTCGCGTTTCCCATCGCATAATTTTGCAACCAATTCTGCAACATCAAGATTATTACCGCATAGTTTGACGGGCAGTCCTCCATCCATAACGCCCAAAGTATCCTCAAAGACTGCAGGACTTAATAACAAAGACTCATCGTCTAGTTGTAATACACATGTCCGCAGGTCGAAGTCATCTAGTAAATGCAAACACAATCTACTCCTCAATCTCCGGGGTCTTATATTCAGAAGATTCCCCAACCCAATGTCTTCAATTGTGCCTCTTTGCGCTTCATTCAAATTCTGAACCTGTCGATGAAATCTGTGGGGGCTACATCGGGTTTGGAATGACTCAAATCCGGTCTTGGTGATGTCTGCATTGGCGCTGGAGGAAGCAGCTTGTGGCGCGTCGTCAGGTTGTCGATATTCAACATACTTGGCCTTGTCGCTACTACTGAGGGACCTCCACTTTTCGCTAATTTTCTTATTCATCTGCAGATGCCGCAATGGTGCAGTTAAAAAAGTGCAAGTACAACTACATGAGCATGAAAAATAAAGGCCACTCTGTCGATAGTAGACATTTATTACCTCGCTATCGACCTTAATTATGCTGTCATTCTATTGAAATAATGCTATCTGCTCCCGCCTACACATGAAGCATGTGGAAAACATGTTACTTGCAAAAAAAAAATTTTATATACGTGGACTATTGCATTCGAACTATTTATCGTTATCACAACCCGGACACGTCGACCTACTATACATTTATTCTAAGTGCAGTAGAGTTGGTCCATGATGAACACTTAAATATGCATGTTTAATAAGAGTTTAGTTCATCATATTGCATTAATAGTGTCATTAAATTCTCAACTTAAGCATATTTGTAGCATTTGCATCTTTGGAATTAATTTCTCTTAATTTTGGTTTTGTTACAGGTTCGGTAAAATGGGCATAACTCTCTATTATAGATCAGAATGGTACAATTCTTAATG
Organism: Boswellia sacra; assembly: GCA_013180625.2. Taxonomy (NCBI): domain Eukaryota; kingdom Viridiplantae; phylum Streptophyta; class Magnoliopsida; order Sapindales; family Burseraceae; genus Boswellia; species Boswellia sacra. Next base: position 3,725 of record SNVD02009748.1, read on the forward strand.
TTTTGGAAAGCTGATTTAATTGTCTACAAGATTGCATTTCACAAGGATCATCAAATTCGGGCTCTTAGTGGACCAAAATTGGGCTTGAAGTGAACCCATCTACAGTCTCGGCCCAGTCTGACCAGGCCTCAGTATTTAGACCGTATCTCTCAAAATACGTATCCAAATTGTGCAAATCAATATGTTCTAGAAAGATGAGAGAAATATCTACAACTTTCCTGAAGACATGTGATTAAAATTCTCAACATTTCAATGTCAAAATTGATGGTCAAAGTCGGTGCCTAATGATCCCAATTGTCAAAGATATTTACAACTAATATTTGACAATTATGCCCTTGTAATTTGACAAGTTTGCCCCTGGATGTATCTATAAATAGAGGTGCCTTGTGACCCATTAAGACATCTTGGCCTTGGCTGGAACATTTTGGCTTTGGCTAGGATCTTGTATTGTGTTTTGTGTGTTTATGTTATTAATGAATTTCCTTTTTCTTACATTTTTTTTCTTTCTATGATAATGTTCTTCTAATTTCTCTTTTGCTAAGGTGAAAGGGTGAAACCCTTGATATGAGAATAAGGATTCTCTAACCCTTAATATGTGCTTAAAAATCTTAATCTTATAATGTTTATTCAATATGATTTATATTTAATTTCTTAATCAATCTTGACACCACTCGTAAAGTGGAGGTCTTGATCCAGTGTCGACAATCCTTGGCACATCAAATGCTTGGATCCTTTCTAGATGATGTATGGTTCTTCCTTACCGACACGAATCTAGTTAGGAACCTTGATTTGTTATAGACATATGGTGATTGGCACATTGGATGCTTGACCCATTTACAAGAAGTGGTATAAATATTGGTAATGAAACAAATATAATTCATATAACTAAAATGGGTTAATTATCCTTATTTGAAATATTAAGGGCGGATCCCCTAACCTTAGCCTTCATTGTTATTGTGTTAATTACTCTTGTATTTTAATTATTCTATTGTTTATAACTTTTTATTTTATTTACTATGGCAGGTTCTACCACCTTATGAAATTGTTCTTTAATTTACTATGGTTGGTTATACCACCTATTTCTATGGATGGTTTTACCTCCTTTTGCCTTTTGTTTTATATTTGAATGGTTGGTAATACCACCTACCATCTTTACATATTTGTTGAGATTATTATGTCACCTCTTTGAATCATCCATATCACATTTGTTTAGCTTATAATTTGTAACGCTAAAATCTCCTTCCTCGTGGATCGACCCCGGTCTCATCGGGTTTTATTACTTCGACACTCCTATACTTGGGAGACAATCCCTTTTCGGATGTGTCAAGTTTTTGGCGCCGTTGCCGGGGAAGGTAAAAATTGGCGTGCAAAATTGTAAGTATTCTCTTTTCTCATCTTAGATCTAAATTTTTTATTTTTGTGTGTGTTCATCTTTTCCTCTCCCTTCTTCTCTCTTTCTTGCATGAAAATTTGGTCACGAACATCTAGTGGTAGACTTGTTAGAAAAACATCAACTTCCTTAGAAAACATGGCCGACAATCATGAGGAAATATTCACGGATGAAGGGGACAACCGTTCGCAACAAAATGATCAAAACCAACGAAGAACCCTCAAAGACTACATGAATCCGGTAAGGACTAGTGCACCATCTTGTGTAGTTTCTCCTCCAAATTCAATCCATTTCAATTTCAAACCAAGTTTTGTTCGACTTCTACCCACTTTTCATGGCCTTGACATGGAGAACCCATATTCGCACTTAAAACTCCTTGAAGAGGTGTGTAATTCCTACACTGACCCAAATTTGTCAGCGCATAACACACCATTAGACTTAAAGCTTTTCGCCTTTTCTTTAAGATAAAGCTAGAACATGGGATACAAAATTTTGAGGTCGAATTCCATTCAGTTCATGGGATTGAGAGAACAACATTTTTGAAAAAATTTTTTCCTACCCATAGAACAAATTCTCTTAAAAGACAAATTTTCGATTTCTCTCAAAAACAAGGGGAAACCCTTTACCAATGTTGGGATAGGTATAAAGAACTACTTAATACTTGTCCTCACCATGGTTTTAAAACTTGGAGAATAGTTGCACACTTCTATGAAGGGTTAACACCTCAAGATAGGCAACGAGTAGAATTAATGTGTAATGGAGAATTTAAAGAAAAAAGACCCTGAGGAAGCACTTGACTTCCTAGATTCCTTTGCAGAAAAGGCACAAAATTGGGACACTGCTGGCACCTATGAGGTACCAGGCAAGGCCCCAACCTCGACATCCAATAGAGGCATTTACAAACTTAGGGAAGAACATGACCTTCAAGCCAAATTTGCATCCCTAGCTAGAAAAGTCGAGGCTTTAGAGATGAAAAAGAGTGGTCAATTCAAATCTATTCAAGAAAATGTCTGTAACATCTGTGATGACAATGACCATTCTACTGATGATTGCCCAACTTTGCCTGCCTTTAGGGAATGTCTCCATGAAGAAGCCAATGCCTTAAACACTTTCACAAGGCCAAATCACAATCCATATTCACAAACCTACAATCCTGGTTGGAGAAATCATCCAAATTTAAGCTGGAAAAATGACAATCATGCACAATCTTCACAAGTCCCTTTTCAAACACGACAAAATTTTTCAAAATTCCTCATGATCATGCATATGCTTCCTCCTCCTAGACTGACCTTCAGAAACATTGCATTCATTCATTACAAAGCACTGAGACCTTTCAATAAGCCAAACTGCTCATACATTTAGCAAATTTTGTCAAAACTCTTAACAAAATTGCATCAAACATTTAGCACATCCAGAGAAGGGAAAAAAAAAAAAATTTTTTTTTTTTTTTTTTTTTTGTTGGTTTGTTTTTCCTTCTCAAACATTGCAAAACCCCAAATATCAATCTAACTCAAATGCAGGGAATTCAAATAACCATTATTTTGACCAAGCCAAGTCAGTCATGACCCTTCGCAATGGTAAGGTTGTTGAAAAACACATTCCTAATCCTTGTGAGAAAGAATAAGAATCGATCTCTAAAGGACAGGAAGAGGCTGCCAACCCAACACCTAGCGAAGAAGAAACCAAATCCTCATCTGTGCCTCCATTTCCTCAAGCCTTAGCTACACCAAAGAAGCCAACTCACAATTCTGAAATCTTTGAAATTTTCAAACAGGTAAAGGTCAACATTCCCTTGCTTGATGTGATCAAACAGGTACATTCTTATGCAAAATTTTTGAAAGACTTGTGCACTGTGAAAAGAAAACTAAATGTGAAAAAGAAGGCCTTTCTAGCCGAGCAAGAAAGTGCTATTCTTCAAAATAATAATACAGTGAAATATAAGGATCCAGGTTGTCCTACAATTTCATGTGTTATTGGAAACCATAAAATTGAACAAGCTTTACTTGATCTTGGTGCTAGTGTGAATTTGCTTCCATATTCGGTTTTTCAGAAACTCAATCTAGGTGAGTTAAAACCGATTTCTGTGACTCTTTTGATTGTTGATAGATCAATTAAAGTACCAAGAGGAGTAGTAGAGATGTGCTAGTTCAAGTCGTAAATTCATTTACCCAGTGGATTTTATTGTCTTGGACACACAACCAGTGAAAGTATGTAATTCAATTCCTGCCATTTTAGGGCGTCCATTTCTAGCTACCTCTAATGCTTTGATTAATTGCAGGACTGGATTCATGAAGCTATCTTTTGGGAACATGACATTAGAACTTAATGTTTTTAATATGTGCAAACAACCAAATGAAGAAGAAGAGGAAGTTGATGAAGCCAATGTAATTGAATCTATTGTGGAAGATCACATCCAAAAAGGGAGTTCTTCTGACCCATTGAAAACTTCTCTAGTGAATTCATTAGAATCAAGCATGGAACTAGAGTCTGATCTTTCTGATATATGCTCTTTATTGGATTGTGCACAGTTGATGGAAAAAGGCTCAAAATCAAGATTTGAAGAATTGGGGCAAATGAATGAAAGCAAAGAAGATGAAGCTCCCAATCTAGAATTGAAGCCCTTACCTGAAGGACTGAAATATGCATATCTTGGGGAGAATCAGACATATCCGGTGGTAATTTCTTCATCCCTCACATGCGAACAACAAGGTAAGTTGATAGAAGTGCTTAAAAGGCATAAAAATGCAATTGGGTGGACTTTAAAAGATATAAAAGGCATTAACCCTTTAATTTGCACACATAGAATACATTTAGAGGAAAATGTCAAAACATCTCAACAACCTCAAAGGAGATTAAATCCACACATGAAAGAGGTCCTTAGGGCTGAAGTTCTCAAACTACTTGATGTGGGAATTATCTATCCTATTTCTGCTAGTAAGTGGGTAAGCCCTACACAAGTAGTACCTAAGAAATCTGGCATTACAGTAGTTAAAAATGAATAGGGTGAATCATTGCCAACTCGTGTCTCATCTAGTTGGAGGATGTGCATTGATTATAGAAAATAAATGCTGTCACTAGAAAAGACCATTTTTCCTTACCTTTCCTTGACTAAATTATTGAAAGAGTAGCAGAAAACCCCTACTACTGCTTTCTTGATGGATACTCAGGCTATTATCAAATTCTCATTGCACTCGAAGACCAAGAAAAGACCACATTCACGTGCCCCTTCGGCACTTTTGCATTTAGGAGAATGCCTTTTGGACTTTGTAATGCCCCATCCACTTTTCAAAGATGCATGTTAAGCATTTTCAGTGACATGGTTGAGCATTGTTTAGAAGTTTTCATGGATGATTTAACTGTCTTTGGAAACTCTTTCGATAATTATCTTGAAAATTTAGAAAAAATCCTAAAAAGGTGTGTAGAAAAAGGTCTTATTTTGAATTGGGAAAAATGTCATTATATGGTCACTTCAGGAATTGTTTTAGGTCATGTGGTGTCTTCTAAAAGAATTGAAGTGGATAAAGCAAAAGTGGAATTAATTTCCCATTTGCCTCCACCAAAACAGTTAAAGAGGTTCGTTCATTCTTAGGGCATGCTGGATTTTATAGGAGGTTCATAAGAAATTTCAGTGCTTTATCTAAACCTCTTTGTAACCTCTTAATAAAAGATACTTCCTTTGAATGGACTCAAGAATGTCAAAATGCCTTTGATACACTAATTGGACTTTTAACAACTGCTCCAATTATGCAATCTCTGATTGGTCCCTTGCCTTTTGAATTGATGTGTGATGCAAGTGACTATGCCGTTGGTGCTGTCTTAGACATAAAGAAAAGAAGGTAAGCCTTATGTAATATACTATGCACGTAGGACTTAAATGATGCATACCCAAATTAATTACACAACACCTGAGAAAGAACTACTTGCAGTAGTATTTGCATTGGACAAATTTTCAAATCTTATTTAAATTGGCTCTCCAACATTGTTTTACACTGACCATGCAGCTGTGAGATATTTAATGACTAAACAGGATGCAAAACCTAGATTGATACGGTGGATCTTATTGCTCCAAGAATTCAACATCACAATAAAGGATAAGAAAGGAGCCGAAAATGTCGTTGCCGATCATCTTTCAAGACTAACGACAGAGACATTAATTGAAACTTCACCTATCAATGATTCTTTTCCTGATGATTTTTTATTTTCTGTTGCTACTGTACCTTGGTTTGCTAACATTGTAAATTTTCTTGCGACAGGGAAAATGCCACCTCATTGGAATGCTCAAGACAAAAGAAAATTTTTAACCTAGGTGAAAAATTTTTACTGGGATGACCCATATCTGTTCAAATATTGTCCAGACCAAATAATGAAAAGATGCATACCCGACAATGAGGTAAGTAGTGTCATTAACTTTTGTCATTCTGAAGCATGTGGAGGATATTTTTCATCTAGAAAAATAGCTGCTAAAATCTTGTAATGTGGATTTTATTGGCCCACCTTATTTAAAGATGCACATGCATTTTGCAAAACGTGTGAAAATTGTCCAAAATTGGGATCTATTTCAAAAAGAAACATGATGCCGTTGAATCCCATTCTTGTCGTTGAAATCTTTGACTGTTGGTGTATTGATTTTATGGGACCCTTTCCACCGTCATTTGGTTTTGTGTACATCCTTGTTGCAGTGGGCTATGTTTCAAAAGGGGTCGAGGCAATTCCATGTCGAAACAATGATCACAAAACAGTTATCAAATTCTTGAAAGAGAATATCTTGTGTAGATTTGGAATTCCTCGAGCCATTATTAGTGAGGGGGGTACACATTTTTGTAACAAACCATTTAAAACTTTAATGAAGAAATATGGAATAACCCATCAAATTTCTACACCTTATCACCCACAAACAAGTGGACAAGTTGAATTAGCTAAGAGGGAGATAAAACAGATCCTAGAAAAAACGGTTAACCCAAATCGTAAAGATTGGTCTTTAAGACTTAGTGATGCACTTTGGGCTTACCGAACTGCTTTTAAAATATCATTGGGAATGTCTCCTTATAGACTAGTTTATGGAAAACCTTGTCACTTACCTTTGGAAATTGAGCATAAAGCTTATTGGGCCATTAAAACATTCAACACAAATTTGAATGATGCTTGCAAATTACGTAAACTCCAACTGAGTGAACTTGAAGAAATCAGGAATGAGGCTTATAAAATTCTAAAATCTACAAAGAAAAAATGAAGGTTTTTCATGACAAATCCATTGTTAGAAAATCTTTTGAACCTTCACAAAAAGTTCTTTTGTATGATTCAAGATTGCATTTGTTTCCTGGTAAACTTCGGTCTCATTGGACTGGGCCTTTTATTGTTAAAAATGTTTTCCCTCATGGAGCAGTTGAAATTGAGAACCCAAAGAATGGTAATGTGTTTAAAGTTAATGGACAACGGTTAAAACCATTCTTTGAAAATTTTGCCCAAAACGAAGAGTCCATTGCTTTAATCGATCCTTTTAAAGGATTGATTTTTCCCGGTCAAGTGGCGGATACGGTACTCCGTGGCTTTTAAAGTCGGTTTTTCAGTTCCCTAAAAACTGTTGCTCACCTTGCATCCATTTTCTTTTCTTCTCTCTCATTTTCTTCACGTGGATACCATTCTCTCAAAATTGCACAAACATTTTCCCTCTCTTCCTCAAAATGATTTGCTTAAAATTTCTAAAGCTCGTGCAGAAAGACTAAGGTTGTTGATGCGTAAGGGTATTCCTGCTAATTTAAGATGGTTAATTGAAGCCAAGGTTCAATTCTCTTGTGAGTTTTCAGATAATCTTGTTTCCCACATGCTAGGTTTGGGAAAAAGCTCTTACGCCAAAAAGCGAAGAGCGAAAAGGTTACAAGTTTGTCACAAATGTGCAAGATGGACCTGTAACCAGCGTTGCCGCTCTTTGGGATATTTGTCTAACAATCGAGAGGATAAGCTACAGTTCATCAAGGATGGACTGAGTAAGGAGTCCTTGGATGATATCCGAGTGACTCTTGAGACGCATTCTTGTGGACTTGTGCAGCGTGAAATTTTTAACTTAGGGACACAATTTCGAGATGAGCAGGAACGCTATAGTCTTGGTAATCTGACTCAAAATGACCCTGTTTGCCAGTTTATAAGAAAACTGGATGGGAAGCATATCCCCAACTCATAGAAGGTGTTTAAGCCGTTTCTGGACGTAAAACCAGAGGAAGATGTGAGCCACAGTCACAACTGCCTGTACATATGCATGCGTGCCATCATTTTTGAATTTTAATACCTCATAGCTATCATTTTTGAATTTGTATCTTTTGTTTGACTTATGGTGTCTTATTTCATCATCTTTTGAATTTTTATGCATTATTGTCAACTTTTTCAACAACCAATCGAGCTACCTAGATAGATATCATCATTAGCATAACTTTTTGCATTCCATAAATACCACATGTCTTGTTCTCTTCTTCACACATGGTTAGAAAGTTACATAGACATGGAGGGAACTTCAAAACGTCGAATCCAAAGGATATGTGTATTCTGTTGATCTCGACCAGGTAAAATTGAAGAGTTCGTAGAAGTAGCGAATTATCTTGGTAGACTACTGGCTGAAAGAAAGATTCATGTGGTTTATGGGGGAGGTAGCCTCGGGTTAATGGGTTGTGTGTCAATAGTTGCACATGTAGAAAGTATTGTTGGAAAAACAGTTGGGAAGGAGTTACAGGTCTCTTCTATGCATGAACGCATGGCACATATGCTCATCAATTCAGATGCCTTTATTGCTTTACCAGGTGGCTTTGGCACTCTTGAAGAAATTTTTCAAATTGCTTCTTGGGCCCAACTGAATCTCCATCAAAAACCCATAGGTTTGTTGAATGTCAAAAATTTCTTTGATCCTTTGATAAGTTTTGTTGATGCAGTTGTGGAACAGAATTTTATCCCTCATTCAGCGAGAAAGATCCTTATTTCTGCCACTTCTGCTGGTGAGCTACTTGACAAATTACAAGAAGTTGAGTATGAACCTGACCCAGCTAGTACTCAAATTAATTGGGCAGGAGGGCAAAACAAAAAGTGCAAATTGGATTTGAATCTCCGTTTGTAATTTTTTTTCTTCTTGTCTTTTATTTTATTTTATTTTTAGCATGTTATTTTATGAGTCTTTCAGGTCATCTCTCTTGAATAACAGAAGCTTCAGGTAATGTCTCCTATACTTTATCTCTCTACATTTTAACATTGAGGACAATGTTTCATTTGGTTGGGGGGGAAGGATAGTAGACATAAGTGTGTCTTGAAATTTTATTTTTTCTTGCAAAAAAAAAAAAAAACGAGTTAGTAATTAGATTCAGAGTGCGGTGTAAGGAGTTCAAATCCTCTTGAGACGCATTCTGGGTCAGGAATGGCAGAGTAGGGAGGACCAGTTTGAACTCTTGAAACCCATTTTAACCAATTTGTCATTTTATTCTTGCATTTTTGAAGACTTATTTGATATTATTTAGTCTTGATTTTTGAATTTTATAACAAGGAGGTCTTATTCATTTAACTTTGAATCATTCAAATCTATGAACTCTCACAACCTTATCATTTAATAAATTGTGTGCTTATGTGCTCATTAAGTGAGTATCTATGAATCTTTCTTCACACACACACATACCTTGATGTATGATTGTGGGTGGCGAAATGAAATATTGCAATGTTTGAGTTCTTTTGTTTTGTTTAGGATAACAACAAAAGGAAGGGGAAAGTTTAAAAAAAAATGAAAAAAATGAAAAAAGAAAGAAAAAAAAGAAAAAAGAAAAAAAGAGAGAAAGCAATGGTGGATAAGTTTGGTCTTGTAGCCTCCTTAATTCGAGCAATTAAGCCCGAGGGGTGCCTCAACACCTAATACCCTAAGACCAACTGGTTTGGGAGCTATTGGCCCAAAGCTCGCCACATGGATTAAGGAGAAAGCTTAATGGGATTGAACATTGCACTATCCACAAGTTTCTAAGCAAAAATAAAGCATCGACAACCCGAGTCGTTAAGCTCGAAGGGGTGTCTTAACACCTAATGCCCTAAGGCCAACTGGTCTGGGAGTCATTAGCCTAAGGCTCGCTAGATGGGTTAAAGATGCATTCTTTCCAAAAAAAAAAGAGAAAAAAAAGAAAAAATGTATAAAATGAATGAATATCCCCTACCTAAGGTTGTTAGCCTTAACAAATACTAGAACCGATATGGTTTATTTCTAATAAGCCCCATAGTCATGTGTCAACTGAGCACAAAAGAAGGTTTGTGGATATCTTGACTGAAGGGTACATGAGTCATTAAAAAAAAAAATCAGTTGAGAGTTTGTTTATTTGGATAAAATCAAGGAGAGTGCAATAATGACCACCTTGGATGTAAAATTCTATAAATCACTTCTAAATAATAACGCTTTAATTGCTAGGGACTAGCAATAAGCTAGTTGGGGGGTGTGATGAACACTTAAATATGCATGTTTAATAAGAGTTTAGTTCATCATATTGCATTAATAGTGTCATTAAATTCCTCAACTTAAGCATATTTGTAGCATTTGCATCTTTGGAATTAATTTCTCTTAATTTTGGTTTTGTTACAGGTTCGGTAAAATGGATATAACTCTCTATTTATAGATCAGAATGGTGCAATTCTTAATTTTTTGGAAAGCTGATTTAATTGTCTACAAGATTGCATTTCACAAGCATCATCAAATTCGGGCTCTTAGTGGACCAAAATTGGGCTTGAAGTGAACCCATCTACAGTCTCGGCCCAGTCTGACCAGGCCTCAGTATTTGGACCGTATCTCTCAAAATACGTATCCAAATTGTGCAAATCAATATGTTCTAGAAAGCGGAGAGAAATATCTACAACTTTCATGAAGACATGTGATTAAAATTCACAACATTTCGATGTCAAAATTGATGGTCAAAGTCGGTGCCTAATGATCCCAATTGTCAAAGATATTTACAACTAATATTTGACAATTATGCCCTTGTAATTTGACAAGTTTGCCCCTGGATGTATCTATAAATAGAGGTGCCTTGTGACCCATTAGGGCATCTTGGCCTTGGCTGGAACATTTTGGCTTTGGCTAGGATCTTGTATTGTGTTTTGTGTGTTTATGTTATTAATGAATTTCCTTTTTCTTACATTTTATTTTCTTTCTATTATAATGTTCTTCTAATTTCTCTTTTGCTAAGGTGAAAGGGTGAAACCCTTGATATGAGAATAAGGATTCTCTAACCCTTAATATGTGCTTAATAATCTTAATCTTATAATGTTTATTCAATATGATTTATATTTAATTTCTTAATCAATCTTGACACCACTCGTAAAGTGGAGGTCTTGATCCATTGTCGACAATCCTTGGCACATCAAATGCTTGGATCCTTTCTAGATGATGTATGGTTCTTCTTTACCGACACGAATCTAGTTAGGAACCTTGATTTGTTGTAGACATATGATGATTGGCACATTGGATGCTTGAACCCATTTACAAGAAGTGGTATAAATGTTGGTAATGAAACAAATATAATTCATATAACTAAAATGGGTTAATTATCCTTATTCGAAATATCGAGGGCGGATCCCCTAACCTTAGCCTTCATTGTTATTGTGTTAATTCCTCTTGTATTTTAATTATTCTATTGTTTATGAACTTTTTATTTTATTTACTATGGTAGGTTCTACCACCTTATGAAATTGTTCTTTAATTTACTATGGTTGGTTATACCACCTATTTCCATGGATGGTTTTACCTCCTCTTGCTTTTTGTTTTATATTTGAATGGTCGGTAATACCGCCTACCATCTTACATACTTGTTGATATTATCATGTCACCTCTTTGAATCATATTATCACATTTGTTTAGCTTATAATTTGTAACGCTTAAATTCCCTTCCTCGTGGATCGACCCCGGTCTCACCGGGTTTTATTACTTCGATACTCCTATACTTGGGAGACAATCCTTTTTCGGATGTGTCAGGCGGCCTAGCGAAATTAGGGCGTGAGAAAAAAGAAGGGCCCTTTAAGTTGAAAACTGAAAAAGGTCAGCTCAGGCAAAAGTTAGGGCAAGCTCACTAGCTAAGTTGAAAACCAAGGAAAGTACAGCTTACTTCGAGTGTAAAAAAAAAAATGCATAAGAAAAACCTGAAGAAGTAGAAGACTGCCACTTAATCTCTAACTTTGATCCATCTTGACACAAACCTGTCCGATCAATGTTTCAGCCAAAATCAAGGGAGCTACTATGAAACCAGGACCCATTTGAGGAATAATGGTCACAGGACGTGGATCTTTGACATGATCTAGCGAGACCAATCAAAATTGTGCAATGAGGCAAAATTGAATAAGGCAAAGCCAATCGGACGAAGTCTTGACCATCATTTCGAGCAAAGGCATGATAGAGGACAATGTCACTCTACCACCCTTGGTGTGAACGCCCATGGTGGAAATCAAGAAGTCGAAGAAATTGATAATGTTTGGATAATGGGTAGAATGAGGCTCTCAAAACTGGATGAATGATGACCAAGTATGGTAGAGAATTCCTCATACAGAAGGTAAAGTTCATGCCCATTGAATGGGAGACGTGCTCGTGATAATCCCAAAAGGTTGCGCATTCCTTAAAAAAAGGGATGTTGAGCTTAACGTGACGAAGGATCTTCAGATGACAATGACCGATAAGCTTGAGTTGTTTCGAGTCCTCATCTCTCAAAGGCCTTAGAAGGGGTTGGAAGATCTGGAGAGAAGCTTTAGGCATGTTGAATGACATGAAGAGGTCTTAATGTGAAGAAAGAAATCTTGAGAAACAAGAGAAAGGTGCACAGAAGTAGCCAAAAGGAATAGCACTGAAATAGTGCACTAATCGAGACAGAATAGGGAAGGATTGCTGGAGAACCACCAGTTAACCATATAACTATTGGTCAATTGTTGCATGATAGTCAATCGACTGTCAGACAGTCGTCAGCTGTCAGACAATCGCCCAACAGTTTGATGGCCAACTAGCGGCTATTAGGGTTAATCAACCCATTTACGTGATCGTTCAACTTCTAGAATGCATACCGATGAACGATTTCGAGTGTATGGCTTCTAGATTTTGAAGTGTTGTTCAGAGTTGAATAACTGATGATGTAGAAACAAATTTGAGAAAATTCAGATGTAAATTTAGTATAATACGCAAAAATATATAGAATCATAAATAAAGAAGTGTCACTAAATATTTGAAATTTATTTGATTATACATCATGAAGTTCATACATAGAAGCAAACTGGACAAAGAAAAATCCTAATGAAAGCCGGTGGTGATAGTCCTCACTCATCACCATCATTATCAACATCGAAGGAGAAAGCGACTACTTGAGCCTGGAGGCACTCTACCACACGTTGCAGACAAGTAACTTCTTGATGACCTATCTAACCAAGCAAGAAAATCATATAGCTAGAAGACCTATTAAGATAGAAATCATGCATACATGAATTATAGAAGGATACCTTACCTGATACTGGTGAGACATCTGTAAGACATACCCATGCGAAGTGGCCTGCATATGAAAAACCTCCTCCATGGAAGATTGCGGCACCTGCATTGCGTTTATATTAATGACAAATGACAGAGAATTTCAGAAATGAACAACCAGGAAACTAACCAAAGTGCTGTCCTATGGAGCAAAAGGAATGGGCATGTTTGGGTCCTTGGTGATCACATGACTGTGGATCGACCCATTATCATCCAACGTGTATAGAACGTTACTGGGGTAAGCCTGAAGATCACCAATCATATGGCCGGTTGGAGCAGTCAGAGCAACTGAAAAAGATAGAGAAGGAGGTGGCTGTTAAGCCGTGTAGAAAAAGAAGTTGAACTGCCTGTACAAGAAAAGGAAGCTCTCGATTTCTTCCCATAACAAACAAAAGAACTACCAAAGCGACTAGACACTACGGGAGGATTAGGAATGTTGGTAGTAGACCGGTCAAGCCTAGTATACAAGAGGGTAGCTCAAGCCCACTCGACATAAGAAGTCGATGTCATTGGGAACTCGATGGTACTCAAGTAAAACCCGATCATATAGACTGATACCTCGGCTATATAGCCAAGTCAGCTAAATCAATCATCAGAACCGGTGGCAGAGGAGGAACCAAAAGCGTGTCACCCAGATAGCACATCATGCTATTCACACATGGAAGAAGGAAGTGATATAATTTGAAAGGGGTAGCAATTCTCATAGTTGTGGACCAATTCTCGTCAGGACCCTATCACTCAGAATGAATCTACAAAATAATAAAAAAAAGGAATGGTGAGAATGTGGTGTAAATGAAATATTGAAGATAATTTCTTTGTTACTTTATGTCGAGTCAACGTGTGAATGTAATCACGAAAGAAGTCTAGCTCGTGAGATCTCTCGAGCTCCACACGACATGCAGCCCTTCCTCTTAATCCAAAGGAAAGAGGAATCCTCACTAGCAAGAAGAGGAGGTGGTAGAACTACCAACTCATACAACCACGTGTATCACAGGTGATACAAAATTAGAACGAGGAATCATGAAGATAATACAAGAAGGTACAGAAAAGAAAGAAGTTACCTCAATAAGTGCAGCAAATCCAGGAACCATGACAATGCCTCGACAAGCTTGATCCAAGCCAAAATATAGCTGACTGAGAGCAGTACGACCCTAGTCAAATTATTTCACTCGATTAAGTTCCTGGAGGGTAGGAAGTAAAGTCAAAGCAGTGGTGTTCGACACATTGGAGAAGAGCGTCGTACCCAGTAGATACACTATAAAGCTTTGAGCATACTGATCCACCTTGACAGGAGTCAAATTGGACCTCCGTTTCCAATATTCCTGCAAGGGCGCATATCGAATGAAAACATTATTCTTGACTTTCACGTCGCACCTATGAAGATCTTAGATCAATCTATGCTGATTTGCTGAGTCCACAATACAGGCATTAATAGCAATTGGATTACTGCCACATGAAAGACCGGTCAAGGCAGTAATATCCAAAGGCATAATAGTCATCTCACCGAACGGTAGATGGAATGTGTGGGTCGTGTCCATCCACCTCTCGCACAAAATAACTAAGGCTCGACGATCAGTGTGCTATTGAGCAAGTGAAGGACAAGTAATGAACACATAGAAATCGGTATGAATGATCTTTCTTCTCATCGTATCATTCTCTATCTCTAAGAACCAACTATGGGCTCTAGAAAATGCCCCACGCATCATGTTTTCATGATAGTCCTAAAGTAAGAAATTGAAGTTTCCACATGAATGTAAGCCTAAATACATTTGAAGAAAACAAAAAAGGCAAGATATGAAGAGAACAAGTACCAGGTTGATTATATAAGAAGCCAAGTCATAGATAATGTTAGCCTTAAGGCTACATGATAATTTTGATGATAACAATGCACATTGTTCATTAAGGTATGACTAATATGTTTATTTATGTGCAATAATAAGATCAATGAAATACTTCTAAAATCAAGAAAAGGCTTATAAAAATGAAGTGTTGAAGCTAAGGAGAAGGCTACATGTTAAAGGCACCAAAGTTTAAGAACAAGGTTTGACTCAAGAAATGTGACACATGAGCAATGTTCAATCAATTTGTCATATATTTATCTATTACTATCCAAATGACATGATTCTTAAGCCTCTAAAAAGCTTACTCAATTGATAACATTCTATATGTTTTAAAGAAATTCAAATTTCAAGTGAAAGATTGTCCAAATCTTCATGCAAGTTAAAGGACAAACAGAATCAGCTACCATGAGCACCAAATGGTCTTTTGTCAATATCTTGAGATAGAGATATCAAAATAACTTGATTATTAATATTTTAGAAAGCTTATTCAAATATCCAAATCTTTTCTGTTTTGAAGAAATTCAAATTTCAAATGAAAGGCTGACATAATCATCATTCAACTTGAAGGACTGACACATGAAGGAAAAATCAATTGACACGAGCATTGAATGTTTTTTTTTTCTCCATATCTTGAGATAGAGATATCCAAATGACTTGATGCTTAATGTGTTAGAAATCTTATTCAAATATATAGATATTTTATGTTTTGCAAATTTTCAAATTTCAAATGAAACATTGACAAAAATGGCCGACAATATTATGGTTTTTATGTTGGGCAGAAAATTTGGAGTTGGTGTCTTCAATTGATTAAGTTCATATTATTTGCCTATAAAAGGAGCCCTTCTCCCATGCATTTAACAATAATCCATCAAGCAACAAATAAGAGAAATATCAAGTTTTGAGAGCTTTTATATTCTTTATCTACTATTTGAGGGGAGTTGTACTTTTATTGTAAACAATTTTCTTTGTTCTTGTATTGTGGTGAGAGTGACATCATTCTTGTAAAGGATGAAACATATCCTTGAGAGAACTCTTGGTGTTCTGTTGTCAAGAGTTAAACAATTGAGAGAACTCTTGGTGTGGTGTTATCAAGGGTTGAAGGAAGAAGTCTCGGTGAGGTTGTTCATCAAGCAAGCTGTAAATAATTCTACAACTTAGTGGAAAGCCTAGCTCGTGGAGGAGCTAGGAGCTAGGAGCCTGTGGACGTAGGCAAGGTTTGTCGAACCACGTAAATTGAGATTGCACTCTCTCTATCCCTATCTTTTTTATATTTACTTGCACTTGTGATTGTTTATTATTGCTATTCTCTTGATTACATCTTAAATAACTTATATTTTCATCTTCTTCACCTTTAGTCTCAAATAAAGAGTGAAATAATTTTGATCTTTCAAGAAAATTTTCATAAATATGTCTTTATAAATAAAAACCCAATTCACCCCTCTCTTGGGTTGCCATACTTGGGTCAACAGATAACCAACACCTCCTGATCTTTTGGAAGGCCCCTCAATGTTAATTTCTAGGCCAGATTGGACTCACCAAGGTGGATTGAATGGCCCACCATTAGAAAGAAGAAGTTGAGACGAACACGTAGGAAAAACCTAGAAGCGAATCTGATGAAAAATGAAGAAGTTATGTGCGAATACAGATGTGAATGGAAGAAAGAGCTTTATAGAAGCCTCCAACCATCGACTAGCAGTCAAACAGTTGGGCGGCTATTGACCAACCATCGAGTGGCAGTCAAATAGTCGAGCAGCTGCCAGACAATTGGTCAGCCATTCCCCAAATAAGAGATCAGGTAGGAAAAGAGAAGAGAATAAGAAAAGGAGAGACAAAAGAGAAAATAAAAGAAAGAGAGGAAAGAGGGAGAGAAGAGAAAAATGGGGGAGTTCCTCATCAACCTTAAGATAGTTCTAATGGAATTGATGACAAGTACTTAACTGTGGCAATGGTTTAACTACTCACAACGAAAAAAGGGCAACCTTAATTGATAGAATCTTCAATTAGAATCACATGGAAGAATTCCTCCAAATACTAGAAAGTAATATATTGAAGAACGCACCAAACAAGGTGAAAATTTGAATTAAGTTTACATCATCAAGAATTTTTTTAATTTTGTAGGAACTTGCAAAAATAAATGGAAGAATCTCCAACAATTTCAAGAATTTGAAACTACCCAATAAAAATGGCGAATGTAAGAGAAGTCAAGAATGAAGAATGTCCGAACATGATCAAGAGATTTTACCTAGTGGATAGAAAGGAATCAAGAATAGAAGCTTGGGCATGAAATCCACTGAGTACGAAATCTAAAGCAGATTAAGGAAACTTGAAGAATAGTTAGAAGGAGGGCATAAAACCCAACAATGCAAAGACTAAAGAAGATCAAAGAAGCATGAAGAATACTCAGAAGAGGGCCATGAAACCCAACGAATGCAAAATCTGAAGAGATCAAAGATGAATGAAGAATGCTCAATCGAAGGCATGAAGAATGAAAATGTCTAAAGACCGTCGAGCAGTGCATGATATAAGTTTTCCCAACGGGCATGCATTAGAAGGAAACCCTAAGAAGTAGGTACACTTAAGAGTGTTTTAAGCCCTTAGAATATGCATAAGCCCTTAGAAGAGGTGCACTGAAGAGTGTTGAAAACCCTAAGAAGTGGGTGTTGTTAAGAGAGTTTTTAGCCCTTAGAATAGCCATAAGCCCTAAGAAGATACGCATTGAAGAGTGTTGAAAACCCTAAGAAGTCAGTGCATTTAAAGAGTGTTTTGAGCCCTTGGCATAGGTTGAAGAGTGCTACTAAACCCAAAGAAGTAGGTGCACTGAAGAGCATTAGAAACCCTAAGAAATAGGTGCACTTAAGATTGTTTGAAGCCCTTAGAATAGGCACACTAAGATGTTACCAAACCCTAAGAAGTAGGTGCACCGAAAAGTGTCTTATTGTAAGCATTGTAAGGATGCTTTCTAGCCCTTGAATAGGCACATCTGCCCTTAGATGGGCAGATCCGCCCTTGAACGGGCACACATGCCTTAGATAGGCATGTTTGTCCTAGGATGGTACCTCAGCCCATGAATGGGCACACTCACCTTAGATAGGTGCATTCATCTTTAGATGGGCACATTAGTCCCTAATTGGACACACACTTTGCATGAATAGAGGGGAGTGGTAGGAAAGTTTGAAAGAAGGAGGACGAAGTCAAAGATGACAAGAAGAAATAAAGAAAGATGGAGTGAGAATACTTTGTCGACTTTTATGTCTCACAGACCTCTCCAAAGTAGGGGGTAAGCTGTACACACTAAATTTTTTAGGCTCGATGAAGGAATGAAGATGAACGGCGAGCAATGAAAATGGTCGAAATGCCCTTGAGGGTCAAGAATAGAAAGGTGACAAGAAGTTGATGAGGAGTCTCGAAAATTGACACATGACTCTAAAAAATCACAATAATTAATCTAGGACGAATCCAATAATGAATCATATACTGTTGTGAAGCTACAGATGCCTCGTTTTCTAGGAATTTGTGGATCACAAATCAAACTTGAACTCCAAAAGTTATGCATGATTGAAGGAACAAATGTCTAAAGGGGGTTGCATTAAAGAAAGACAAAAATGGAAGAGGGCTATGTTAAATTGACCAATCGGCCATCAGATAGCTGCCTGGCTGTCCAAGACAGTCGCCCGACCATCTAACAGTAGCCCGACTATTGGCCAATGGCTGAGCCCCCATCAGATGGCCGTCTAGCTATTTGAGGATGGCCGCCTGGCTCTTGTTGGGTTATTTTTAGAAGTTAGCTTGAAAAACTTCCTCTTTCATCTGCACCCCTCTCCTATGTAAACCTTAGTCCTTTCACTTTGCAATTCACACTGATTGTCGAATGCAATCATCTTTGTCCCTCATGAAGACACGCTCGAGAATTAGAGAAGTCTTTTCCAGTATAATTTTTTGAGGCGTTCTATTGCTCTCCTCCCTCCTATTTTCTCTTTTATTTTTCTTGCCTAGAAAAAAAACATGTTTAGGATTTTATTTCTATGCTTAGAAGCATGATTAGGGTTATTATGAATTGTTCTAATCCAATTTATTTTGCAAGATGGATAAGCGTGTCAAGGTCAGTCTGTAAACTTTCCTTTCTTAGAATCATGTTTCAGAATTTATTTTCTTTACGAATGCTTAGAACCATGCTTAAGAACAAATGATTAGAATTATGATAAGAAAATTTACTTGCTTTGATGAACGCTACGAAATGGCATAGAATAGGTAGAATTGCCATTTTGCCGTTGGGGGCTATGATTGATGGTTGTTTGAATTAGGCTAGAATATGCCATGAATGCCACGAATTAGGCTAGAATATGCCGCGAACGCTATACTTTAGGCTAGAAATGCCATGATGATACATGATATGAGTAATGTTAGAATAAGAAATAGGTGAAATTGCCATGATAGAATTTATCAAAATACGGGCTAGAATGCCATAATATTAAATTATGGCTTTGTATTGAATTAATTGATCTATGAATATATGTTATGAATATGCCATGTTTAGAAGTGTAATTGTGTGATGCCATGAAGTGATGGTGAACTCACATTGACGGTGAGGGACCATCACTTAGGATAAATACTTGGATAACATGAATATGTATGTAAAGACTTGATGGACATTAAATAGGCTCACAAATGATGGTGAGGAATCCATTATCTATCGAGTCTCGACTTGAATGCCTATTATATATGGAATGGATTGTATGTATGAATGAGATATTTGGAGTGTTAAAGTAGAATTTACTTTATTATTGAATAAAAATTGTTGTAATCCTCTCCCCTTCCCCCATGTCTGAAAGAAATTGTAACTCTATTCTCCTCTCTCTTTCTTTGTATGAATATACAACTGCCATTGATTGAATAATCATCTCACATGCCTAACAAAAATAAAAATGGAAACGTGCGCATAAAAAGAACAACGCTAAGCAAACTAAGTAACAACACGAGATATTCTTATTTGGTATTTCTCAAGTGGAGGTCAGATTTATATTCAGGCAGGTCGAAAGACTCGTACCTAACTTTTCGAACCTATCTCTGAAGGGATTAGGGTAGTTTAGATCCTGAAGTGAGAGATCGGATTGGCCCATTCATTTCCAATTGAATAATTGGGTGGCTACTCTTTTCTGCAAACGTGCCCATGGCTCATTTGTGTTCCTTTAAGTCTCAAAAGAGGTTTTGACACATTGTCGTGGTTGTAAACACTATGGTAAGATGAAAGCCCCATTCACAAGATGGTAGAACTTCTAACTTATACGTCCACATCTATCATGGATAGTACAAAATCATAAATGGAAGTGATACAGAGAAAATATTGAAAGTGTATAGAAGAAAGAAATTACCTTAAGAAGTGGAGCAAATCTAGTGATCCTAGCAACGCCTTGACAAGCTTGATCCAAACCAAAATAGAGTAGCCAGCCGAAAGCAACACGACCCCTGTCAAAGTCCCTCACTCGATAAAGATCTGGGAGGGCAGGAAGTAAAGACAAAGCAGTGGTGTTCAATGCATTGTTAAGGAGCGTTGTACCGAGTAGATAAACAATGAAGTTGTGAGCATACTGGTCCACCTAAACTCGAGACAGGTTGGATCTTTGTCTCCAATATTCATACAAGGGAGTGTACTAAATGGCCATGTTGCTCTTGACCTTCACCTCACACCTTAAAAGTTGTCGAATCAAATTCTATTGATCCTTTGAGTCTATATGATAGTCATCTCACTGATCAGAAGATGGAAAGTATGGATCGTGTCTATCCACCTCTCGCACAAAACAGCTAATGCTCGATGATCAGTATACCGAGGCGTATGCAGAAGACAAGTGATCAATTCATAGAAACTGGTAACTACAATCCTACTCCTAACAACCTCATTCTCTATCTCTCGAAACCAACTGCGAGCCTAGAAAATGACCCACACATCTTGTTCTCATGGTATTCCTAAAGCAAGAAATTGAAGTCTTTACATAAATATGTGTCTAGAAAATTTGAAGAAAATGGAAAATTAGGGGATGAAGAAGAGTACATACCAGATTGGTCATGTGGGAAACGACGTCATAGATAATCAACACCTCTTGGTTTTTGGGAAGACCCTTCAACGTCGACTTTCAAACTGCATTAGTCTTGTTTACTTTGAGGTAGACTGGATGGCCTGCCATTAGAAAGAGGAAGTTGAGATGAAGATGCAAGAGAAAATCAAGAATGAATTGGATGGAAAATGAAAAAGTTATGCGCGAATGAAACTGCGAGGACGAGCGAGCTTTATAGAAGCCCTTAACCGCTGGTTGGTAGTCAGACAACTAGGTGGCTATTAACCAACTATTGGGTAGCAATTAGATAGTTGGGCAGCTATCAAAACAATCAATTAGCCATCCATATAATAAGGGACAAAATGATAAAAGAGGTAAAAAAAAGAAGAAAAGAATAAGGAATAAAGAGAGAAAGAAAAAGAAAAAGAAAAAGAAAGAAAAGAGAAGAGAGAAAAGCAAACAGAGAAAGAGGAAAAGAGAGAAAGAAAAAGAAGAGAGAAAAGAGATAAAGATAGAACAGAGAAGAGAGAGAAATGGAGAAAAGAGAAAAGAGAAAATAAAAGAAAGACTCTGCATCGGCCCTATGGCACTTAAAGAATTTCCAAACAAAACCAGTGAGAAGCACTCGACCATCGCAATAGTTTAGCAACTCATAAGGAAAGAAGAGTAACATCAGTAGATGAAATATTCAACCGAAATCACATGGAATAATTCCTCTAGATACTAGAAAGCAATTTGCTTGAGAGCACATTGAATAAGGTAAAAATTTAAATTTATTTTACATTATTGAGAAATTACTAAATCTTACACAAATTTGTAAAGACAAGAGAAAAATCCCCAGTGAGTCAGATAATGAACAACATGACTCTCAAGTAAAAAGTGTGATGAATGCAATAATGAAGGATGTCAAAACTCAAGAGATTTCCCCAATCGACCATAAGAAATTAGGAATAGAAATAAAAATACTTGAAAGAAGGGCATGAAACCCAATGAGTTCAAAGACTGGAGGGAAGCATGAAGAATACTTAGAAGAGGGGCATGAAAACTAGTGAATGCAGAGTTTGAAGAAATTGAAAAAGCTATGTGTGATACTTAGCTAAAGGCACGAAGAATAAAAAGGTCTAAAGACCACGAAGTAGTGCATGATAAAAGTTTTCCTAGTGGGCATTCATTAGAAGGAAACCCTGAGAAGTAGGTGCACTTAAGAGTGTTTTAAGCCCTTAGAATAGGCACAAGCCCTAATAAGAGGCACACTAAAGGGTGTTAAAAACCTTAAGAAGTAGATGCACTTAAGATGTTTTAAGCCCTTACAATAGGCACAAGTCCTAAGAAGAGGCGCACTAAAATGTGTTAAAACCTCTAGAAATCCTGTAAAAGATCTATCACATTAGGATTAGGAGAAATAAAATAGGAAGTGATATAATAAAGTTCTAAAGAGATTAGGATAAATAAATATTCTTCTATTCTAAATAGGATACAAGATATTATCTCCTAATCTTAGAAGATATTTATTATAAATCAAATACTTCCTAAAATATAATTCTGGAAACAGTAGAATAATCAAAATAATATTTTTGCTTCGTCATAAGTTGAACAAAACGTAACACATGCATGACACGTGCATGTTGTAACCAAAAATCTCGTTGTGAATGCTCTCGGCATAAGTGCTCGACAACCATGCTTGACACTCGACACTTCTAACACAATTGTCTCGACAAAAATCTTCTCTGCACATCTTCTCGACATTTTGACAGTCAGCACTCAACAATCTCGACAACTCGACTTCACTCGACAACTCGACAAAACCACAAGACAATACTAGAAATAAGCTCGACAACAACACTAACAATCTCCCCCTTTTTGGCAACTTGTGATGAAAGCACTAAACTGCTTCTAGTAATAATAACATGTAAGCTATAAAAAAATATAACAGAACACTGTTATAATATGTATATCCTGTAAGATGATTGACAACGAAATCATAATTAGATTAAAGACAAAGATATTAGAGCATGCAAACCACTCATCAAACAAAGATATCACAACACACATAAACACACATAACATCAAAATAGTTTGAATGCATCCATATAAGCATAAGACCTTACTCCCCCTTACTTACAACCTTGGAGAAGAAGTAGTCACCAAAATATCAAACAGATAGAAAATATCAAACAGGCATAAAATAATAGTTAGACAGAAAGAACAAAAGGTATATAAAAAAAAATTCTTCTCTTTTCTCCCCCTCGATTTCAGCACAAGTGCCAAAAGCACTAACGAAGTTTTGGAGACTTTCAAACTGGTGGGGAAGAGGAACTGCCGGGCTTTTTGGATCGGCCAGCCTTTATTTTGTATCGCTTCCTGGTGGTAGTAGGTGTTGGCTTCTCAGAAGTGACAGGAGCAGGCGGCTCTTCAACTATATCAGAGGAGGTGGCAGTGACTTCAGCAACAATTCTATGAATCTCCCTGTCAAATTATTCTACACTGGTTTCTATTGTAGCAAATTCAACAGCAGTTGGTGGAGTGGAAACCAGTGGAACTTTGGCTGTTGTGACTGGTGCAGATGGTTCTGTCTCAAGAAGGGGTTCCTCTGTGTGTTTTGCTCCTGATTGGGCTACAGGAGATGAGGTTGGATCTACATGAGGTTAGCGCTGTGTGAATGGTAGAGAGGTAGTATGCTCTGCTTTAGGGAGTGAAGAGACAATGGGGTCATGTTCAACAATTGGTGATGACTATTTTGTTACGGTTTCAAATTTTGTTTGTTCATCTGACAGTGACTCATCCTGCAATGTGGGAGCTGTGGAGTCAATTTTCTTCTTCAGGTGCTCAGATGATTTCTTCACCTTGTCATCTTTCCTCTTTCTCTTCAAGATTCTTCCCTGAGCGATTGACTTGAGTTTCTTTTGTCTTGGCTGTTGTTCTACTGTTACATCTTTCTCATCAGCAGTTATGGAGCTGGTTCTACTGTTGGCATTTGTTCAGTTTCATCAAGCATAGGAGCATCAAGAACTGGTGTGGGATCATCTGTCTTCTCAGGAGCTTCATGTTCAGTCTCCATTGGCTGTGACTCCTCTGCTAGACCAAAGTGCCTTGTAAATCTTGCCTTTAAGACAAGCTGTCTTTCTTTGATAGCTTGTAAATCCTGCACAACTTCAGCCAAAGCAGAATTAATCAAGGTAAGCTGTTTTGCAATATTGTTCATTTGATTTGTCCTAACTCTCTTAGGCTTCGGTTCAGGTGCGAGTAAGTCAGATTTGTCATGCCATCTTTGAAGAAAACCCTTTGTAATAGGTTTAGAAAGAGTTTCAGTTCGTTCATGAGAACTCTTTGGGATTTTGTTTTGTGCAAGTATCCCTTGAATCAAATACGGAAATATAAGCAGATAATAATCAGAGTGTTAAGAACCAATCTGTACAATCGATCTATAAGCTAGCAACCCAAAGTTAATTGGTCAATTTATGCCTACACAAAATAAAAGTTTCACTCTGTCTTTCCGGACCTGATTTTGGTGGGAAGAAGGAAGCCAATTAAACTGAGCTACCTTATGCAACACTCGATATTTCTTCCTAAGATACTACTGGTCTATACCATCTCTTGGTTTCCATTCAATGTTTATTTGACCAGTCAGTTCCTTAACAACTTCAGCCATGTTAAATTCTTCATCTAATGCATAGAGGCTGCCTATGGAATGTCTAGGAAAGTGTTTATGACATTTGGAGGGAACTTAACAAACTTTCCTCGACAATAAACTTTGTGATACAGAAAGCTTTCAGGATCATCAATGGCAAATGAGATGTTTGCATAAAATTCCTAAATTAAAGCCTTCATTGGGGGTAGGAAGTTTGTTACCGTACAAGTCCAGTAAATAGACTCAATCATCTCACTTGGGCCATAGGAGTCAAAATCCGACAGTTTCACCGGCCTTTCCATCTATAGATTTCGTTTTGAAGTGAACTTCACAAACTGTTGTTTGATGACTGCCGTGAGGAATTTGTTGTACTTCAGCTTAATCTTATCTTTTATCTTCCTCACCGGCACTTGCTCATTCTCACTGATGGCTGGATCAAAGTGATTCCTGCATGTGTGTGTTGCGTTGGAGATGATTGAATACTGTCACTTCTATTATAACTGGAGCCATTGGGGGAAGATGAAGAACTGACTGAGGTCGCCATTGACAGGGTTTGTAGACTGCAACAAATTCTTCAAAATAGAGAAAGAGAGAAAGAGGACGAGCAACAGTGGAGAAGCTATTGTTGAAGGATGGTATGAATAGCAAAAGCCCTAACTCGATTTTGAAATTTACTCGGCTTTTTTTAAATTAATTTTGTTTTCAACTAAATTTAATGTGAAATCTATTTCCAAAACCGTTTCATAACTTCCATTAAAAGACAGCAATTCAAATTTGATTCCCATTTGAATAAGGAATTCTAATAGGATTAGGATTCCTGCCACTGAAACTTCTCCCCCTCAATTCAATAATGCTGACATGGCATTTTGACACATGGACACACAAGAAAATTAAATTTCGGGTAACGACAAAAACATTGTTATGAAAAATGTAACAGAACACAGTTAACAATAACATAACAGTAATATCTGGATTATCATATGAATCATTATAGGAAAACATACTTCAGAGCTGTTAGCCCTAAGGCTACATGATAATTTTGATGATAACAATACACATTGATTAATTGTGATTTACTAACATGTTTATTTATGTGCAAGAGTAATATCATTGAAATAATTGTCAAATCAAGAAAAGGCTTATTAAAATGAAGTGTTGAAGCTAAGGAGAAGACTACATGTTAAAGGCACCAAAGTTTAAGAACAAGGTTTGATTCAAGGAATGTGACACATGAGCAATGTTTAATCAATTGGTCATATATTTCTCTACAAATGTCCAAATGACGTGATTCTTGAGCCTTTGGAAAGCTTACTCAATTTATAACATTTCATATGTTTTAAAGAAATTCAAATTTCAAGTGTAAGGTTGTCCAAATCATCATGCAAGTTGAAAGACAAATGGAAGCAGCTGACATGAGCACCGAATACTCTTTTGGACATATCTTGAGCTAGAAAAATCAAAATGACTTGATTCTTATGGCATTAGGAAAGATGACTTAATGGGGCACATTTCATATGTTTTGAAGAAATTCAAATTTCAAATGGAAGGCCGACATAATTGACATGAAATTCGGTGGGACTGACACAGAGAAGAAAAATCAACTCACATAAGCACCGAATGGTGTTTTGGCCATATCTTAAGATAGAGATATCCAATTGCTTTGATTCTTAATGTTTTGGAAAGATTATTCAAATATGAAGATATTTTATGTTTTGAAGAAATTCAAATTTCAAATCGAAGGCTGACAGAATTATCATTCAAGTCAGTGGATAGACACATGGAAGAAAAATCAAGTCACTTGAGCACCGAATGGTGTTTTGGCCATATCTTGAGCTACAGATATCCAAATGACTTGGTTCTTGATGCGTTGGAAAGCTTATTCAAATGTGCAGATCTTTTATGTTTTACAGATTTTCAAATTTCAAACGGAACATTGACAAAAATGGCAGACAAGATTACGGTTTTTATGGTGGGCAGAAAATTTGGAGATGGTGTCTTCACTTGATTAAGTTCATCTCATTTGCCTATAAAAGGAGCCATTCTCCCATGCATTCAACAAGTGCAAGAGAAGCATTTTATCAAGCAAAAAAAAGCCAAGAGAAATATCAAGTTTATAGAGCTTTTATATTCTTTATCTACTCTTTGAAGAGAGTTGTACTTTTGTTGTAAAAACTTTTCTTTGTTCTTATATTGTGTGAGAGTGAGATCTTCTTGTAAAGGATAAAAGTTATCCTTGAGAGAACTCTTTCCTTGGTGAGGTTGTTCATCAAGAAGAACTCTTGGTGTGGTGTTATCAAGAGTTGAAGAAAAAGTCTTGGTGAGGTTGTTCATCAAGCAAGTTGTAAAGATATTCTACAACTTAGTGGAAAGCTTAGCTTGTGGAGCTAGGAGCCCGTGGACGTAGGCAAGGTTTGCCGAACCACGTAAATTGAGTTTGCACTCTCTCTATCCCTATACTCTTTACATTTACTTGCACTTGAGATTATTTATTATTGCTATTCTCTTGATTGCATCTTAGATAACTTCTATTTTCATCTTCTTCACTTCTATTCTCAAAAGAAAAAGTGAAATAATTTTTATCTTTCAAGAAAAGTTTTATAAATTCGTTTTGATAAATAAAACCCAATTCACCCCCCCTCTTGGGTTGTCATACCTGGGTCAACAAGTGGTATCAGAGCAAGGTTGCTCAATTTTTTTTTAAATCTTAATCGATTTTTGAGCTATGGCAACTTTTAATTCAACTTCATATGTTGAGGGACTTTCTATCTCTAGACCTCCATTTTTTAATGGAAGTGATTACTCTTATTGGAAAACTAGAATGAGTATTTTCTTGAAATCTTTTGATTATGATTTGTGGTCTATTGTTTTGGAAGGACCTTTTGTTCCTACCAAAATTGAAAATGGGGAATGCATGCTTAAAGAACCTAAAGAGTTTAGTGAAGATGATAAAAAGAAATTGAGTTTGAATGCTAAAGCTATGAATGTGTTGTATTGTGCTCTAGATAGAAATGAGTTTAATAGAATATCTACTTGTTCTACGGCACAAGAAATATGGCACACACTTGAAGTAACTCATGAAGGAACTAGTCAAGTTAAAGAATCCAAAATTAGTATGCTAGTTCATAGTTATGAGCTTTTTAAGATGAAATCGGATGAATCAATTTCTGAAATGTTTACTAGATTTACGGATATTATTAATAGTTTGAAATCTCTTGGTAAATCTTATTCTAATGTTGAAATGGTGAGAAAGATTCTTAGGTGTCTACCAAAATCTTGGGAGCCAAAGGTGACGGCAATTCAAGAAGCAAAGGACCTCACCAAACTACCATTAGAAGAACTTATGGGTTCTCTCATGACTCCTGAAATCACCTTGAAGGAGAACGAAGAAGATTTCAAGAAAAAGAAAAATATCGCTTTCAAATCTTCAACAAAAGAAGATGATGAGTCCAACGATGAAGGAGATGATGAAGATCTTGCATTCATCACAAGAAAGCTAAAAAGGATGATTAGAAGAAACCAAGGATTCAAGAAGAACTCTAGAAGGGAGTACAAAGGGCAAAGCTCAAAGCAAGATAAGAAAAATGATCAAGTCATTTGCTATGAGTGCAAGAAACCGGGACATGTAAAGATGGATTGTCCTTACTTCAAAAGTCAAAACAAGAAATCCAAAGCAATGAAAGCCACAAATTGGGATGATAGTGAAGCTAGCTCTACCGAAGAAGAAGATTGCGAAGTGGCAAACATGTGCTTCATGGCTTTAAGTGACGATGAGGTAAGTATTCTAAACTATGATCCTAAACTTTCATATGATGAATTACTTGAAGCATTCCAAAATTTACATGTGCAATTGATAAGAAAAACTTAAAAATCAATGCTTTCAAAAAGAAGTCAAAAATCATGTTATCTCAATTAGAAGAGTTGGTAGAAATAAATGAAGTTTTAGAAAATGAAAATGAAATTTTAAAGCAAAAAGATTTTGAAAGTTTGGAAAGTCAAATACATTTATTAAAAACTGAAAATGACATTTTAAAACAAAAGGATTTTGATAAATTGGAGAAACAAAATGCTAGTTTGAAAAAGGAAAATAATGACTTAAGAAATATTGTTGATAGTTTTACAAAAAGCACAAAAAATTTGAATTCTATGTTATAAAACAAAAGATGTGTTTTCGATAAAAGAGGGTTAGGATATAAAACTCATAAAAATCAAAAGTATTTTAAAAATTATTTTGCTCATGCATCTTTTAGGAATAATCCTAATCATTCATGTACTTATTGTGGAAGAAAAGGACACAATGTGCATTCTTGCTCCATTAAAAGAAATCCTAATTTAAAACAAATATGGGTTCCAAAAAGTATCATAACTAACCCCCAAGGACCCAAAAACTTTTGGGTACCAAAAAGTTACTCCTTGAATGTTGATTGTAGAGACAAAGGAGTGGCAAACACAAGTGGTACTTAGATAGTGGATGCTCAAGGCATATGACCGGAGATGCCTCCAAATTTTCAAGATAAATCATGAAGAAAGGAGGATATGTGACCTTCGGTGATAATGCCAAAGGAAGGGTAATCGGACATGGTGATATTGGTAACCCTTCCTCACCTATTATTGAAAATGTTTTGCTTGGTAATGGTTTGAAACATGATTTGATTAGCATTAGTCAATTGTGTGATAAGGGATATTTTGTTGCTTTTGAGCCTAATAGATGTGTGTGTGATTAAGGAGTTAGTAACAATAAGGACATTATTTGTGGTAATGATGTGGTTAATCTTTATACAATGATATTGATGTTATGATCATGTAGAAAATTGTTTCATTGTTAATGATGATGCTTGGTTATGGCATAGAAGATTAGGTCATGCTAGCATGGACACAATTTCAAAAATTTCTAAAAATGATTTAGTTGATGGTCTTCCAAACATAAAATTTGAAAAGGATAAGATTTGTGATGCTTGTCAATTTGGAAAACAAGTGAGAACTTTTTTTAAACAAAAGAAATTTATTTCAACAAATAAACCTCTACAATTACTTCATTTGGATTTATTTGGACCATCAAGAACTCAAAGCCTTGGTGGAAAGTATTATTTTTTTTGTTATTGTGGATGATTATTCAAGATTTACTTGGGTGTTATTCTTGAAAACTAAAAATGAGGCCATACAAGTTTTTTCAAAATTTACAAAAAGAGTCCAAAATCAAAAAGGGCATTCTATTGTATCCATTAGAAGTGATCATGGTGGTGAAGTAGACAATGTCGCGTTTGAAAATCTTTGTGGTGAAAATGGTTTTGAACATAATTTTTCCGCACCTAGAACTCCACAACAAAATGGTGGTGTTGAGAGGAAAAATAGGACTATCCAAGAAATGGCTAGGACCATGTTACTTGAAAATAATTTGCCAAAATATTTTTGGGCTGAAGCCGTAAATACCGCATGTTTTATAATCAATAAAGTCCATGTTAGAGCTTTAATAAAGAAAACTCCTTATGAACTTTGGAAAGGAAGAAAACCCAACATTGGATTTTTTAAAGTTTTTGAATGTAAATGTTTTATTTTAAACACTAAGGATAACCTTGGAAAATTTGATGAAAAAGCCGATGTTGGAATTTTTGTGGGCTACTCCAACCATAGTAAAGCATATAGAGTTTTTAATAAAAAGACTCTTACTATTGAAGAATCTATACATGTTGAATTTGATGAAACTAATGTGATTTCTTCAAAGAATTTAGATGATGATATTGTTGAAGTAGAAAGGCAAATCAAGGAATCAAGCTTGATGAAAAGAGTCAAGATGATTTACAACTTCAACAAGAAAAGCTTGAGAAAGTAAATGATTCTTCCCAAGAATTACGAAAGGAATTGAGGTATGCAAAAGCTCACCCTAAAGATCTTATTATTGGTGAACCATCACAAGGTATGAGAACTAGATCTTATTTTAGAAACTTTTGTAATCATTTTGCATTTGTCTCTCAATTTGAACCAAAAAATTTTAAAGAAGCCGAAAATGACGAAAGTTGGATTTTGGCTATGCAAGAAGAATTGAACCAATTTGAAAGAAATCAAGTTTGGGAATTAGTCCCTAGACCCAAAAATCATTATATTATAGGCACTAAATGGATTTTTAGAAATAAAGTAGATGAAAATGGCAACATTATTAGAAACAAAGCTAGACTTGTTGCTCAAGGATACAATCAAGAAGAAGGTATTGATTATGAGGAAACTTTTGCACCGGTTGCTAGATTAGAATCCATTAGAATGTTGTGTGCATTTGCATGTTATAAAAATTTTACATTATACCAAATGGATGTCAAAAGTGCATTTTTAAATGGTTAAATTATGGAGGAAGTATATGTAAGAGCAACTCTGGTTTCAAAATCATGATTTTCCAAACCATGTTTTCAAACTCAAAAAGACACTTTATGGCTTGAAACAAGCACCAAGAGCAGGGTATGATAGATTGAGCAAATTTCTCATTGATAATGGTTTCGAAATAAAAAAAGTTGATACTACTCTTTTTGTTAAACCAAAAAATGATGATTTATTTATTGTTCAAATCTATGTTGATGATATTATATTTGGTGCTACTAATGTCTCTATGTGTGAGGAATTTTCCAAGTGCATGCAACAAGAATTTGAAATGAGCTTAATGGAAGAATTAAATTTCTTCCTTGGACTTCAAATCAAGCAATCAATGGATGGGATCTTCATAAATCAAGCTAAATACAAAAGAGATCTTCTCAAGAAGTTTGGCATGGATAATTCAAGGACATATAACACACCTATGGGTACATTAACCAAGCTTGACAAAGATGAGAAAGGAAAAGATGTTGAGGTAACAAAATATTGAGGTATGATTGGCTCTCTTTTGTATTTAACTGCTAGTAAACCTGATATTATGTTTAGTGTGTGTATGTGTGATAGATTTCAATCTTGTCCAAAGGAATCTCACCTTAAGGCTGTCAAAAGGATGTTTAGATATCTTCTTGGAACCATAAATCTAGGTCTTTGGTATCCTAAGTGTGATAATTTTGATCTAATTAGTTACTCCGATGCGGACTTTGCTGGAAGTCTTCTTGATAGAAAGAGCACTAGTGGCTCTTGCCATTTTCTAGGACATGCATTAGTATCATGGTTTAGTAGAAAACAAAATTCTGTTGCAATATCAACCGCGGAAGCCGAGTATATTGCAGTAGGAAGTTGTTGTGCACAAGCTCTTTGGATGAAACAAATTTTAAAAGATTATGGTGTGGTATTTGATCACATTCCCATAAAATGTGATAATACAAGTGCCATTAACATTTCAAAAAATCCCATACAACACTCTACGACTAAGCATATAGAGATTAGACATCATTTTATTAGAGATCATGTGCAAAAAGGTAATATTTCTTTAGAATTTGTTACCACCGAAAAACAATTAGCTGATATATTTACTAAACCCCTTAGTCAAGATAGATTTTGCATAATTAGAAGAGAATTAGGCATGTTGGATATATCTTAATTTTCTCTTTTATTTGATAATCTTTGAATGGTAACATATGTTAAGGGGGAGAATATATTTAGGGGGAGTAATTAATTTGATTACATCTTTTTGATGATAACAAAAGGGGGAGAAATAGTTGGATTGCTTATATTCATAACAAGTGCCATTCTTTTTGCTTATTGTTGATTTTATTTTCATTCTTGATTTTAGATTATATTTTAAAGCAATCAATGGTTTGTCATCATCAAAAAGGGGAGATTGTTAGCCCTAAGGCTACATGATAATTTTGATGATAACAATACACATTGATTAATTGTGATTTACTAACATGTTTATTTATGTGCAAGAGTAATATCATTGAAATAATTGTCAAATCAAGAAAAGGCTTATTAAAATGAAGTGTTGAAGCTAAGGAGAAGACTACATGTTAAAGGCACCAAAGTTTAAATACAAGGTTTGATTCAAGGAATGTGACACATGAGCAATGTTTAATCAATTGGTCATATATTTCTCTACAAATGCCCAAATTACATGATTCTGGAGCCTTTGGAAAGCTTACTCAATTTATAACATTTCATATGTTTTAAAGAAATTCAAATTTTAAGTGTAAGATCTGTCTCTTATACACATCTAGATGTGTATAAGAGACAGGGTGAGGTTGTTCATCAAGAAGAACTCTTGGTGTGGTGTTATCACTGTCTCTTATACACATCTAGATGTGTATAAGAGACAGGCATTAGAAAGATGACTTAATGGGGCACATTTCATATTTTTTGAAGAAATTCAAATTTCAAATGGAAGGCCGACATAATTGACATGCAATTCGGTGGACTGACACAGAGAAGAAAAATCAACTCACATAAGCACCAAATGGTGTTTTGGCCATATCTTAAGATAGAGATATCCAATTGCTTTGATTCTTAATGTTTTGGAAATATTATTCAAATATGAAGATATTTTATGTTTTGAAGAAATTCAAATTTCAAATGGAAGGCTGACAGAATTATCATTCAAGTCAGTGGACAGACACATGGAAGAAAAATCAAGTCAATTGAGCACCGAATGGTGTTTTGGCCATATCTTGAGCTACAGATATCCAAATGACTTGGTTCTTGATGCGTTGGAAAGCTTATTCAAATGTGCAGATTTTTATGTTTTACAGATTTTCAAATTTCAAACGGAACATTGACAAAAATGGTAGACAAGATTACGGTTTTTATGGTGGGCAGAAAATTTGGAGATGGTGTCTTCACTTGATTAAGTTCATCTCATTTGACTATAAAAGGAGCCATTCTCCCATGCATTCAATAAGTGCAAGAGAAGCATTTTATCAAGCAAAAAAGCCAAAAGAAATATCAAGTTTATAGAGCTTTTATATTCTTTATCTACTCTTTGAAGAGAGTTGTACTTTTGTTATAAAAATTTTCTTTGTTCTTGTATTGTGGTGAGAGTGAGATCTTTTTGTAAAGGATAAAAGTTATCCTTGAGAGAACTCTTTCCTTGGTGAGGTTGTTCATCAAGAAGAACTCTTGGTGTGGTGTTATCAAGAGTTGAAAGAAAAAGTCTTGGTGAGGTTGTTCATCAAGCAAGTTGTAAAGATTTCTACAACGTAGTGGAAAGCTTAGCTCGTGGAGCTAGGAGCACGTGGACGTAGGCAAGGTTTGCCGAACCACGTAAATTGAGTTTGCACTCTTTCTATCCCTTTCCTCTTTACATTTACTTGCACTTGTGATTGTTCATCATTATTATTCTTTTGATTGCATCTTTGATAAATTCTAATTTCATCTTCTTCACCTTCATTCTCAAAGAAAGAGTTATATAATTTTGATCTTTCAAGAAAAGTTTTCTAAATCCGGTTTGATAAATAAAAACCCAATTCACCCCCCCTCTTGGGTTGTCATACCTGGGTCAACAAGAGCTGTTTTAATTTTAACATGAAAGCTATTTTTCTTCTTGATTCAATTAAGTGATCAACTTAAGCATGCTTCATACACACACAAAAATTGATTTCAGTGTGAATACCTCTAGATTAATACAGTAGCTTTCACACAATATAAAGGTAGCCCTTTTCATATGAGTGGGTGACCTCAACATATATCTTAGATACCCTGAGGTTATTCTCAATGATGGCTTTCACACATCATATATTGGTAGCCCTCTCTATATTTTTCATTTTAAATCAGTATTTTATTTTTCACACAATTTTTATGTCACAGCTCACACATGCTAATTTCGAAGAAAACTTATCATACTATATATATGAATAACATAACAGCATTCTGTGTTCATTCATATAACTGACAGATGCCTAAGGCTTTTCTTAGATTTTCAAATCTTGTTGTATCCAATGCCTTAGTAAACAAGTCAGCCAATTGTCTATCAGTGGAGATGTGTTCAATATGGATCACCATAGACTCTACTAGTTCTCTTATAAAATGGTATCTGATATCAATGTGTTTTGTTCTAGAATGCTGAACAGGATTTTTGGGAATATTTATAGCACTATTATTATCACAAAACACAGTTGTAGGCTTTTGTTGAATACCATAATCACTCAATATTTGCTTCATCCATAATAGTTGTATGCAACAACTCCCTACTGCTATATAGTTGGCTTCAGCAGTAGACAAAGAAATAGAATTTTGCTTTTTGTTGTGCCATGAAACCAAGTTAGTACCAAGATAAAAACAACCTCTCAAAGTGCTTTTTCAGTCATCTCCATTTCTTGCCCAATCAGCATCACTGAACCCTACAAGATAATCATTTGTATCTTTAGAAAACCATATCCCATAATCATGTGTTCCATGAACATACCTGATGATTCTCTTAGTTGCTGCAAGATGTGATTCCTTTGAATTTGCTTGAAATCTTGCACAAAGTCCTACACTAAAGCACAAATCTGGTCTGCTTGCCGTGAGGTATAGCAGGCTGCTAATAATACTTCTGTACAAACTTGCATCAACATCTTTTCTAGCATTGTCTTTTGAAAGTTTAAGATTAGTACTTATAGAAGTTTTCATTGGTTTGGCATTTTCAAGCCCAAATTTTTTTACAAGATTCTGAGCATATTTTGACTAAGATATGAATATCCTATCATTCATTTGCTTAACCTGTAATCCAAGAAAGAAATTTAACTCTCCTACCATGCTCATCTCAAGCTCTTCCTGTATCAACTTAACAAACTCATTAGTTTTGCTTTAGTTAGTTGATCCGAAAACAATGTCATCAACATATATTTGTGCAACAATAAGATAGATGCATGTTTGATAAACAAAGTCTTATCATTGCTGCCTCTTTTATAACCTTTATTGATCAAAAAATTTGTTAACCTTTCATACCAAGCTCTAAGAGCTTGTTTCAAAGCATACAAGGCTTTGTGTAATCTGTACACTAAATCAGGATGTTTAGGATCTTCAAATCCTTTAGGCTGTTCAACAAAGACTTCGTCATTGAGATAGCCATATAAAAATGCAGTTTTAATATCCATTTGGTACAACTTAAAATCAAGCAAACAAGCAATTGCAAGTAGTAATCTGATTGGCTCAAGTCTAGCTACTGGTGCAAAGGTTTCATCAAAGTCTATGCCTTCTACTTGTGTGTAACCTTGTGCAACTAGCCTAGCCTTGTTTCTTACTACTTGTCCGCTTTCATTAGTTTTATTTTTGAATATCCATTTAGTTCCAATTACATTTACATTTTCTAGCCTAGGAACTAATTCACATACTTCATTCCTTTTAAACTGATTAAGTTCATCTTGCACGGCTTGTATCCAAACATCTTCTTTTAATGCTTCTTTCAACATTTTTTTTGGTTCAACTAAAGAAACATAACATGCAGACCTTACTTGGTTTCTTACCTTGCTTCGAGTCTTCATTATGCCATCTGGTGTTCCAATGACAGAACTTGTTGGATGTGCCTTCTGAATCCATGTGGGAGGATCTTTCTTTTCATCTTCATTCCTGATTGAATTTCTGTTCAAACCTGAGTTGTCAGATGTTACTGTTACATCGGGTGTAACAGTAGCTATTTCCTCTTTCATAACAGCATTTTCCTTTTTGTTGTTGTCTGAATCTGATTTTTCTGAATCTTCTGTGAAGCTGGTTATCCTTTCCTGTTGTGAGTATTTTGCATAATCGTCCAGATCATCAAATACTACATTTGCAGATTCCATGACTGCCTCAGTTCTCAGATT
>SNVD02009750.1:0-38846 GCA_013180625.2 Boswellia sacra
ACTTAGACTTTGCTAGCCCTCGAGCAACTACGACAATATGAAATAAAACTAAACCGAAACAGAATCAACAAAAAAATTAAAACACACAAATGCTTCATCTTGCAAATAGGCCTCAAAGATTGTACTTAATTATAACCCAAGAAAAACTTCAAAATAATGCACTTGATCAAGAATTTTATCTTAAAGATTAGTTTCGCTTTATTTCGATTCCTCAAGTGTGTGTGTGTAGAGCCATTCTCACCTAATCACTTGTAACCCGGATGAGTTTATGCATAAAAATGATCATATTTAATATTGAAGATGTGTGTATAAATGAACTCCATAGGCTTGCTTCTCAAGTCACTCTCCACTAATGTAGACATGCATAACACCAAGGATCAAGTAGGACTTTATTAAGCTTGTAACGTTTGGCTTGGGTGAAGGTATGATAAAGGGTAATAATTTGGCTCAAATCACCCACAAAGACATAAATCATTCAAGACTATGTAGAGCTTAACCCTATAACACAACTTCATTTCAATTCACCAGGTTACTCCCCCAAACTTATTTAGAACACTCAATCTCTTTTTTTTTTTGGCAGAAAACAAAAGAAAACTACACCCCCACACTTTGTTGTTTCATTCTTTTTTAAGAATACTTTTTTTTTTTTTTTTTTTTTAAGGTGGGTAGATCTCTTAGTCTTTTTTTTTTTGTTCTTTTTTTTCTTTTTTGTTCTTTTTTTCTTTTTTTTATTACACTTCCCCTCCCCTACACTTAAACAACACATTGTCCTCAATGTGTAAGTACGTGGACGATAAGTACAGATTGGCTTTTTTTTTTCTTTTCTTATTTTTTTTTTACAAACACAATAGGACTCACTTGCATTGCTCATGACACATCCCAACCTCCTCTAATTTCTCAAAACTAGAACATAGCTCAGAATTTAATTGTGAATGATCTACATGCTCATAGGTAAGGGATAAACTGTTTGGAACAAATTCATTTGAGGTTAAGAAATCATTTAGTGAGTTAACAAAGAAAAAGGCTTACAGAGGCTCAAAGGGGTAACTAGGGATCAATTTCTGTTAAGGTTGGCTATTAAGGCTCAAACGGTCCAAAGATGGCCTAAATCATTTCCCCAATGTTGCACAGCCTAGGATTTCGCCTTGAGTGACAATCAAACAAGTTCTAGAATTCATTGAAATCTGAAGAAACATTTAAATTACATAAACTTTCTCTAAGTGAACAAATAACTCAGTGATAATAGCTTAGTGCTCAATGTTGCGCAAGAATCAAAAGCAAAGCGAAAACCAATAGACATTTCAAGCACACAGATCCATGCATCATTTATCATTTTCCAAGAGTTATTCTTAATTCAATCATTATCTTATCATCGACCCACAAAATGCAAGAAGAGAGGTACTTGGCGTTGTTACACCTGAGTCAAGATTGTATATTTCAACAATCCTTAGGACCAGTAGCCCGCAGACTTAAGGTTTCCAGCCTATATACCTTTATTAGGAAGAACAAAACAAGAAACAAGACACTTCAAACAACATGAAATAAACAAACTACAAAGTTATTAAGGAAGAATGCGTTTCAAGGGTTAAGGAACCCCATATTCTGCCATTCTCAGGTTTTTCCACAAATTTTTTTTTTTAAATCGAAACTGATGTAGACAAAGGAACACACAAGGGGAGACCAACAAACTCTAAAAAATTACACAAAACTAAACTTACTCATAAAATAGGGACAAAAGTACCAACAAGCCGCAAACAAACAGTTAGTTTAGAATGGTTCTAAAAAGTTTAGAAGTTAGCCTCCTTATTCAGCCATTATGGATTGAAGAGATCCAGAATGCGTTTCAAGAGAACTTGAACTTTTTAAGCGACCACTCTAAAAACCGAGATTAGAAAATATTACCTGGGACAAAAGAAATAACCTGAAAAAGCTCAAAAGAAATAACATGAAAACTCTCAAATAAACACAATAAAAAGAAAGCAAACAAAAACAAAGCAAACCAACAGGTAGAGATTACAGATGGAGCGTTAAATCCAGTTTATGCCTCTTATTGCCTTCTCCAAACCAATCTATCTGAGCCATTGTTGAATCAGGCGAATAGACGAATTCTTGTAATTTGTCAATTAACTCCCCTGCAGTTGAAGCTGTAACCAACATTTGCCTTGCTGACGGTGAGATGAAATTTTTTTCTACAGCTTGATCAAGAAAGGACACCAAACCCTCAAAAAAATTATTAACATTTAACAAACCAATGGGTTTCCGATGGATGTTTAGCTGTGCCCAAGAGGTGATTTGAAATATCTCCTCTAATGAACCATAACCACCCGGCAAAGCTATAAATGCATCGGACTTAACAACCATATGTGCAATACGCTCATGCATACTAGAGACCTATAACTCTTCCCCGCTTGTGTTGCCTACGATATCTCGTACAGCTAATGGTTTAGGGATAATGCCGAGAACTTTGCTCCCTCCTAGGGATGCAGCTGTTGACAAACACCCCATTAACCCAAGACTACCCCCTCCATAAATCAAATTAATACCCCTCGCAGCTAATGTCCTACCAAGATCAAGAGCTGCTGTGGTAAACTCTCCATCCTTACCAAATTGCGATCCGCAAAATACGCATATATTGCGGAATCGCCGAATTGGTGTTTTCTCCATTTCTACAAGTGCTCTAATCTTGTGTAAGACACGTTAGTTATTATGCTTTTCAATTGCAAGACAGGTTATGGAATGACATATGAAAATATGCAGAATGTATATATACACCCATAAAACTCTCAAATTTTGACACATGGGGACATACTTTCGGTGGGGTTTGCTCGATGCAGAGTTATCGCCCCAAGATTTGAAAAAATGAGATATGCTTTCGGCGAGGTTTGACAAAACCTACACACTTGTCTCCCACGTGTGCATGAAAAATGGAGATAAACTTTCGGTGGGGTTTGAAAAAAACGGCCACACTTGTCTCCCACGTGAAGCATGAAAAGTAAAGATATACTTTCGGCGGAGGTTGACAAAACCTCCACACTTGTCTTTCACGTGTGCTTATTTCATGGGGTAGTCATCTGGTTTGTCAAAAAGAAAACTTGAAATTAAAACAAACAAAATCAACAAACAACAACAACACAAAAACAACATTGATAATCAGATCAAACGAAACAAGAAAGAAATAAAATTCGACACCAACAACACACATTCAAATATACAAGTAGTTGTGATTGTGGCTCACATCTTCCTCTGGTTTTACGTCCAGTAACGGCTGAAACGCCTTCTATGATTCGGGGATTTGCTTCCCATCCAGTTTTCTTATAAACTGGCAAACAGGGTCGTTTTTAGTCAGATTCCCTAGACTATAACACTGCAATTCATCACGAACTTGTGTCCATAGATTAAGCAATTCACGCTGAACAAGTCCACAAGAATGTGACTCGAGAGTTAACAAAACATTATCCAGCGACTCATTACTCAAACCATTCTTAATAAAGGAAAGTTTATCTTCTCTATTCCTGGACACAAAACCTAATGAACGACAAGTCTGGTTACAATTCCATCTAGCACATTTATAACATACTTGTAACCTTTTCGCTCTTCGCCTCTTGGCGTAGTAGATCTTTCATAGACCAGGCATGTATTTTGCGAGATTAATGTCCGGCTCACCGGACAATCTCACCTTGGCTTCGATAAGCCATCGGATATCAGCAGGCATATTTAAGAGCATCAATGCCCAAAGTCTAGTCATTCGTACTTTATAAATTTTAAACACAGCATTTTGAGGAAGTGAAGGGAAATATTTACGAGTGTTCGACAGAAAGATATCGACATCCATTGAAGAAGAGAAAAGGAGAGATATTATCGATAATGCGATTGAGTTTGTTCTTCTCCCAGATATGCACGTTTCAAACCTTCGGACAATGGCTTCAACTCCCGTTTGAATGTTTCCTCAAGCTGTTGCACAACTGAACTCGAAGCACGGAATAATCAAATAAACACAAGAAAAGAAAAGAAAATAGATACACATAAAAGAAATAAAAACACAAGAGCAAACGAAAGTCAAAAACAAACAACAAAGCAAATGAGACAGATGACAAAGAGAGATAAAACCTGATCAATTATAATGGCCCATGAGAGGAATCTCCTCGAAACACAAAAATTGATCGTTACTACCTTCTTTTCATTGTCTCTTTTTATTTATGTTTCAAAAACATTAGGTTGCCTCCCAATAAGCGCTTAGTTTAACGTCCTCAGCCTGACGTTACTTGCCATCACCCATCAAGACCAGCTGGCTCGTAGAGAGGTACCTCCTCGATATCCTGCATCACTGAATTCTCATAGTAAGGCTTCAACCTGTGCCCATTCACCTTGAATACTTTATCCGTTTTTAAGCTTTTGATTTCCACTGCACCATGGGGAAAAACATTAGTAATAACAAAAGGTCCAACCCATCGAGATCGTAATTTACCTGGAAATAACTTGAGGCGAGAATGAAATTAAAGAACTTTCTGTCCCACTTCAAAATTCTTCCTGGAGATCATTTTATCATGAAATGCCTTAGTTCTCTCCTTGTAAATTCATGAATTCTCATAGGCATCATTTCTAGGTTCTTCCAATTCTTGCAGTTGAAGCTTCCTTTGTTCTCCAGCAGCATCCATCTCCATGTTACAAAGCTTTATTGCCCACCATGCTTTATGTTCGAGCTCCACTGGAAGGTGGCATGGCTTACCATAGACTAACCTATACGGAGACATACCAATAGGTGTCTTGTAAGTAGTCCGGTATGCCCAAAGTGCATCATTCAATCGTAGGCTTCAATCTTTTCGGTTTGGATTCACTGTCTTCTCGAGAATGGACTTGACTTCTCGATTTGAAACTTCAACTTGACCACTAGTTAGTGGATGATATGCAGTAGACACCTTGTGAGTGATGTTGTATTTCTCGAGCAAGGCTTCAAATGATCGGTTGCAGAAGTGTGTCCCTCTGTCGCTAATCATGGCTCTTGGTGTTCCAAATCTCGCAAAATGTTAGATTTCACAAAATCTACAACAACTTTAGAATCATTAGTTCTCGTAGCTTTTGCTTCCACCCATTTAGAAACATAATCCACAGCAAGTATAATGTAAACATTACCAAATGATGAAGGAAAAGGACCATGAAATCAATACCCCACACATCAAAAATCTCGACAATAAGTATAGGGGTTTGTGGCATTTGATTTTTGGCACTTAAATTACCTGTCCTTTGACAACAGTCACAAGCTTTGCAGAAGAGATATGCATCTTTGAACAATGATGGCCAGTAGAATCCACAATCAAGAACTTTAAGGGCTGTTCTTTTTGGTCCGAAGTGGCCTCCACATGCATAAGAATGACAG
The DNA here is from genome assembly GCA_013180625.2 of Boswellia sacra. NCBI lineage: Eukaryota > Viridiplantae > Streptophyta > Magnoliopsida > Sapindales > Burseraceae > Boswellia > Boswellia sacra. The sequence goes on from SNVD02009750.1 coordinate 5,375, forward strand.
AAGGTTAAAATTGAATTAAATTCACATTCAAAAACTTACCTTCTCATCACTTGGTCGGAACAATGCTTCCATAAGTACGGATCATTCCATATGTAATACTTGGCAATGTTCTTGATCTTGTCTCTTTGAGCTCGAGTCAAGTCATGTGGTAGCTTCTTCGTAACTAAGTAATTGACAATATTTGCATACCAAGGCGCTGCTACATGTAGAGACAGCAATTGTTCATCCGGAAAACTTTCTTGTAATGGCAGTACATCCTCGTCATGGACAATGCGACTGAGATGGTCTGCAACTAAGTTTTCACTTCCCTTCTTGTCTTTGATTTCCAAGTCAAACTCCTGTAAAAGGAGTATCCACCTAATAAGCCTTGGTTTAGCATCTTTCTTTGTGAGCAAGTACCTCAAAGCTGCATGATCAGAATAAACGGTTACTTTAGTACCAATCAAATAAGATCGAAACTTTTCTAAAACAAAAATAACCGCTAGCAGCTCTTTCTCAGTGGTAGAATAATTAAGTTGAGCATCATTTAAAGTCCGAGATGCGTAGTAAATGGCATGTGGAATTTTGCCAATTCGTTGACCCAAAACGGCACCCACAGCGTAGTCACTTGCATCGCACATGATCTCGAATGGATGATTCCAATTCGGAGATTGGATTACTGGAGCCGAAGTCAAGAGTTCCTTCAGTTTCTCAAATGCCTCTTTGCATTTCTCATCAAATTCTAAGGCCACATCATTCTGTAATAATCTGCATAGGGGCAATGCTATCTTCGAGAAATCTTTGATAAATCTATGATAGAAACCTGCATGGCTAAGAAACGAACGAATATCCTGCACACTTGTGGGAGGTGGTAAGGAACATATAAGATCTATCTTGGATTTATCCACCTCTATACCCTTAGCAGAAATAACATGTCCCAAAACTATACCCTGATCTACCATAAAATGACATTTCTCCCAATTCAGAACAAGGTTAGTTTCTATACATCTTTGAAGTATAAGGGTAAGGTTGTCAAGGCATTTATCAAAAGAATCACCAAAAACACTAAAGTCATCCATAAATACCTCAATGATGTTCTCAACATAATCAGAGAAAATACTTACCATACACCTTTGGAAAGTGGCAGGGGCATTGCAAAGACCGAATGGCATGCGTCAATAGGCAAATGTACCGAATGGGCATGTGAATGTAGTTTTCTCTTGATCCTCAGGGCAATGACAATCTGATTATATCCTGAATAGCCATCAAGAAAACAATAATGAGAATGACCTGCTAATCTCTCTAGCATTTGATCAATGAATGGCAAAGGAAAGTGATCCTTGCGAGTTGCAGAATTGAGCTTTCGATAATCAATACAAACTCGCCACCCGGTTTGGATACGAGTGGGAACTAGCTCATTATTGTCATTCTTAACCACCGTAACACCAGATTTCTTCGGAACAACTTGGATTGGACTCACCCACTTGCTGTCCGAAATTGGATAAATCACACCCACATCTAACAATTTCAGGATTTCTTTCTTGACAACTTCCATCATCGGAGGATTCAACCTCCGCTGTGCTTCTCTAGTGGGCTTGGATCCCTCTTCTAACAAGATGCGATGCATGCATACGGCTGGACTAATACCTTTGATGTCAGCGATTGTCCACCCAATGGCTGTTTTGTGATCTCGAAGCACTCGGATGAGTTTCTCTTCTTGTAATGGTGCAAGGCCTTTTGCTATTATGACTGGCAAAGTATCTTTCTCACCCAGGAATACATGCTTCAAATGATCTGGAAGAGGCTTAAGCTCCAAGGCAGGTGCTTTCATCACAGAGGGAAGAAGTTTCTCATTAGATAAAGGCAATTCAATGTACGAAACATCATACCTGTTTGTGGTGATAGCTATAGTCTCATCCAAGCTTGCCACAGCTTCCTCCACTTCTTTAGACACTTGTATCAACTTTCTCGATTCTCTGGAATTTTCTGCCCCAATGTGCTCACTAATGGCTACTTCCAATGCATCCTTGCGAGTTAACTCAAAAAGTTGTTGTGCCAAAGAATCAATAACATCAACTGCAAAAACAGAATGCAAGTCATTAGGGTACCTCATTGCCTCAAAAATATTGAAACGGATCACCTCGCCGTCAAATTCCATGGTGAGAGTGCCATCATGAACATCAATCTTAGTTCGGGCAGTTTTCAAGAATGGTCTTCCCCAAAAGAATCGGTGTTGGATTGGGAGATGTCTCATCCTCCATTTCAAGAACATAAAAGTCTGCTGGAAATACCAATTGATTCACCTACACAAGCACATCTTCCACAACTCCCTTGGGATATGCATTAGAACGATCAGCAAGTTGAATTACAATACCAGTTTCTGCAAGGGGTCCAAGATTCAAAATAAGCATAAATAGAATATGGCATGACATTAATAGATGCTCCTAAATCTAACATAGCTCTTTCAAACTTGGTATTACCAATGGTGCATGGAATGGTGAACGTACCTGGATCTTTGCATTTCGGAGGAATTTTTCTTTGTAATACAGCTGAAACATTTTCCCCACACTTACCTTCTCATTTCCTTTCAACTTTCTCTTGTTGGTGCATAACTCCTTCAGAAATTTTGCATAACGAGGTACTTGCTTGATAGCATCCAGAAGTGGTATATTCACCTCGATCTTGCGAAAAGTTTCCAGGATTTCCTGTTCTTGTTCCTCCTTCTTTGATTTTGCAAATCTGCTAGGAAAAGGTGGGGGAGTAACATATGAAGGAATATGAGTTTTAGGATTTACCTTAGAAGATGATGTTTTATTCATGGTGGAAGTGGTGTCATCCCCTTCATCAGTTTGTGATTTCTTTGGTGGAATCTCTAGTTGCTTCCCACTTCTCAAAGTTACAGCACTAGCATTCTCTCTTGGATTGATCACCGGTTGAGAAGGTAATTTTCCTGAGCTTTGACTCTCAAATTTGCTCATGTTAGTGGCCAATTGTCCCATTTGATTTTCCAGGTTTTGGATACTTGCCCTAGTTTCCTGCTGAAATTGCATTGTGTTAGTGGCAAGTGCTTTAACAATATCCTGGAGAGACATACCTGAATTTTGTGGAGCTGGTTGTGGTGCTTGTGGTTGTGCTTGAAATGGTTGCTACACCCTTGGTTGATTGAAACCTGGTGGTCGATTTGGTATGGCATTTGGGGCAATTGGTTGATGATTCCCATATCTTAAATTAGGGTGATCTCTCCATCCAGCATTGTAAGTATTGGAGAAAGGGTCATACCTTTGCCTTGGTTGTCCTGGAAATCCACCCATGGCATTGGCTTGTTCTGTATCTCCTTCTTGCAAAGTTGGACACATGTCGGTTGGATGGTCCATGGCAGAACATACTCCACATGCATAAGATTGCTGCATATGTCCTACAGCCATTTTTTTTACAAGAGAGGTAAGTTCACAAAGTTGTTGTTCAATGTTTGAAGTACTTACCTCATTTACTCTTTTTGGTAGTTGTGGCTCAAATTGACTGCTGAATTGTTGGGAGTTCGCTGCCATGTCACTAATCAAACGTCTTGCAACGTTCGGTGTTTTATTAACTAGTGCTCCACCACTAGCAGCATCAATGATACTCCTTTCCATTGGTAAGAGACCCTCATAGAAATATTGAATTAGGAGTCCATCACTAATTTGGTGGTTTGGACAGCTAGCACATAACCTTTTAAATCTCTCCCAATATTCATGAAGTGATTCTCCATTGTGTTGTCGAATGCCACTAATATCTTTTCTAATATTTGTAACTTTCGAGGCTGGAAAGTATTTCTCCAAAAAGAGTTTACTCATCTCATTCCAAGTGGTAATGGTACCTGGTGGTAGATAGTATAGCCAATCTTTTGCCGAATCTGCTAATGAGAATGGGAAAGCTCTCAATTTAATTTGCTCTTCAGAAATGCCGGTTGGCTTCATACTTGAGCATACCACATGAAATTCTTTGAGGTGTTTGTTCGGATCCTCTCCTGCAAAACCATGAAATGTAGGCAAGAGATGAATCAGTCCAGATTTAAGTTCAAAATCTATCTCAAAATTGGTGCTTATGCATAGCGGTTGTTGATCAATAATTGGAGCCGCTAACTCCTTAAGAGTCTGATCGTTTTCCATCGCCATTGCTTCCGATTCAGATTTGATTGAACTGCAAGAAGATGGGAGGGAAGTATGTCGTGCAAGGTCAAATTCTGGAGGTGGAGTTGAAATTGACCGATTTAGCCTTAAATTCGAGGATTGGAGAAACTCCTTAATTCTCTTAAGTCGTTGATCTGCTTCTCCCTCGGACATAAAAGCCTAAACACAAACAATCAGGAAATAACAATCAAGAATTAGTAGTAAAAACAGAATAACAAATTGATTAGAAAATCAATCCCCGGCAACGGCGCCAAAAACTTGATGCGTTCAAAACTAGCAAGTATACTAGTCGCACAAGTAATAAAGTGATAAGTAGATATCGTTCCCACGAGGATTGATTCTAATTGAATTTGTTATTCAAAAGCAACAACAGAATAAATGGGTTCAAAACTAGCAAGTATACTAGTCGCACAAGTAATAAAGTGATAAGTAGATATCGTTCCCACGAGGATTGATTCTAATTGAATTTGTTATTTTCCAGCAACAATAAACTAAACAGGGGGGGTTTTGTTGAATGATTAACTAAATGAAATAAGAATGCAAATAAAGAATAACAAAACAGAAAGTAAATTTGAATGAAAAATCAATGGGAGAAAGCTGGTTAAGGGATCCTTCTCTACCACAAGATATGGATTTGCGAATTAATCGTAGAATTGTCATCCAATTACAGCATTGAAGTTATCAACCGTAGATAACAACAAGCTCTGTTATCCCAATCTTTCCTTACTTTGTTGTTAAATAAAACAAGCTCTTTATTTAATCTCTATCCATTAAACAACCTAGAACAAGCTCTCTAAGTTTAATTCAATGGAAGCATTACGATAGAAAGATAGGTTGATCTAAGCAATAATCACACAAGTTCGGATTATTTAACCTAGGTTGTATTTTCCAATTGCAATCTCTGATCACAATTTTGCTACTAATGATTGGAAATTCATGACAATTACGGATCAAGATTTCTAATCTAGCAATAGACAACAACCAGATTATATTCAGTTGGCCACCCCAAATACAATCAGCAAGCAATCATAAGCATTAGATATGGAAAATGCAAACAACTTCAATTAGAGAATTGGATAATAATTTCTTACACAATCAACTCACAAAAACCATATCAAGGGCTTTGAAATCACCCTCAACCAATTCAGATTCAGTTACACATGTTCAAAAACGTAGTCAATACAATACAATACAAAAACATTCCAGAAAATGAAAGGGAAAGGAAGAAACTTAGCAAATCCTTTGCAAATCTCCTTAGATTTGTAGTTCTTCCTCTTTCCAAGCTTTCTTTCTCCTTCAAGAACTCCAAAAGATGAGAGAATTCCAGAGCTGTAGCCTCCAAGTCGTTTCCTCCTCTTCAAGTTATCAAAATAAAACTCTAAAATGTGTTTATATACTCTGCTACAGTAACTGCTACAGTGCCCCGTATTTAATAACATGCTACAGTGATATATGGAATTACAAATATACACTTCTCATACCATTTTTATCACAACTTTCGGTACACTACATAAATTCGTGAACCGTAAATTTCTCCAGAAAATAGACTTCGAGAGCTTTTCAATGGTATATAGCATGTTATCCGGTTAATTGTATATCGATACAATCAACTTCGAGAAATTGGTTGATTAGCATAGGTGAAAATGAAGGGTTTTACTCCAATTTTGTGCAAGTTCCTCCAAAACTCCTACAAACATCAAAAACCACACAAAAACATAAAAACACCAAGGAATATAGCAGAGAAACATAGACGAATTGATATGAAAGTAATATATAAGTAGACACCTATCAGTTACAAAGAGGTTTAGATATAGCACTAAAATTTCTTATAAACCTGTATAAATTTGGCATGCCTTAAGAATGAACGAACCTCTTTGACTATTTTTGGTAGAGGCAAATGGGAAATTAATTCCACTTTTGCTTTGTCCACTTCAATTCCCTTGGAAGACACCACATGACCTAAGACAATTTCTGAAGTAACCATATAATGACATTTTTCCCAATTCAAAAAAAAGACCTTTTTCTTTACGCCTTTTAAAGACTTTTTCTAAGTTTTCAAGACAATTATCAAAAGAATTTCCAAAGACAATTAAATCATCCATGAAAAACTTCTAAACAATGCTCAACCATGTCACTGAAAATGCTGAACATGCATCTTTGAAAAGTGGCTGGGGCATTACAAAGTCCAAAAGGCATCCTTCTAAATGCAAAAGTGCCGAAGGGGCACGTGAATGTGGTTTTTTGGTCTTCAAGTGCAATGAGAATTTGATAATAGCCTGAATATCCATCGAGAAAGCAGTAGTAGGAGTGCTCTGCTACTCTTTCTAGAATTTGGTCAATGAATGGCAAAGGAAAATGGCCTTTTCTAGTGATAGCATTTAATTTTCTATAGTCACTACACATCCTCCAACTAGATGACACTCAAGTTGGCAATGATTCACCATTTTCATTTTTTACTACTGTAATACCAGATTTCTTATTTACTATTTGTGTGGGGCTTGCCCACTTACTATCTGAGATAGGGTAGATAATTCTCAAATCAAATAGTTTAAGAACATCAGCCCTAATAACCTCTTTCATATGTGGATTAAATCTTCTTCGAGGTTGTTGGGATGTTTTGGCATTTTCTTCTAAATGTATTCTATGTGTACAAATCAAAGGGTTAATGCATTTATGTCTTTTAAAGTCCACCCAATTGCATTTTATGTCTTTTAAGCACTTCTATCAGCTTACCTTGTTACTTGCTTGTGAGGGATAAAGAAATTATCACTAAATATGTCTGATTCTTCCTAAGATATGCATATTTTAGTCCTTTAGATAAGGGCTTCAGTTCTAACATGGGAGCTTCCTCTTCCTTGCTTTTATTCATTTGCCCCAATTCTTTGAACCGTGGTATTGAGCCTTTTCCATCATTTTGTGCACAATCCAGTAAAGAACATATATTAGAAAGATGAGGTTCTAATTGCATACTCGATTCTAATGAATTGACTAAACAGGTTTCCAAAGGGTCAGAAAAACTCCCTTTTTGGATGTGATCTTCCATAATAGTTTCAATCATATTAGCCTCATCGATTTCATCATCTTCTTCATACGGTTGTTTCCACATATTAAAAATGTTAAGTTCCAATGTCCTGTTCCTAAATGATAGCTTCATGACTCCATTCCTGCAATTAATCAAAGCATTAGAGGTAGCTAGAAATGGACGCCCTAAAATGATAGGAATTGAATTGCATACTTCCACTGGTTGTGTATCCAAGATGATAAAATCTAGTAGGTAAATGAATTTATCGACTTGATCTAACACATCTTCTACTACTCCTTTTGGCACTTTAATTGATCTATCAGCAAGCAAAAGAGTCACAGAAGTTGGTTTTAACTCACTTAGATTTAGTTTCTGAAAAACTGAGTATGGAAGCAAATTCACACTGGCAACAAGATCAAGTAAAGCTTGTTCAATTTTATGGTCTCCAATAACACATGAAATTGTAGGATAACCTAGGTCCTTATATTTCACTGTATTATTGTTATGAAGAATAGCACTTGCTCGGCTAGAAAGGCCTTCTTTTTCACATTCAATTTTCTTTTCACAGTGCACAAATCTTTCAAAAATTTTGCATAAGAAGGTACCTGTTTGATCACATCTAGCAAGGGAATATTAACCTTTACCTGTTTGAAAATTTCAAAAATTTCAGAATTGTGAGTTGGCTTCTTTTGTGTGGCTAATGCTTGAGGAAATGGAGGCACAAGTGGGGATTTTGTTTCTTCCTCACTAAGTGTTGGTTTGGTAACCTCTTCCTAACCTTTAGAGATTGATTCTTCTTCTTTCTTCTAAAGTTTAGGAATGTGTTTTTCAACAATCTTACCATTGCGAAGGGTCATGACTGATTTGGCTTGGTCAATGTCATGACTATTTGAGCTGTTTACACCTAAATTAGATTGATCTTTGGGATTTTGCAATCTTTGGGAAGGAAATTTTCCTTTTTCTTGGATGTTAAATGCGGCAATTTGCAAGTGTTTGACAAATTTGCTAATGTTTGAGTAGTTTGATTATTGAAAGTCTCTTGCTTTGTAATGAATGAATACAATGTTTCTTCAAGGTCCTTCCTAGGAGGAGGAACTATGCATGATCATGAGAATTGTAAAAATTTTGCAGTGTTTGAAAAGGAACTTGTGGAGATTGTGCATGATTGTCATTCTTCCAACTAAAATTCGGATGATTTCTCTAACTGAGATTATAGGTTTGTGAGTATGGATTCTGATTTGGCCTTTTGAAGGTGTTCAAGGCATTGGCTTGCTCATGGAGACATTCCTTAAAAGCAGGGAAAGTTCGGCAATCATTGGTAGGAGGATGGTCATTATCATTACAAATGTGACAGACAAATTATTGAACAGAATTCAATTGACCAGTCTTTCTCATTTCTAAAGCCTCGACTTTTCTAGCTAGGGACGCATATTTGGCTTGAAGGTCATGGTCTTCTGTAAGGTTATATATGCCTTTATTGGATGTCGAGGGTGGGGCTTTGCTTGGCACCTCATAGGTGCCAGTAGTGTCCCAATTTTGGGCTTTGTTTGCTAATGAATCTAGGTAGTCGATTGCTTCCTCAGGGGTTTTATCTACAAATTGTCCGTTACACATTAGCTCTACTAGTTGCCTATCTTGGGGTGTTAACCCTTCATGGAAGTGTGCAACTATTCTCCAAGTTTCAAAACCATGGTGAGGACAGGTATTAAGTAATTATTTATATCTATCCCAACATTGGTAAAAGGTTTCTCCTTGTTTTTGAGTGAATGTGGTGATTTGTCTATTAAGAGAATTTGTTCTATGGTTGGAAAATTTTTTTTCAAAAATTGTTGTTTCATTTCATCCCATGAACTAATGGAACTTGACCTCAAATTTTGTAGTCATGTTCTAGCTTTATCTTTTAAAGAAAAAGGAAAAAGCTTTAATTTAATGGTGTTTATGCTACAATTTGGGTCATTGTACGAGTTACACACCTCTTCAAAGATTTTTAAGTATGACTATGGGTTCTCTATATCAAGGCCATGAAAGGTGGGTAAAAGTCGAATGAAACTCGGTTTGAAATTGAAATGGATTGCATTAGGAGGAGAAACTACACAAGATGGTGCACTATTCCTCACTGAATTCATTTAATCTGTAAGGATTCTTGATTGGTTTGGTCATTTTGTTATGAACGATTGTCCCCTTTATCTGTGAACCTTTCCACTTGATTGTCAGCCATATTTTCTAGGGAAGATGATGTTTTCCTAACAACTCTACCACTAGATGTGCGTGACCAAATTTTCATGCAAATTTAAAAAAAGGAAAGAAAAGATGAACACACAAAAAGAAAAATTAAGATATAAAAAAAGAGAAAAGGGAATACTTACAATTTTGCATGTCAAATTTTACCTTCCCTGGCAATGGCGCTAAAAACTTGACACATCCAAAAAAAGGATTATCTCCCAAGTATAGGAGTGTCGAAGTAATAAACCCGACAAGATCGAGGTCGATCCACGAGGAAAGGGATTTAGCGCTACAAACTAAAAGGTAAGCAAATGTGATATGAATTATTTAAATGAATAACAAGATGATATTAACAAATAAAAGTAAAGATGGTAGGCGATACTATCAATCATTCAAATGTAAAAAAAAATAAAAGGTGGTAAAACCATCCATGAAAATAGGAGGTAAAACCTACCACAGCAAATAAAAGAATAAGTTCACAAACAATAAATGAGAATACTTAAAATACACAATTATAACTAAGGTTAGGGGATCCGCCCTGGATATATCAAATAAGAATACACAATTATAACTCAATTTGAATCCATACATCAAGGAGGTTCCAATTAGAAGGTATGCCATTTAAGCCCATTTTAGTTATATGAATTATATTTGTTTCATTACCAATATTTATACCACTTCTTGTAAATGGGTTCAAGCATCCAATATGCCAATCACCGTATATCTACAACAAATCAAGATTCCTAACTAGACTTGTGTCTGTAAGAAGGAACCATACGACATCTAAAAAGGATACAAGCATTTGATGTGCCAACGATTGTCTACAATAGATCAAGACCTCCACTTTATGAATGTTGTCAAGATTGATTAGAGAAATAAATATAAATCATATAAAATAAATAACAAAAAATTATGACTATTAAGCACATATTAAAGGGTTAGAAAATCCTTATTCTCATATCAAGGGTTTCATCCTTTCACCTTAGCAAAATAGAATTTAGTAAGACATTATGAAAGAAAGGAAACAATTTGCAAGAAAAAGAAGATTTATTAATAACATTAAAACACAAAAGAGAAAAACACCATAACAAGGGATCCCAGCCAAGCCCAAGATGCCCTAATAGGTCACAATGCACCTCTATTTATAGATACATCTAGGGGAAAACTTGTCAAATTACAAAGGGACAGTTGTAAAATATCTTGTTGACAATTTGGGTCATAATGTGCATCGATTTTGACACCAAATTATTTAGAATTTGGATCATATGTCTTCATGAAAGTTGTAGATATTTCTCTCAGCTTTCTAGAACATCTTGATTCATATGATTTGGATATGTATATCAAGCGATATGGTCAAAATACGGAGGCATGGTTAGTCTGGGTTGAAACTGCAGATAGGTTCACTTCAAGCCCATTTTTGGTCCACTAAGAGCCCGAATTTCATGATGCTTGTTAAATATAATCTTGTAGATAATTTAATCAGCTTTCTAATAAATCAAGATTTTGCACCATCCTGATCTATGAATAGAAAGTTATGCCCAAGTTATTGAACTTGTAACAAAAACTAAAATTAAGATGAAGTTGATTCAAAAGATGCAAAGACTACAAATATGCTTAAGTTGGGGAATTTAATGACACTATTAATGCAATATGATGAATTAAGCTCTTATTAAGCATACATATTTAAGAGATATCAATTTCTTGCCTTATGACTTTCATGACAACAAGATGTGTGGGTCATTTTCTAGTCCCCATAGTTGGTTTTTAAAGATAGAAAATGAGGTTGTTAGGAATAGGATTACTGCTACCAGATTCTATGAGTTTACCACGTCTCTCCCATATGCCTCTCAACACACTGATTATCAAGCACAGGCTACTTTATATGAGAGGTGGATGGACACGACTCACACTTTTCATCTTCTGATTAGTGAGATGATTGTCACGCCATTCAACATTGTCGCTTTGACTAGCATTCCGTATTGTAGGGAGGTTGTAACTATTGATGCTTGCATTATAGATTCAAGAGATCTGGTTCTTCAGCTTCTTGAAAGTGATGTGAAGATCAAGAATAACATCACCATTCGGTATAATGCATTGTACAAATATTGGAAGAGAAGATCGGATCTAGCTACAGCCGAGGTAGATCAGTATGCACGTAGCTTCTTCGTGTATCTATTTGGCTTGACGCTTTTTGCCAACACTTTGAACATTACCTTCTTGACTTTGCTTACTGCCCTCCGGGATCTTAACCGAGGAGGACCTTCGACTGTAGCTGTTCTGCTCTCAACCAATTGTACTTTGGTTTAAACCATGCTTATCGAGGTGTTACCACGATTACCAATTTTTCGTCTATATGAATTCCAATTGTACTTTGGTTTAAACTATACTTGAGGTAATTTATTTCCTTTTTACACATTTGTATTTCATCTATATGAATTCCATTTCTAACTGTGTCTTGTTTGTGACAGATGTGGGCCTATGCATTAGGAGTGCTACCATCCCTACTTGCTGCTTATCAAGACTTTTCTTTCTAATGGATGAAGAGGTGGGCTGCACATCGTGCAGAGCTCGAGAGGTCTCACGGGTTGGATTTCTTTCGTGATTACGTCCACACGATGACTTGGAACAAAGTAAAAGACATTGTAGTCAGTATTTCATTCTTATTTATATCATAATCTTACCACATGTCTATATTTCACCGATTCATTCTGAGTGGTAGAGGCCCATTGAGAACTAGTCAACTGCTATGAGGGTCGCTGCTCCATTCATCAACTACCACATTCTTCTTCTATGCATTGGTAATATGATGTAGTGTCTAGGTGACTGATCTGGGTTGGCTTAGAGGTCCAGAGCATCGTCAGATTCTTCCTTCTCCACCAGTATTAATGATAGATTCTGTTGACTTGGCTATAGAGCCAGAGGTGATCATCTATGCAGTTGGGATTAACTTGAGCAAGATCGAGTTCCCCATGATGACATTTTTTTATGTTGAGTGGGTTTGAGCCATGCTATATACTAGGCCAGGTTGACCTGCTGATAAGGTTCCCCATCCTGTTTCTAGAACTGCTCGTGGCTCTTCCAACCATGTTGGTAACTCTTTCGCCTGTTATGGGAGAAGATTGGGGGTTTCTTCCTCTGGTAATGGGACCTTTGCCCGTTGTTGCAGTTGCTGAGTAGCCATATCTACCTCCAGCCACTACTACTGCTCGAATCATTTTAGCTAGTCATATATTTGGTGATCTTTAAGCTTAACCCAGCAATGTAGTCTACCCATGGGATGCTAGCAGACAAATCAACAACCATGCGATCACTGATGACCCAACCATGCCTGCTCCTTTCGTTCCTCATGACACCACTTTGGCGAGTCCTCTCATCATATCTTCTTCAAGTTTCCTATTATTCTTCAAATATTTGTTAGTTATAGAAATTCAATGCAATGCACATACCACGATCTTCTATAGAGCTTGTCTTTCGAATACAAGCTACTTCTCATAGGTATGTCTTACAAATGCCTCACTAGTATCAGGTAAAGTAATATTCTATGCTTCATGTATACATAATTTCTATCTTAATAGTTTTTCTAACTATATGCTCCTTGCTTGGATCAGATGAGTTGTTAGAAGAATGCTTGTTTGAAGCAAGAGATTGAGCATCTTCGAGCCTAGGTTACTGCCTTCTCTATCGATGATGATGATAATGGTAATGAGTAAGGACTGTCATCATCGACTTTCTCTTTCATGTTAATCTCTTTTTGCATTCTTCGTTTAGCTTCCATTTATAAACTTCTATGTTTTAACTTTTTGTGATTTATAATCAAAGCAATCGGTTGTATGGACAATTCTTTTATCTTCAGTTTTGTACACTGCTTCTTAAACTGTGTGTATTTTGATCAATTTACATCCAAATTTATTCAAATTTATTTCGACATCACAATTTATTCAATTATGAACAAAATTATAAAATCTAGAAGCTGTGCTCTCGAATCGCTTGTTGGGATGCGGATCCAAAGCCAAAAATGTGTGAAAGGAAGCATTTGAGGGCCTTTTGCCTTGACCACCATCAGCCGGCTACTGGACTTCCAAGTAGCTATCCTACCACTACCAACCAGTGGTAGGATAGCCGACCAGCAGTCTTTCCACTGCCTGTCAGTGGTCTTTCTTCCTCTTTCCTTTTCTACTTCTTTTCTTGCACTATTTAAGTGTTGTTTCTCTTGTGCTTCTACTCCATACTTTTCAACACTTCCTCTCTTGTTTTTCGAGCTTTCTTTCACATTTTTTGATGTCTCTTCATATTTTTCAATATGTCTAAGGCCTCTCTCAAGACCTTTCAACCTCTCTTAAAGCTTCTAATAGATGATGACTAGAAATGGCTCGAATCGAGCGGTCTCTACAATTTAAAGTTCCTTCGACATGTGAAACTTGACATTCCTTTTCTCAAGAAGTGCACGACCTTTTGGGATTCTCATGATCATGCCTTTCACTTTGATGGGCAAGTTTGCCCAACTGTGTGAGGAATTTTTTGCCATACTCAATGTTTATTCATCTAGTTCTAAGAGCAACATTCTACATACTGTTGAGATACCATCGATGTTTGATCTTTTCGACTTTTTCGACTTTTCGATTTCTACCATGGGTCTTCACACCAAGGGTGGCAGCGTGACATTGTCTTCCATTATGCCTTTGCTTGAGATGATAGAGACCTCCTCTAATTGGCTTCACCTTCTTCAGTTTAGCCTTTTGGCATAGTTTCTATTGGTTTCACCAGATGGTCTCGTTGACCCATATCTTGTGACCAATATTCCTAAAATGGGACCCAATTTTAGGGTACTTCACTTGATTCTAACTGAAACACTGGTCAGACTATATCGCATTAGGTTTAATCCGAGTCAGAGGTTCAGTGGCAGTCTTCTACTTCTTTAGGTTTCTTTTCTTTTAATCTTCATTTTTGCCTAAGTTGTCATTTCGAGTTTTCAACTTGATAGTTTAATTTTTCTTCTCTTTTCTTCTTTTTTTTTTTTTCATGCTATGATTTTTGCCTAAGCCACCCTTTCGAGTTTTCGACTTAGCAAGCTTGCCCTAATTTTTTCCTGATTCACCCTTTTCAAGTTTTCAACTCAATAGACTCTTTTTTTTTTAATTCTTTTTTCTTTTCTGCCCTAAATTTTGCCTAAACTGCCCTTTCAAGTTTTCAACTTAGAGGGCTTATCTTAATTTTTGCCTAAATGGCCTATTCAGTTTTCGACTTAGCAGACTTTTTTCTTATTTTTTTAAATTTGGTTATAAGAGAGGCTATCTATTCTAGCACCACCTTAAGAGGATATTTTTTGTTATGCCCTTGACTTTATATGAGGAGAAGACTTGAGAGACATTATTCTTGGTTTGACTGGCTTCGAGTCATTCCCGGTACTTAGATCTGTGGGCACTGTCCATGGTGGAGGCTGGAGCATGTGACCATCAAGACATACATCTCATGCCTTAGCAGGTTTCACCCCAGTTCATTCTATAATATTGCTAGACTGTGTCGAAAGTATGGACATAAATAGAAGATCGTGGATTCGTCGACTGCATTGGAACCTAGTGGATTGTTTGCTTGCTATCTAGAGCATTTGAGGGACTCTTGGCCCTATCAGACCATCGAGAGGAATCTATTCCATGATTCTGACTTTGAGACGAATGATTGATATAAGGGTTGGGTGACCCTTCAGGCTTCCATTTCTAATCCTACTATTCGAACCAGAGAGTGTTGTGAGCGATATGGTGAGCCTATTCATAGTCCAGTGAAGAGGTAGAGATGACCTTGAGAGTTTCACTGTTAGCTTAGATGCTAGATGCTTTCCTTTTGTTATTGTAGACACTAAATTTTTTAGGCTTGAGGAAGGAATGAATATGAATGTCGAGCAAAGAAAATAACCAAAATGCCTTCGGAGGCCAAGAAAGGAAAGGTGAGAGGGAGTTGATGAAAGGTCTCGAAAACTAATATATAATTTTAAAAAATCACATAAATTAATATAGGAGGAATCTAATAATGAATCATATATTGTTATGAAGCTACGGATGTCTAATTTTCATAGAAATTTACGGATCATGAGTCAAAGTTGAACTCAAAAAGTTATAAGCAATTGAATAGACAAAGGTCATAAGGGACTGCATTGCAATATTATAAAATAGGAAGGGCCAAACAGATAGCATACTGTTTACCTGTTACTATTCATCGGCATCCCACATTGGTTTTTTAAATCCCTTTTTCACTCCAAGGAAGCCTATATAAGCACACCGTGGGCACACTTCTCAAGGCATCTAGAAATCATCTTTCTCTGTTCTCTTTCTCTCTCCCTCTAGGACACACTCGTGAGAATTCCAAGGAGTTTTTTCTAATCTAATATTTTTTTCGTGCATTTTATATTGTTCTAAACCCGAAAAAGGTACGTCCTGAGAGCAGTATTCTCTTCTCTCTCATATTTTCTTCTTTATTTTTCTTGCTTAGAATTAAGCATGTTTAGGTTTATTTATACTTAGAATAAGCATATTTAGGATTTATTTTGATGCTTAGAAGCATGTTTAGGGTTTTATGAATTGTCTAACCCTTATTAATTTTTTTTTTTTTGCGAGATGGATAAGTGTGTCAAGATAAGTCTGCTATCTCTCCTTTATTAGAATCATGCTTAGGAGTTTAATTTCTTTGCGAATGCTTAGAAATGTGTTTAGGAGCATATGATTAGAATCATGATAGGAAGAACTTATATTTGGTTTGATTTAACATAGCATAGGTAAAAATTACTGTTTTGCCCTTGATAGGTGTCTATTTATATATTATTTCCATATCAATTCGTCTATGTTTCTTTGCTATATTCCTTGGTATTTTTATGTTTTTGTGTGGTTTTGATGTTTGTAGAAGTTTTGTAGGAGCTCACACTAAATTGTAGTAAAACCTTTCATTTTCACCTTTGTTAGTCAACCAACTTCTCGGATTTAATTGTATTAATAGTCAATGAACCAAATGATGTGCTATATACCATTAGAAAGCTCTAGAAGTTTATTTTCTAGAGAAATTTATGGTTCATGAATCCATTTAGTGTACTAGAAGTTATGATTAAAATGGTGTGTGTAGTGCAAAATTGTAATTTTACAAATCACCGTAGCATGCTATTATTCGGGGGCACTATAGCAGGTTACTATAGCAAAGTATATAAACATATTTTAGGGTTTCTTTTTTCATAACAAGAAGGGGGGAGAACGAGTTAGAGACTGCCTCTCTTGATTTCTCTCATCTTACGGAGTTCTTGAAGGAGAAAGAAGGGCTTGAAAAGATGAGGAACTACAATTCTAAGGAGATTCATTTACGACGGAGATTTTCAAGGGATTTGCTAAGTGTTTTCTCTTCTTTTCATTTTCTGGAATGTCTCTATGTTGTATTACATTTATGTTGTGTTTGAACATATGTAACTAAATCTGATTTGGTTGAGGGTGATTTCAAAGCCCTAGATATGATTTTTGTGAGTTGATTGTTCAATAAATTGTTATCCGATTCTCTAATTGAAGTTACTTATATTTTCCCATATTCAATGCTTATGATTGCTTGCTGATTTTATTTAGGTGGCCAATTAAATAGAATCTGGTTGTTGTCTATTGCTAGAGTAGAAATCTTGATCCGTAATTGTCTTGAATTTCTAATCGTTAGTAGCAAAATTGTGATCGGACATTGCAATTGGAAAATATAACCTAAGTTAAATAATCTGAACTTATGTGCTTTTTGCTTAGATCAACCTATCTTTCTTATTGTAATGCTTCCATTGAATTAAATTTAGAGAGCTTTTTCAGGTTGTTTAATGGATAAAGATTAAATAAAGAGCTTGTTTTATTTAACGACAAAGTAAGGAGAGATTGGGTTAACAGAGCCTGTTGTTATCTACAACTAAAAATTTTAATGTTGTAATTGGATGACAATTCTATGGTTATTCGCAAATTCATATCTTGTAGCAGAGAATGATCACTTAACCAAGTTTCTCTCATTGATTATTTCTCACTCCATTTAACTTTGTGTTGTGTTATTCATCATTTGCATTCATATTTCATTTAGTTAATCAATCAACAAAACCCCCCATTTATTCTATTTTTGCTATTGAATAACAAATTTAATTAGAAACAATCCTCGTGGAAAAGATATCTTACTCATCGCTTTATTACTTGTGTGACTAGTATACTTGCTAGTTTTAAATGCAGCAACTTTTTGGCGCCGTTGCCGGAGATTGATTTTCTAATCGATTTGTTATTTTGTTTTTACTATTGATTCTTGTTTTTTGTTTTTGTTTGTTTGTGGTTAGGCTTTTATGTCCGAGGGAGAAGCGGACCAATGACTTAAGCGGATTAAGGAGTTTCTCGAATCCTCGAATTTAAGGCAAAGTCAGTCAATTTCAACTCCGCCTTCGAAATTTGACCTTGCACTATATACTTCCCTTCCATCTTCTTGCAGTTCAATCAAATCTGAATCGGAAGTAATGGCAGTGCAAAACAAATGGATTCTTAAGGAGTTAGCAGCTCCGATTATTGATTAAAAACTGCTATGCATAAATCCTAACCTTGAGGTAGATTTTGAACTTAAATCTAGACTAATTCATCTCTTGCCTACATTTCATGGTTTTGCAGTAGAGGATCCTAACAAACATCTCAAAGAATTTCATGTGGTATGCTTAAGAATGAAGCCAATTGGCATCTTTGAGGAGTAAATAAAATTGAAATCTTTCCCATTCTCATTAGCAGATTCAGCGAGAGAGTGGCCATACTATCTACCACTGGGTACCATCACCACGTGGAATAAGATAAGTAAACTCTTTTTGGAAAAATACTTTCCCACCTCCAAAGCTACAAACATTAGAAAAGACATTTGTGGCATTTGACAACACAATGGAGAATCACTTTATGAATATTGGAAAAGATTTAAAAGGTTATGTGCTAGCTGCCCACACCGCCAAATTAGTGATCAACTCCTTATTCAATATTTCTATGAGGGTCTCCTACCAATGGATAGGAGTATGATTGATGCTGCTAGTGGTGGAGCACCAGTTAATAAAACACAAGAAGCTACAAGATATTTGATTGGCGACATGGCAGCGAACTCCCAATAATTCAGTAGTCAATTTGAGCCACGACTATCAAAGCAAGTAAATGAGGTAGGTACTCCGAACATTGAACAACAACTTTCTCAACTTACCTCTCTTGTGAAACAAATGGTTGTAGGAAATATGAAGCAATCTTATGCATGTGGGATATGTTCTACCACGGAGCATCCAACTGACATGTGTCCAACCTTACAAGAAGGAGAGACGGCACAAGCCAATGCCATAGGTTGATTTCCAGGACAACCAAGCCAAGGGTATGACCCCTTCTATAATACTTACAATGTCAGATGGAGAGCTCACCCCAATTTTAGTTATGGGAATCATCAACTAATCGCCCGAAAGGCTATACCAAACCGGCCACCAGGTTTCAATCAACCAATAGTGCAGCAACCATTTCAAATGCAACCACCACCAATACCACAAACAGCACCACAACCAGCTCCACAAACCTCAGGTACATCTCTCCAAGACATTGTTAAAGCACTTGCCCCTAACACAATGCAATTTTAGCAGAAAACTAGGGCAAGTATACAAAACCTGGAAAATCAAATAGACCAATTGGCTACTAACATGCGCAAATTTGCGGGTCAAGACTTAGGAAATAATTCAAATAGTGATCAATCCAAGAGAGAATGCTAGTGCGATAACTTTGAGAAATGGAAAGCAATTAGAGGTCCCGCCAAAGAAATCACAAACTCCTGAAGGGGATGACACCACTTCCACCATGAACAAAACATCATCTTCTAAGTTAAATCTTAAAACTCCTATTCCCTCCTACATTACTCCTCCACCTTTTTGATGAACACTTAAATATCTATGCTTAATAAGAGGTTAATTCATCATATTGCATTAATAATATCATTAAATTCCTCAACTTAAGGATATTTGTAGTCTTTGCATCTTTTGAATTAACTTTCTCTTAATTTTGCTTTTATTGTAGGTTCAGTAAAATGGGCATAACTTTCTATTCATCTAATTTTGCTTTGGAAAGCTGATTAAATTATCGACAAGATTGTATTTCACAAGAATCATCAAATTTTGGCTCTTAGTGGACCAAAAATGGGCTTGAAGTGAACCCATCTATAGTTTTGACCCAGCCTGACCATGCCTCAGTATTTTGACCATATCTCTTGATATACGTATCTAAATCGTATGAATCAAGATGTTCTAAAAAGCGAAGAGAAATATCTACAACTTTTATGGAGACATGTGATCAAAATTCTCAATAATTCGATGCCGAAATCGGTGGTCAAAGTCGGTGCACCTAATGATCCCAATTCTCAACAAAATATTTGACAATTGTTCCTTTGTAATTGGACAAGTTTGCCCCTGAATATATCTATAAATAGAGGTGCCTTGTGACCTATTAGGGCATCTTGGCCTTGGCTGAGATCTCTTGTTATTGTGTTTTTCTCTCTTGTGTTTTAATGTTACTAATGAATTTTTTTTTTCTTGTAATTTGTTTTTTTTCTTTTATAATGTCTTGCTAAATTATCTCTTGCTAAGGTGAAAGGGTGAAACCCTTGATATGAGAATAAGGATTTTCTAACCCTTGACATGTGCTTAATAATCATAATCTTGTGTTGTTTATTTTATATGATTTATATTTATTTTCTTAATCAATCTTGACACCACTCGTAAAGTGGAGGTCTTGATCCATTATAGACAATCCTTGACACATCAAATGCTTGGATCCTTTTTAGATGTCGTATGATTCTTCCTTACCGACACAAGTCTAGTTAGGAACCTTGATTTGTTGTAGACATATGGTTATTGACACATTGGATGCTTGAACCCATTTACAAGTGGTATAAATATTGGTAACGAAACAAATATAATTCATATAACTAAAATGGGCTACTTATCCTTATTTGAAATATCAAGGACGGATCCCCTAACCTTAGCTTTCATTATTATTGTGTTAATTCCTCTTACTTTTGTACTTTAATTATTCTTATTTATTGCTCATGAAATTGTTCTTTCATTTGCTATGGCAGGTTTTACCTCCTATTTCCATGGATGGTTTTACCACCTTTTGTTAATATCATCTTGATTATTCATATCATATTTGCTTACCTTTTAATTTGTAGTGCTAAAATCCCCTTCCTCGTGGATTGACCCCGGTCTCATCGGGTTTATTACTTCGATACTCCTATACTTAGGAGATAATCCTTTTTCAGATGTGTCAAGTTTTTGGCGCCGTTGCCGGGGAAGGTAAAAATTGGCGTGCAAAATTGTAAGTATTCTCTTTTCTCATTTTAGATCTTAATTTTTTTCTTTGTCGTGTGTTCGTCTTTTCTTCTCTTTTCTTTGCTCTTTCTTGCATGAAAATTTGGTCACGAACATGTATTGGTAGACTTGTTCGAAAAACATCATCTTTCTTAAAAAACATGACCGACAATCAAGTGGAAAGGTTCACGAATGAGGGGGACAACCGTTCCCAATAAAATGATCAAAACCAACCAAGAACCCTCAAAGATTACATGAATCCGGCAAGGACTAGTGCACCATCTTGTGTAGTTTCTCCTCCTGATTCAATCCATTTCAATTTCAAACTAAGTTTTGTTCGACTTCTACCCACCTTTCATGGCCTTGATATGGAGAACCCATATTCGCACTTAAAAATCTTTGAAGAGGTGTTTAACTCCTACAGTGACCCAAATTGTAGCATAAACACCATTAGATTAAAGCTTTTTCATTTTTCTTTAAAAGATAAAACTAGAACATGGCTACAAAATTTGAGGTCAAATTCCATTAGTTCATGGGATGAGATGAAACAACAATTTTTGAAAAAATTTTTCCTACCTATAGAACAAATTCTCTTAAAAGACAAATTTCCAATTTCACTCAAAAACAAGGGGAAACCCTTTACCAATGTTGGGATAGGTATAAGGAACTACCTAACACCTGTCCTTACCATGGTTTTGAAACTTGGAGAATAGTTGCACACTTCTATGAATGGTTAACACCTCAAGATAGGCAACTAGTAGAGTTAATGTGTAATGGAGAATTTGGAGATAAAGACCCTGAGAAAGCAATTGACTACCTAGATTCCTTGGCAGACAAGGCACAAAATTGGGACATTGCTGGCACCTATGAGGTACCAAGCAAGGCCCCAACCTCGACATCCAATAGAGGCATTCACAACCTTAGGGAAGACCATGACCTTTAAGCCAAATATGCATCCCTAGCTAGAAAAGTCGAGGCTTTAGAAATGAAAAAGAGTGTTCAATTGAATTCTATTCAAGAAATTGTCTGTCACATTTGTAATGATAATGACCATTCTACTGATGATTACCCAACTTTGCCTGCCTTTAGGGAATGTCTCCATGAAGAAGCCAACGCCTTGAACACTTTCAAAAGGCCAAATCACAATCCATACTCATACACTTACAATCCCGGTTGGAGAAATCATCCAAATTTTAGTTGGAAAAATGATAATCATGCACAATCTTCACAAGTCCCTTTTCAAACACGACAAAATTTTCAAAATTCTCATGATCATGCATAAGCTCCTCCTTCTAGGAATGACCTTGAAGAGACATTGCATTCATTCATTACAAAGCAATAGACTTTCAATAGTCAAACTGCTCAAACATTAGAAAATTTGTCAAAGACTCTTGCAAAATTTGCATCTACATTTAGCATCCAAGAAAAAGGGAAATTTCCTTCTCAAATATTGCAAAACCCTAAAGATCAATCTAACTCAAATACAGGGAGTTCAAGTAACCATTATTTTGACCAAGTCAAATCATTAATGACCTTTCGCAATGGTAAGATTGTTGAAAAACACATTCCTAACCCTTATGAGAAAGAAGAAGAATCGATCTCTAAAGGGCAGGAAAAGGTTGCCAAACCAACACCTAGCAAAGAAGAAACCAAATCCCTATCTGTGCCTCCATTTCCTCAAGCATTAGCCACACAAAAGAAGCCAACTCACAATTTTGAAATCTTTGAAACTTTCAAACAGGTAAAGGTCAACATTCCCTTGCTAGATATAATCAAACAGGTACCTTCTTATGCAAAATTTTTGAAAGATTTATGCAATGTGAAAAGAAAATTGAATGTGAAAAAGAAGGCTTTTCTAGCCGAGCAAGTAAGTGCTATTCTTCAAAACAATAATACAGTAAAATATAAGGATCGAGGTTGTCCTACAATTTCATGTGTTTTAGAGACCATAAAATTGAACAAGCTTTACTTGATCTTGGTGCTAGTGTGAATTTGCTTCCATACTCGGTTTTTCAGAAACTCAATCGAGGTGAGTTAAAACCGACTTCTGTGACTCTTTTGCTTGCTGATAGATCAATTAAAGTACCAAGAGGAGTAGTAGAAGATGTGTTAGTTCAAGTTGATAAATTCATTTATCCAGTGGATTTTATCGTCTTGGACACATAACCAGTGGAAGTATGCAATTCAATTTCTGTTATTTTAGGGTGTCCATTTCTAGCTACCTCTATTGCTTTGATTAATTGCAGGAATGAAGTCATGAAGCTATCATTTGGGAACATGACATTGGAACTTAATGTTTTTAATATGTGCAAATAACCACATGAAGAAGATGATGAAATTGAGGAGGCTAATATGATTGAAACTATTGTGGAAGACCACATCCAAAAAGGAGTTCTTCTGACCCTTTGGAAACTTGTTTAGTGAATTCATTAGAATCAAGTATGGAACTAGAGCCTGATCTTTCTGATATATGTTCTTTACTAGATTATGCACAGGTGATGAAAAAAGGCTCAAAACCAAGATTCGAAGAATTGGGGCAAATGAATGAAAGCAAGGAAGAGGAACCTCCCAAGTTAGAACTGAAGCCCTTACCTGAAGGACTGAAATACGCATATCTTGGGGAGAATCAGACATATCCGGTGGTAATTTCTTCATCCCTCACAAGCGAGCAACAAGGTAAGTTGATACACGTACTTAAAAGGCATAAAAATGCAATCGGATGGACTTTAAAAGACATAAAAGACATTAACCCTTTGATTTGTACACATAGAATACATTTAGAAGAAAATACCAAAACATCCCAACAACCTCAAAGGAGATTAAATCCCCACATGAAAGAGGTCATTAGGGCTGAAGTTCTCAAACTACTTGATGTGAGAATTATCTACCCTATCTCTAATAGTAAGTGGGTAAGCCCTACACAAGTAGTACCTAAGAAATATGGTATTACAGTAGTCAAAAATGAAAAGGGGGAATCATTGCCAACTCGAGTCTCATCTAGTTGGAGGATGTGCATTGATTATAGAAAATTAAATGCTGTCACCAGAAAAGAACATTTTCCCTTACCATTCCTTGACCAAATTCTGGAAAGAGTAGCAGGGCACTCTTACTACTGCTTTCTTGATGGATATTCAGGCTATTATCAAATTCCCATTGCACTTGAAAACCAAGAAAAGGCCACATTCACTTCGGCACTTTTGCAATTAGGAGGATGGCTTTTGGACTTTGTAATGCCCCAGCCACTTTTCAAAGATGCATGTTATGCATTTTTAGTGACATGGTTGAGCATTGTTGAGAAGTTTTTATGGATGATTTAACTATCTTTGGAAATTCTTTTGAGAATTGTCTTGAAAACTTAGAAAAAGTCCTAAAAAGGTGTGTAGAAAAAGGTCTTATTTTGAATTGGGAAAAATGTCATTATATGGTCACTTTGGGAATTGCCTTAGGTCATGTGGTGTCTTCTAAGGGAATTGAAGTGGACAAAGCAAAAGTGGAATTAATTTCCCATTTGCCTCCACCAAAAACAGTCAAAGAAGTCCGTTCATTCTTAGGGCATGCTGGATTTTATAGGAGGTTCATAAGAAATTTCAGTGCTATATCTAAACCTTTTTGTAACCTCTTAATAAAAGACACTTCTTTTGAATAGACTCAAGAATGTCAAAATGCCTTTGACAAGTTAATTGGACTTGTAACAACTACTCCAATTATGCAATCTCTCGATTGGTCCTTGCCTTTTGAATTGATGTGTGATGCAAGTGATTATGCCATTGGTGCTATCTTAGGACAAAGAAAAGAAGGTAAGCCTTATGTGATATACTATGCAAGTAGGACTTTAAATGATGCACAAATGAATTACACAACAACTGAAAAAGAACTACTTGCAGTCGTATTTGCATTTTCTACACTGACCATGCAGCCGTGAGATATTTAATGTCTAAACAGGATGCAAAACCTAGATTGATATGGTGGGATTTATTGCTCCAAAAATTCAACATCACAATAAAGGATAAGAAAGGAGCCGAAAATGTCGTTGCAGATCATCTGTCAAGATTAACGATAGATACATTAATTGAAACTTCATCTATCAACGATTCTTTTCCTGATGAATTTTTATTCTTTGTTGCTGTTGTACCTTGGTTTGCTAACATTGTAAATTTCCTTGCAATAGGAAAAATGCCACCTCATTGGAATGTTCAAGACAAAAGGAAGTTTTTGACCGAGGTGAAAAAATTTTATTGGGATGACCCATATCTGTCCAAATATTGTCCGGACCAAATAATTAGAAGATGCATACCCAACAATGAGGTAAGTAGTGTCATTAATTTTTGTTATTCTGAAGCATGTGGAGGACATTTTTTATCTAAAAAAACAGCTGCTAAAATCTTGCAATGTGGATTTTATTGGCCCACCTTATTTAAAGATGCACATGCATTTTGCAAAACTTGTGAAAATTGTCAAAATTTGGGATCCATTTCAAAACGAAACATGATGCCTTTGAATCCCATTCTTGTTGTTGAAATATTTGATTGTTGGGTATTGATTTTATGGGACCTTTTTCACCATCATTTGGTTTTGTGTACATTCTTGTTGCAGTAGACTATGTTTCAAAATGGGTCGAGGCAATTCCATGTCGAAACAATGATCACAAAACAGTTATCAAATTCTTGAAAGAGAATATCTTGTGTAGATTTGGAATTCCTCGAGCCATTATTAGTGATGGGGGTACACATTTTTGTAATAAGCCATTCGAAACTTTAATGAAGAAATATGGAATAACCCATAAAATTTCTACACCTTATCACCCGCAAACAAGTGGGCAAGTTGAATTAGCTAATAGGGAGATAAAACAGATCTTAGAAAAAACAGTTAACCCAAATCATAAAGATTGGTCTTTAAGACTTAATGATGCACTTTGGGCTTACCGAACTGCTTTCAAAACATCATTGGGAATGTCTCCTTATAGATAGTTTATGGAAAACCTTGTGACTTGCCTGTGGAAATTGAGCATAAAGCTTATTGAGCCATTAAAACATTTAACACAAATTTGAATGATACTTGCAAGTTACGTAAACTCCAACTGAGTGAACTTGAAGAAATCAGGAATGAGGCTTATGAAAATTCTAAAATCTACAAAGAAAAAATGAAGGTTTTTCATGACAAATTCATTGTTAGAAAATCTTTTGAACCTTTACAAAGAGTTCTTTTGTATGATTCAAGATTGCATTTGTTTCCTGGTAAACTTCGGTGTCGTTGGACTAGGCCTTTCATTGTTAAAAATATTTTCTCTCATGGAGCTATTGAAATTGAAAACCTAAAGAATGGTAACGTTTTTAAAGTTAATGGACAACGGTTAAAACCATTCTTTGAAAATTTTGATCAAATTGAAGAGACCATTGCTTTAGTCGATCCTTTTTAAGGATTGATTTTTCCCGGTCAAGTGGCGGATACGGTACTCCATGGCTTTTAAAGTCGATTTTTTAGTTCCCTAAAAACTGTTGCTCACCCTACATTCATTTTCTTTTCTTCTCTCTTGTTTTTTTTTTTTCACATGGATACTATTCTTTCAAATCTGCACAAATGTTTTCCCTCTCTTCCTCAAAATGATTTGCTTAAAATTTACAAAGCTCACACAGAAAGACTAAGGATGTTGATGCGCAAGGGTATTCCTGCTGATTTAAGATGGTTAATTGAAGCCAAGGTTCGATTTTCTTGTGAGTTTTCAGATAATCTTGTTCCCACATGCCAGGTTTGAGAAAAAGCTCTTATGCCAAAAAGCAAAGAGCGAAAAGGTTACAAGTTTGTCACAAATGTGCATGATGGACTTGTAACCAGCGTTGCCGCTTCTTGGGATATTTGTCTAACAATCGAGAGGATAAGCCACAATTCATCATGAATGGCCTGAGTAGGGAGTCTTTGGATGATATCTGATTGACTCTTGAGATGCATTCTTGTGACTTGTGCAGCATGAAATTTTTAAATTGTGGACACAATTCCAAGATGAGTAGGAACGTTATAGTCTTGGGAATCTGACTCAAAACGACCATGTTTACCAGTTTATAAGAAAACTGGATGGGAAGCATATCCCCATCTCATAAAAGGTGTTTAAGCCGTTTTTGGACGTAAAACCAGAGGAAGATGTGAGCCACAGTCACAACTACCTACACATATGCATGTGTGCCATCATTTTTGAATTTTAATGCCTTACAGTTATCATTTTTGTATTTATAGCTTTTGTTTGACTTATGCATTTATGGCATCTTATTTATGTCATTGTTTTTTTTGAATTCCTATGCATTATTGTCAAACTTTTTCAACTAACAACCGAGCTACCTATATAGGTGTCATCGTTAGGATACTTTTTGCACTCCATAAATATGACATATGTTGTTCTTCTCTTCACACATATAGTTAGAGAGTTGCATACACATGGAGGGAACCTCAAAACTTCGAATCCAAAAGATATGTGTATTCTGTGGATCTCGACCTGAAAAAAGTGAAGAGTTTGTAGCAGTAGCAAATTATCTTGGTAGGCTATTAGCTGAAAGAAAGATTCATGTTGTTTATGGGGGAGGTAGCTGATGCGTTCGAAACTAGCAAGTATACTAGTCGCACAAGTAATAAAGTGATGAGTGAGATATCGTTCCCACGAGGATTGATTCTAATTAAATTTGTTATTTTTCAGCAACAATAAACTAAATATGGGGGGTTTTGTTGAATGATTAATTAAACTGAATACAAAGGCAAATAAAGAATAACACAACACAATATTAAATGAATTGAAAATTCAATGAGAGACACTTGGTTAAGGGTTCTTTCTCTGCCACAAGATATGAATTTGTGAATTAACATAGAATTGTAATCCAATTACAGCATTGAAGTTATCAACCGTAGATAACAACAAGCTCTGTTATCCCAATCTTTCCTTACTTTGTTGTTAAATAAAACAAGCTCTTTATTTAATCTCTATCCATTAAACAACCTAGAACAAGCTCTCTAAGTTTAATTCAATAGAAGCATTACGATGAGAAAGATAGGTTGATCTAAGCAATAATCACACAAGTTCGGATTATTTAACCTAGGTTGTATTTTCCAATTGCAATCTCTGATCACAATTTTGCTACTAATGATTGGAAATTCATGACAATTACGGATCAAGATTTCTAATCTAGCAATAGACAACAACAGATTATATTCAGTTGGCCATTCCAAATACAATCAGTAAGCAATCATAAGCATTAGATATGGGAAAATACAAGCAACTTCAATTAGAGAATTGGATAACAATTTCTTACACAATCAACTCACAAAATCCATATCAAGGGCTTTGAAATCACCCTCAACCAATTCAGATTTAGTTACACATATTCAATCAGAATAACAAATACAATACAGAGAAATTCCAGAATTGAAAAGGAAAGAAAGAACTTAGCAAATTCTTTGAAAATCTTCTTTGTAGATGAATCTTCTTGGAATTGTAGTTCCTCCTCTTTCAAAATCTTCTTTCTCCTTCAAGAACTCCAAGGGATGAGAGAAATCCAGAAATGCAGCCTCCTCCCACGTTTTCCCCTCTTCAAGTTATCAAAATAAAACCCTAAAATGTGTTTAAATACTCTGCTACAGTGCTACAGTTGCCCCCCGTATTATACATGCTACAGTGACTTGTGGAATTATATTTCTATACATCTCACACTGTTTTGATTACAACTTTTGGTACACTGAATGGATTTATAAACCGTAAATTTCTCCAGAAAATAGACTTCGAGAGCTTTCCAACGGTATATAACATGTCATCGGGTTCATTGTATATCAATACAATTAAATCCGAGAAGATCACTGACTAGAAGAGGTAAAAATGAAGGGTTTTACTCCAATTTTGTGTAAGTTCCTCCAAAACTCCTATAAACATCAAAAACCACACAAAAACATAAAAATACCAAGGAATATAGCAAAGAAACATGGACGAATTGATATGAAAATGATATATAAATAGACACTTATCAAATTCCCCCACACTTAGACTTTGCTAGTCCTCGAGCAACTACGACAATATGAAATAAAACTAAACCGAAACAGAATCAACAAAAAAATTAAAACACACAAATGCTTTATCTTGCAAATAGGCCTCAAAGATTGTACTTAATTATAACCCAAGGAAAACTTCAAAATAATGCACTTGATCAAGAATTTCATCTCAAAGATTAGTTTCGCTTCACTTCAATTCCTCAAGTGTGTGTGTGTAGAGCCATTCTCACCTAATCACTTGTAACCCGGATGAGTTTATGCATAAAAATGAATCATATTTAATATTGAAGATGTGTGTATAAATGAACTCCATAGGCCTGCTTTTCAAGTCACTCTCCACTAATGTAGACATGCACAACACCAAGGATCAAGTAGGACTTTATTAAGCTTGTAACGTTTGGCTTGGGTGAAGGTATGATAAAGGATAATAATTTGGCTCAAATCACCCACAAACACATAAATCATTCAAGACTATGTAGAGCTCAACCCTATAACACAACTTCATTTCAATTCACCAGGTTACTCCCCCAAACTTATTTAGAACACTCAATCTTTTTTTTTTGG
Organism: Boswellia sacra; assembly: GCA_013180625.2. Taxonomy (NCBI): domain Eukaryota; kingdom Viridiplantae; phylum Streptophyta; class Magnoliopsida; order Sapindales; family Burseraceae; genus Boswellia; species Boswellia sacra. Next base: position 34,698 of record SNVD02009750.1, read on the forward strand.
CAGAAAACAAAAGAAAACTACACCCCCACACTTTGTTGTTTCATTCTTTTTAAGAACACTTAAGGGTATAGATCTCTTATTCTTCTTCTTTTGTTCTTTCTTTTTTTTTCTTTTTTTTTTTCTTTTTTTTTTTTTATTACACTTCCCCTCCCCCACACTTAAACAACACATTGTCCTCAATGTGTAAGTACGTGGACGATAAGTACAGATTGTCTTTTTTTTTTCTTTTTTTTACAAACATAATAGAACTCACTTGCATTGCTCATGACACATCCCAACCTCCTGTAACTTCCCAAAACCAGAACATAGCTCAGAATTTAATTGTGAATAATCTACATGCTCATAGGTAAGGGATAAACTGTTTGGAACAAATTCATTTTAGGTTAGGAAATCTTTTAGTGAGTTAACAAAGAAAAAAGCTTATAAAGGCTCAAAGGGGTAACTAGGGATCAATTTCAGTCAAGGTTGGCTAATAAGGCTCAAACGGTCCAAAGATGGCCTAAATCATTTCCCCAATGTTGCACAGCCTAGGATTTCGCCTCGAGTGACCATCAAACAAGTTCTAGAATTCATTGAAATCTGAAGAAACATTTAAATTACATAAACTTTCTCTAAGTGAACAAATAACTCAGTGATAATAGCTCAGTGCTCAATGTTGCGCAAGGAATCAAAAGCAAAGCGAAAACCAATAAACATTTCAAGCACACAGATCCATGCATCATTTATCATTTTCCAAGAGTTATTCTTAATTCAATCATTATCTTATCATCGACCCACAAAATGCAAGAAAAGAGGTACGTGGCGTTGTTACACCTGAGTCAAGATTGTATATTTCAACAATCCTTAGGACCAGTAGCCCGCAGACTTAAGGTTTCCAGCCTATATACCTTTATTATGAAAGAACAAAACAAGAAACAAGACACTTCAAACAACATGAAATAAACAAACTACAGATTTATTTAGAGAGAATGCGTTTCAAGAGTTAAGGAAACCCCATATTCTGCCATTCTCAGGTTTTTCCACAATTGTTTTTTTGAATCGAAACTGATAAAGATAAAAACACATAACAACTCTAAATTACGCAAAACTAAACTCACTCATAAAATAACAAAGTTCAACAAGTCAGCAAACAAAAACAAGTTAGTTAGAATGGGTCTACAAAGTTTAGAAGTTAGCCTCCTTATTCAGCCATTATGGATTGAAGAGATCCAGAATGCGTTTCAAGAGAACTTGAACTTTTTAAGCCACCACTCTAAAAACCGAGATTAGAAAATATTACCTGGGACGAAAGAAATAACCTGAAAAAGCTCAAAAGAAACGACATGAAAAATCTCAAATAAACACACTAAAAAGAAAGCAAACAAAAACGAAGCAAACCAGCAAATAGAGATTACAGATGGAGGGTTAAATCCAGTTGACGCCTTTTGTTGCCTTCTCCAAACCAATTTATCCGAGCCATTGTTGGATCAGGTGAATAGACGAATTCTGTAGTTTGTCAATTAACTCTCCTGCAGTTGAAGCTGTAACCAGCATTTGCCTTGCTGACGGTGAGATGAAATTTTTTTCTACAGCTTGATCAAGAAAGGACAACAAACCATCAAAAAAATTATTAACATTTAACAAACCAATGGGTTTCCGATGGATGTTTAGCTGTGCCCAAGAGGTGATTTGAAATATCTCCTCTAATGCACCATAACCACCGGGCAAAGCTATAAATGCATCAGATTTAATGACCATATGTGCAATACGCTCATGCATGCTAGAGACCTGTAACTCTTCCCCGATTGTGTTCCTACGATATCTCGTACAGCTAATGGTTTAGGGATAATGCCGAGAACTTTGCTCCCTCCTAGGGATGCAGCTGTTGACACACACCCCATTAACCCAAGACTACCCCCTCCATAAATCAAATTAATACCCCTCGCAGCTAATGTCCTACCAAGATCAAGAGCTGCTGTGGTAAACTCTCCATCTTTACCAAATTGCGATCCGCAAAATACGCATATATTGCGGAATCGCCGAATTGGTGTTTTCTCCATTTCTACAAGTGCTCTAATCTTGTGTAAGACACGTTAGATATTATGCTTTTCAATTGCAAGACAGGTTATGGAATGACATATGAAAATATGCAGAATGTATATATACACCCATAAAACTCTCAAATTTTGACACATGGGGACATACTTTCGGTGGGGGTTGCTCGATGCAGATTTATCGCCCCAAGATTTGAAAAAATGAGATATGCTTTCGGCGAGGTTTGACAAAACCTACACACTTGTCTCCCACGTGAAGCATGGAAAATGGAGATACACTTTCGGCGGGGTTTGACAAAACCCCCACACTTGTCTCCCACGTGAAGCATAAAAAATAGAGATACACTTTCGGTGGAGGTTGACAAAACCTCCACACTTGTCTCCCACGTGTACTTATGCCATAGGGTAGTCATATGGTTTGTCAAAAAGAAAACTTGAAATTAAAACAAACAAAATCAACAAACAACAACAACACAAAAACAACATTGATAATCAGATCAAACGAAACAAGAAAGAAATAAAATTCGACAACAACAACACACATTCAAATATACAAGTAGTTGTGATTGTGGCTCACATCTTCCTCTGGTTTTACGTCCAGTAACGGCTGAAACGCCTTCTATGAGTCGGGGATTTGCTTCCCATCCAGTTTTCTTATAAACTGGCAAACAGGGTCGTTTTTAGTCAGATTCCCTAGACTATAACACTGCAATTCATCACGAAATTGTGTCCATAGATTAAGCAATTCACGCTGAACAAGTCCACAAGAATGTGACTCGAGAGTTAACAAAACATTATCCAGCGACTCATTACTCAAACCATTCTTAATAAATGAAAGTTTATCTTCTCTATTCCTGGACGCAAAACCTAATGAACGACAAGTCTGGTTACAATTCCATCTAGCACATTTATAACATACTTGTAACCTTTTCGCTCTTCGCCTCTTGGCGTAGTAGCTCTTTCCTAGACCAGGCATGTATTTTGCGAGATTAATGTCCGGCTCACCGGACAATCTCACCTTGGCTTCGATAAGCCATCGGATATCAGCAGGCACATTTAGGAGCATCAATGCCCAAAGTCTAGTCATCCGTACTTTATAAATTTTAAACACAGCATTTTGAGGAAGTGAAGGGAAATATTTACGAAGGTTCGATAGAAAGATATCAGCATCCATTGAAGAGAAGAAAAGGAGAGATATTACCGATAATGCGATTGAGTTTGTTCTTCTCCCAGATATGCACGTTTCAAACCTTCGAACAATGGCTTCAACTCCCGTTTGAATGTTTCCTCAAGCTGTTGCACAACTAAACTCGAAGCACGGAATAATCAAATTAAACACAAGAAAAGAAAAGAAAAGAAAAGAAAATAGAGACACATAAAAGAAATAAAAACACAAGAGCAAATGAAAGTCAAAAACAAACAACAAAGCAAATGAGACAAATGGCAAAGAGAGATAAAACCTGATCAATTATAATAGCCCATGAGAGGAATCTCCTCGAAACACAAAAATTGATCAATACTACCTTCTTTTCTTTGTCTCTTTTTATTTATATTTCAAAAACCTTGGGTTGCCTCCCAATAAGCGCTTGGTTTAACGTCCTCAGCCTGACGTTATCTGTCCTCACCCATCAAGATAAGTTGGCTCGTAGAGAGGTACCTCATCGATGTCCTGCATCACTGAATTCTTATAGTAAGGCTTCAACCTGTGCCCATTCACCTTGAATACTTTATCCGTTTTTAAGCTCTTGATTTCCACTGCACCATGGGGAAAAACATTAGTAATAACAAAGGTCCAACCCATCGAGATCGTAATTTACCTGGAAATAACTTGAGGCGAGAATGAAATAAAAGAACTTTCTGTCCCACTACAAAATTCTTCCTAGAGATCATTTTATCATGAAATGCCTTAGTTTTCTCCTTGTAAATTCTGGAATTCTCATAGGCATCATTTCTAAGTTCTTCCAATTCTTGCAGTTGAAGCTTCCTTTGTTCTCCAGCAGCATCCATCTCCATGTTACAAAGCTTTACTGCCCACCATCTTTGTGTTCGAGCTCTACTGGAAGGTGACATGGCTTACCATAGACTAACCTATAGGGAGACATACCAATAGGTGTCT
>SNVD02009751.1:0-40561 GCA_013180625.2 Boswellia sacra
TTTGTTCTCGGCCGTCCCCTCGACCCGCGCGACTTGTGACACGCGACCGGAAGCGGGCGACACACAAGTCGGTCCGGGCGAGCGGCGCCCGCGCGAGGCGGCGCGAGTGCTCAAGGTGGCGCCCTGTCTGCTCGGCCGCAGTTTTGTGCCGCCTGAAACGAGGCGCCAATTACACTTCCGGCGGCGCAAGTCTGCGCGAGTGTGCGGGAGAGGGCGAGCGCCGGTCGCGCCCGATCGTCGCGTCGTCGCCGGCGGCGCGCCGACGGGCGAACAATAATTTCGTCTGATTGGGCGAGCTGTCGGCGCTCGCACAGCCGCTCGGGGGGCGCGCGTGGAATTGATGCGCGCAATTAGCGGGCCGCCCCCGCGGGCGCCCCCGCGCGCGCGGCCAACTAACTCTAACAAGCGGGCGCGGCGAGTCTGCACGAGCGGGCCGATGTTGGCGCAGAGCAAACAAAACGGGCGCACAATCGCCCGGCCTCGTGGCGCTCAAGCTCGTGGTGGTTGTGGTGGTGGTGGTCGTGTCTTGTGCCCACTTGCTGCGGTTTTGTTCGCTTGTCTTGTTTTTGCGCCTCAGCTTCGGCCTCGGGCTTAGCCTCAGTGGCAGCCGCCGAGCAAGCAGTCGATATTTTTCCGCTCCGCTTGAGCCAGTCGTTAGCCGACGACGAGACGCTGGCGGCTCTCGACGCGCCGGCCGGCCAACTGCCTCGCCGCCGGCCGACTGTCACTTGTTTAAAGTAAAGAAGCCCTGCGAGCCGGCCGCCAGCGTCGCGTTAGTTGGGCGCCCAGGCCCGCGGGCGGCCCGCGAGCACGTCCGCCGCGCCCCCGCGCTCGTCATCTTAAACAATCAGCAACTTGGGAATTGGGCCCGCGCGCAGCAAACACGAGCACGGCCACGCCTACGCGCGCGGACACCCCCGCCTGTCCGCCACTCAATTGTGACTCATCGTCGTCGTCGTCGTCGTCGTCGTTGGCGTGTCGACGGCCTCGAGCGCGCAGCAGCAAAGTTACGTTACAGTTGCGCGCTAAATTAGATTACACTTGAGGGAGCTCGACAGGCGGGCCAATTGTATTTCAATCGCACGCGCACCAGTGCGGCCGGCCGGTGCGAACACGCGCGCGCGACGCTTCCCATTCGCACGATTCCGATGGCGCCAATCTGCGGCGCGCCCGTCGAGCCCGTGGCGCACAATTAAGCCGCCCGCCGCCGGGCCCCGGCGGACAAATCACGCCGACGAGCGGCCACTTAATCAAGGGCCCGCTAATGATGCGCCGGAGCGAGCGTCTGCTGCGGGCCGGTATTCAAATCTCTGCGGGCACCGCACTGCCTTTGATTGGACTAATCTAGCGCTCCAGGCGCGCCATGTCGAGAGCTCAAGTGGGTGCGCGTGCGGGCGTCGTCGCTGGGCTCTGGGCCAGTCGACGGGAACTTGTGCGCGCGTCCGTTGAAAAGGGCAAACGCAATCAATCAGCTGCGGCGGGGGCGCAAATCCCGAGCCAGCCGACTCGCGATCGCCAGCTGCACCTGGCCGCTCGTGGCGCCGCCGGCGATGCCAACGAGACGGCGAGGCGCCGACTCGCGACTGTTATGCTAGGCGTGGGCGGGGGATTTGCATCCCAATTTGTTTTGGGCCTTTGCCAGACTCGAGTGGGTCGCCGTCATTTTTCTTCGCGCCCACGCGACCACACGACAGCCGGGCGGTGATTATTTTGCCGCCGACTCTCGAATCTAGTGGCTGCCCTCGATGGGAATGAATCGAAATATTATTATTTATTGCGCTCGCTGCCAGCGACCACCACGCAAGACGAGCGCCGGCTCGTCGCCGACAACAAGCGACCAAAGTGGGCCTCCAACGAGTGGCCGACAAGCACTCGAGGCGGGTCACCGCCGTGCGCCCCTAGGCGCACCCACGGCGCCCACTTAAAGTTCGGCTGATTGTTGGTTTAGCGCTCGACTGGGCGCGCGGGCCGCCGCCGTTGAGGTGAGTGCGTCGGCGGTTCGCCCGCATTTGCATCCTTACGGCGCTCAGAGCGACCGCGACGACGAGAAGGAGAGCACGACGAACGAGAGCAACCAACCTCCTCGATCGATTGGCTCCAATTGATCGAGAGGGCGCGCGCGCCCGCCAGCGAGACAATCGGCGCGGGTCGCCAGCCCAACTCGTACTCGAGCGCTGCGGTTGTCATGGATCAATTCGTAGGATGGCGAAATTATAATCCGCGACCGGCGGCCACCATGCTCTCAGGCATTGCGTAATCGCGCGCTCGTTGTCGGTCGGCGGCGGCGGCGGCGGCGGCGGTTGCTCGAGGCGACGAACAATTCGTTAGGCGGCGCGGGTGCGGGCGCAGACATAGAGGCGCGATTGATCAAGAGGCAGGCGCGGGCGGCGAGTCCGTCAAAACATACGCGCGCGAATAAATTAACTGGAAATGGCACGCGGGCCCCGACAAGCCGAACACTCGACAAAAGTCCCGGGGCCTCAAATAGACGCCGCCGGTGGCGGGGGCGCCATTTCGGGCGAGTTTGCACGCGCGCGCTTTTGAATAAAACAATTGCGCTCGCGGGCGCCTAATAGGCGGGCATTTATACAAACTGAGGAGTCAATTTGGTCAACGGCCACGCTGGCCGCCCACTTGCGTCCGTCGAGCGCTCGACTCGCCTCGACAACTCGTCTCACGGCTCCTCCTAATGATCTTGCGCACCGGCGGCCCCTGAGGACTGACGCCGCACTTGGTGTGCCTGCGCCGCGTACACGATCGAACCAATTTGGCTCGATCGAGCGGCACGCGAACTGCACTCGGGGGCCTGCCAATTTTCTCTAAACTTGTCGCGCAACCTCCGGATTCGCACCCTTGTCTTGCGCGCCACCAGAGCGCAACGCCAGCCACGCCACGCAACGAAACTCAAAGAGACGCCGAGAGGCCTGCCGACGGACAGCTACAGTTTGTCGGCTAGACGACAAAATCAATTTGGAGCCCTGGGCCCAAACAGGCGCGCCCGAGAGCGGCTCGGAGTCCAATTTATTATGCCACTTCCAGCAAGCCAGCGACGCGAGCCCGCTGCACATGCGCGTCTAGTTTGCATACAAATTTGATTATTTCCCCAGGTTAAATGATCAACTCGCCTCCAACGACGCGACCGGCCAGCAACCCAGCAACCCAGACACCAAGACGCACAAGCGTGCGCGCGCGCGCCTCCTCGCCGACGCTGAGTCAGCCGGCCTGGGTCGCTAGGCGCCCAATTGCGCATGCGCCGACGTCATCAACCGGCTCTCATTGTTCAGGAGTCGTGCGCCGCTCGGAAGGGGCCCTTAGTTGATGGGCCGGTGGTGAGAGCGTGCGGGGCGGTTCTCGACAGCGCCCCAGCGGGCGAATATTCGTGTGGGAGCGATGCCGGCGGGCGTTATTGTTGGCCGGCGTGCGAATTCCAAGAGCCAGGTGCGAATGAGTGCGAGGCCAACTGTGTGATTGTGTGATTGTGCGGGTGTGCGGGTGTGCGACTGTGCGGGTGTGCGACTGCGCCGCCCTCAAGCTGAACAGCGACATCGACACCTAGGGCAGCAAAAGTACCAGCAGCCCTGCCACTTCAACGACCAAAGAACGCGAAACCTCGGCTGCGATACTGGCGGATTATGGCCACGAGGTCGAGATAGAGTCCGAGTGTTTGGGCGCCTCCTGTGTGAGGCAGAGGCCGCAAGTCATCGCCGGCCTCTCGGGCAACCGAAGAGTGTCGCGCGGCACACCTGTCCTGTGGAGAGTTGGCGCCCGATGACTACTCAGCGCCAAGTGGGTAGGCAGCCTGAGGATGTCACTGACACCCTAAGCAGCCGCTCGTCTTCGTCGACGAGACGTAGATCGCCCACAGAGGGAGAGAGTAAAAGAGAGCCATCAATGTTGTAGTTGTTGTTGTTGTTGTTGTTGTTAATGTTGTTGTTATTGGCCGTGTTAAGTTTGTTATTGTTAAGTTTGTCAGGAGCGCCCCGGTGCGCCGTGCAAAGTCACACTGAATCCAAGAGAAGCCGCAAGAAGACTGCAAATGTCCGACCTGCACAAGTTGGCGCGGGCCATGTGCTCGGTCGACCTGGCCGAGTCGCAATGGACGCAGGTGAGTATATATCCCCGCTTTCTGCGCGAGCTGAATCCGAAGATTGTCGAGCCACATGGACTCGGAGAACGATTAGCTGACGCGCGCCACTCGCTCACAACCACTCCCTCCTCTACTGAACTCAACTCAACGGCTCGACCCGGCCAGGAACTTCCCCGACTTCCGGTGCCCGATCTCTGGCTGACAGTGAGCAGATATTTGGCCTCGCTCAAGTCGGTGTTGGCGCCCACGAGCACACTCGAGGAGCTGGTGGACGAGCGGCGCCAGGTCGGCCTTCAGCTGAGTCGCGACGAGCGCGAAACTAATTGGCGTCAGTTCGAGCGCACCGAGCAGCTGGTGAAGCTGTTTATGCTGAATGAGGGGCCCGAGCTGCAGCGCGACCTGAAGGAGTACGCGAACAAGTGTCAGAATTGGGTAAGTTGTCTGGTTTTAGTGTGCGAGCTATGTGTTGTTGTTTCACTGTGAGCACTGGAAGTTCGAGGCCATCCGGTGGGGCTCGATAAATTTACGACCCTAGCGGTGGGCTCGACGAGGCCGACAGCGGGCGCTCTGCTGGCTCACCTGCGTTTGTGAGCGCCTAATTGGCGGTCTGGAGCGTGGGCGAGCAGGATCCAGGTCGCGTGGGTGGACGAAAAGCCGGCTGCCTGGGCGCGGGTCTCTTTGCATGGCCCTAAAGGGCGCCCTGGCCGCGAGCTGTAAAAGCGACAGAGGCGCGCCCACGACGATTGATCGTCGCGCGGGCGGCGCACTATAAATCAATCGGCCTCTTGATCATTAATCTTGACGCGTTTCCGATTCGTTCGCGGCGAGCCTGAGATGCGAACGAGTCGGCCGCAAACAAGAGCGAGCCGACCAACGAGACGACACGAGCAGGCGCGCGCCCATTGCCTAGTTGTTAACTTTCAAGTGGCCGGCTCGGCCGCAAGTCCGACGCAGCTACTTAACAAGCCCGAGCGCCGCGGCCGCCCGACGCTGACGAGCAGCCGGGCACTCCATCTTGAGCCGGGCGCAAGGGCCAATTTGGCAGGAATTGCGTCAGCGGCGTGGGCCTCGTCGGGCCCGGGACAGAGCAGCACGACTTGCTCAGCGCAAATTAACTCGCTCGTCCGACGCGCGGCGCCCGACGTAATTTGGCTGTGGTCTTGCGGGCCTGGAGATAGCGGACGCCCCGAGCGCAAGCGAGTGCGAGTGAATCTGGTCGGGGGCGCCTAGCGTCGGGCGCACGTGAGAAACGCGCCGCTCGCGTGAGCCAATCGATCGTGCGCACGTTTGTTTGTGTGGGCGGCGCACGAGAGGCTCGTCAGCTCGGGCGCCCCCGCCGCCGCCGCCGCCGCACGTGCTCCCCGAGTCTGCCCACTGTTTGATTTGATTTCCGATCCTCCTGTACGTCAGTCTGGCCGCCGTCCGGCGGTTGCTTTATAGCCTCTCCCTCACAGAGAGAGAGAGAAATACAGAGAAACACAAGGCCCGCCTAGGGTCGGCCACACTCGTGCGCAAGAGCGCACGCTCACAAACCCGTCCGCCCTGGCTAACCAAATAAATACTAACTAACTAGCGGGCGCTGCCGTCGACGCGCACCACTTCTACGGGCGCCTCAGTGGCGACGAGCTCAGTTAGTTTGTGGCCCAGCCGGCCGACAGCCTCATTTGGGTCCCGAGCACTTGGGGCCGTGCGCGCGGCCCCGAGTGCGCCCCCACACCCAATTTGAGTGGGCCGGCCGGGGGGCGGATTATCAGCACACGGGCGCAGCCGTTTGATGTTTTACCCGTGTGAGTGACTAGTGTTCGGGGGTGTGCGGGTGTGCGGGTTGCGTGAGTCGCGCCTGGGGCCGACCTGTCAGCCGTCGCCCACTGGCCACTGAACGGGCCGCCGAACGTGACGAGAGCTCGCGACCAATGAATGATTCATTGGGGCGCTCGTGTCGCCTAGGCCGAGCGTTGTCGCTGTCCAGCTGGCGCGTCCGCAAAGACAACGACGACCACGACAGAAACACAACGCGCGCGACCAAAACAGCCGTGGCCATCATCGCAATTTGTTTAAAGCGAACTCGAGCGCCCTGTCTTGAGGCCGCCGGCCGACGGACGTGACAAGAAACTGAAATTGGCCTCTCGCGCGCCCAGTTGGCGCCCACTAAACTCAACCAACTCCACTGGGCCGCGTGTGCAAATTCCCGAGATTATTGGCGCCGCCCGGATGCTGCCGACTTTTTATAAGGCCGCTCGCTATCGTGTCTTGTCTCTCCCCTGCCAAACCCACTGCTCGCTCGATAGCGCCGCCCAGTGCGCGTCATCGCTCTGCTCGGCCAGCTTTTATCTATCCAATTGACGTGAGTTTGGCCAGACGCAGACGGGCCGCCGGTCCCCCTCGGCGGTGGCCAATTGTCTTGGGGGGCGTGGCGGGGCGCGAGACTGCGATGCGCACGGCCGACTCACAGCTCGTGTCGAAATTGAATGATGGCCGGGCGCGTGCTGGCGAGCCGCCGAAGTGCGCGCATCCCATTTGCGCGCCCCTAGGCACAAATTGGAAGGCCGGCCGGTCGAGCTCGCGTGTCGGTCGAGCAATGAATACAAATGGCCAAATTTGGACCAAATCTCGACAAAAAAGCCGGCCGGCCGGCCGAATACGCAGGCCACTGGTGGTTCTGCCACCGTCGCCACCGCCGCTGTTGCTGGCGCCGCCTCGAGATTTTCGAGCGGCCGCTGATGAATGGGCGGCGCCAGATCGTCTCGAAAACAATCGCCCACTATCCAAGCTGACCGCTAACCAATTTCGCGCCTCGCCTTCATCTCTCTCCCACTCTCCTTCCTTCTGGCCCCGTCATCGTTCGCGCGCCCACGCCGACCCACAGGCCACCGAGTACTGGCTCCAGGACATGTATCTGTCGAATCCGCTGCCGCTGCCCGTCAATTCAAATCCATTTTTCTTGTTTCCGCGCCAACAATTTGCCAGCTCCAATGAGATGCTCATGTTCGCCACGCGCATCATTCAGTTCTCGGTGGACTTCAAATTTCGCATCGACCAGTGAGTATACGAGCCGGTCTGGCGGTCGTCTTCCTCCACCGCCAGACCGCCCCCATCGGGCCCCCGGCGGCACCCATTTGTCAAGCGCACCGGTTAACCTAAATCGCTCGCCCGATTAATTTGTCTCTCTGCGGCCCCACTGTGGCCTCGCGCGACCTCCTGCGCGCCCAACCAGACAAGCGTTGCGCCAAGACTACGGCTCCGGTCATGGCAAGGGCAAGGCGCTCTGCATGGAGACCTACAAGAACTTTTTCCACTCCTATCGCATGCCTCACGAAGACATGGACCGGCTGCTGCCCCAGTCGCGTCGATCCAACCACATTGTGGTCGCCAGCTGCAACCAGTTCTACATCCTGCGGCTCGGCCAGGAGCCTCTGGACAATCCCTACCGGAAGGAGGCCAGCTCGCACCTAAATGAGACCTGGGTGTTCGAGCAGCTGTTGCGCATCTACAGAGTATCGCGCGAGCACGCACGCCGCGACCAGGGCCGCCGGCGAATTCCCAAGGTGGGCTTGTTCACCAGCGAGGACCGGAAGCGGTGGGCGCGCCTCCACAAGAAGCTGAGCCACTGTAGCGTGGCGAGCGCAGACGTGGGCGAGGGCATTGGGGGCGGCGGCGGCGGCTCGGCCATCACCGGCGTGGGCCCGACGCTTAGGAGTGGCTCCAGCTCGCCCAACACCAACACCGAGTCGCTGCGCCAGATTGAAGACTGCCTCTTTGTCATGTGCCTCGACTCGCTGGTGGCGAGAGAGTCGCCAGTCTCGGCCGACTCGTGTCGGCCGAGTGGCGCCGACGACCAGAAGCGCGCGGCCAACATCATACTCACGGGCGGCGGCTCGCACCTGTTCAGCGCAAACCGCTGGTTCGACAAGTTCCTCCAGATCATCGTGGGCCGCGACGGCGTCTGTGGCATCAACATCGAGCACTCGGCCTCCGAGGGGATCACAGTTTTGCGCTTCCTCGAGGAGTTTCTAGGCTTTGTGCGCGCCAACCCAATCGCCAGCTCGCCCCTCATCAAGCGCACTTCACCGCCACCCCCGCCGGCGCCGACTCAAGTAAAATTCTTCAACAGCTCTCAACCCGTGGCCGCCGCCCCCAACTCCAGAGCCCCGGCCGCCACCGCGACAGCCGCCGCTGCCGCAGCCGCCGCCGGCTCCATAACGTCGCCCAACTACGTGGAGCCAAAATCCCCGAGTTTGCTGCTCGAGGAGAGCGACAACATAACGCCACTGATGTGGCAGCTCGACGACGAGCTCGAGCTGGCCCTGGCCGAGGCCGAGCAGCGCGCCGACCAGCTGATTGCCAACTTCGCTCTTGAGATCATGACTTTCCGGAAATTTGGTCGCACCTTCATCAAGAGCCATAACCTGTCGCCGGACGCCTTCATTCAGCTCGCGCTTCAGTTCACCTTCTTCAAGCTCCATGGGCGCCTTGTTTCCACCTACGAGAGCGCTTCCTTGCGTCAGTTTCGTCTGGGAAGAGTAGATAACATCCGCGCCAACACTTGCGAGGCCTACGCCTGGATCCAGGCGATGTTAGCTTGCAAGCAGAAACATGAGACTCGAGCAAGTGTTACCAGGCCCGGCGACCCCCAAACCGACACGGACACGCCGGCCGACTCGTGCCAAACGTTCAAGGAAGCCGAGGGAGCTTTCATTAGGGCCATCACGAAGCAGGTGGAGATTTTGCGCTACACAATCATTGGGAGCGGACCTGACAATCACCTGTTGGCCTTGCGCGAGCTCGCAAAGATTCGGTACGGCGTCGATGAGCTGCCCGCTCTCTTTGTCGACCAATCCTACGCCGAGTTCCTCAAATTCCGGCTCTCGACCTCGCAACTGCCCAACGAGTCGGGCATCACCGTTGGCTATGGCGCTGTTGTGCCCGATGGCTATGGCTGCTCTTACAACCCCTGTGACGACAAGATCATCTTCTGCATCAGCTCATTCGCACAATGTCCCGAAACTTGCTCCATCAAATTTGCTCGAGCATTAGAGGACAGTCTGATAGACATGCAACAGCTTTGTCTCGGCCAGAGCGTCCGTGCTGATGGCTCCAGATGATGACCGGACGTAGATTAGTATTTTTATCATTTGTTATTGGCATTTTTGCTTTTGCCGGAGAGATAGACTCCGGTTGGAAATCCACTCGGCAAGGTTGTGAACACTCAAAAGGCCCTGTGAGTTGTAAAAACAGAGCCGCCCGCAATCTAGTGAATGGTCTACATCATAGGGGCCTACACCGACAGAGTCTCTCGATTTGCATCATTTGCATTTTAGAGATCGAGTATGGTCACAAGCCTTATGGGATAAGGCCAACACATGAGGGTTGTTGTTAAAGAATCAAAACTTAATAAAACATCAACAAATATTAACAGTTGGAATAAGCGCTTGTTGGTGTCTCATTGCTGCTGGTATTTGTATTGCATTGCATTTCGCCTCTCGATCACCGGTTTCTCCATGCTTTTACCATCCTCGCTTTCTCACTCAACCTCTTGTACCATACATTCATCTATATATACATCAATGAACGATGGGTGGCACACTCTCAAAGTATTGGTCCATGGCTTCACGGAAGCGCTCACGGTATAGTTGCGGCTCTACTATTGTGGGAAGCTCCGAGCTGATGACCGACTTGATGACTCGCTCTATCTTCTTATCCCATGTGAATGGTCTCACATAATCAATTATGCCTAATACTAGCTCGTTGTTTTCCTTATCGACTCCCACCAATAGACTATAGTCCATTACAGCGATAGAAGCCAAAAAACGCGAGTCATTGTCTATGCACTCGTTGAGAATTCTTTTCGATTCGGGCTCGATGAATAACGGATGATCACAGGCTATAAGGAGTAAATTCTCATCCATAAGAACATGCTCGGTATTGTCGGTGTTACTTGTATTTGTCAGGCGATTTCTTACTGAGCCTTTCAGATCGAATCGCTGCGAGATCGTACGATCGTGGAACAAATTCTTCATGACCATAAAATAGTACTCTTGACCCGAGTGATTAGCATTAGTCGTGTAAACTATACGATATATACCGAATATTGTCGATAATAGACTAGATTTGTTATCATTGTAAGCATCTTCAACGTATCTAAAATATTCATTTGCTATGGATAAAAATGATTGGAGCTCCACTTTCGACATCTCTTTCAGAATGAATTGGTTGTTTACTGTCTTCAAAAATGTCGAGCCGGATTTGCCTCCAGGCGCGGACCAGGGAACACAAGATTGAAGCAACTCCTTGAATTTTGTTTGCTCATTTGGATTCTTTAAGACAAGAGATCTTAGGTGTTCAAACTGATTCGGGCAATACTCTTCCTTGATCACAAGAGTCAGTCGTTTCGAAGATTCATCATCGCCGTTTGATTGCTCATGCGAACTCGTTATAAGATTGGGGATAGGATGTCTTACTCCTGCGATGGGGTTGTACTCTTCTATGTGAGTTCGTTCCAGACGAGGTAGGACGATCTTGTAGATGGTAGGACTCTTGGGCGGTAGGCAGGCGCCATATTGCTGATTACTTCCATTCTCGGACCATATCCGCGATTGCTCTTCTCGCTCATCATTGACTTCCACGTGTAATTGTGGATCATCTTTGCAACAATAGCTCGCTATGTTACCCATACTATAGGATGGCTGAAAGCTCAGTCAATGAGCTATCTCTTTCTGACGCTTGGTGAAAATATTCATTGAAATATCTAACGTTGGCATTTCGATCAGGATACAATTATTGGCTGACGCACATTCACTCCAATGCACAGCATTCTGCGCGCCAGCTTTTGTTGTCACTTTTCGCTCCATGTCAAGAGTTCTCGATCTAACAGGTTGGAATGACCACTCTTTTATTATTAGTATTTTGTAAACGAATTCATCGGAGTGGGTACAGCTCACTGACTTCCTTGATGGTCACGAAGATTTGCGCACGATATGATAGAAGATCAGATTAAGTGTCCCTCCCCCCGTCAGACAAAACTTTGATCTGAGAACACAGGCTAATTGTGGAATCACGGTTAAAATTAACTATCAAGTGGCTTGTATAGCACAAAGAGTAAATAACTGAGGCTTCTAGAAGTTGATTAGCCTGCCTGTACTGTACCCCTCTAGTGCGTCCCTCTACAAGCAACTCTGTCAACAATTTAATCCTGAAAGAATGTTGATTTTCGTGTCAGCATTTGAAGAATGGTTTGGTTCGCTAGTTCATCATTACCCGTTTGATTTCCTGTCATCACTCGACGGACATGACATGGTGATTGTTTTCTTGTTCTTCAGAGGTTTCGTTGTTTAGATTATCGTCCCAGAAAGTGTAAGGAGTCTGTGAAATGTCGCTACTAGCACCGGGTATCCTGAACGATGCCATCAAGCAAATTCGCTTCAGACTCCGGTCGCCTTCAAACTCCGGGTGCGAGTCTTGAACACTCAGCTTGTTCATGAGGAGATCGAAGCACTCGGATGCATTGGATGATGCCGTTCGTGACTCTCCGGTATGCCTCCTGAATGTAGCGATCTGGGTGCATGGCCCCAGATGATCGCCATTGGGTAGATTACCAACTCCATCTATCTCGAAGTCGTATCCATAAGTATCTGAGATCATCTTTGCCCATTCACAAAATTGCTGCCTAGTCCACTCGAATTTGTGGTCATGGTGGCGATAGTTAGTGCCTAAAGTGTCCTGTGGAGTTGATATTGGAAGACCGTCTCCGGCGTAGTATCGCAGAAGATTGTTCGTTTCGATGTTGGGAGTCGAAACAACTACGTATTTCGGCCTATAGTAGCCAAAAACAATACGTGATACATCGGCTATTCGTTCCGTATCGATGTGTTCGATGACCTCGACCATTGTGAAGCAATCTGAATGCAAACGGTCATCTGGCACAATTATGTCGCCTTGATAGACATTCAAGACGATATCAAGTTTTGAGGATCTACGTCCGAAGAGCATCTCAATGAGATTGGGTCTGAAATAGTGGTCGAGCTCTGAGTCGAGCAGATTAGCATCAGAATCGAGACAATTGAGTGTCCTAATGTGGGGAACGGTCTTGATCCAATTGACCATTTTACCATTCCCACAACCCACATCTGTCAGGCTCTTTATGTCTGTGTTACGCTTGAGAAAGGATTCAACCCACTGATAGCGTTGGCATGATAGAGGTGGGTTGAATATAGCTCTACGCGTGGACACGTGTTCGGCGGTGGAATGAGGTCCGTGGGGTCCCATGGTGAGATCGTAAAGCTTAGTTTTATGACTAATGTCTGGAATGGTATTGATATTTTCGATATCATTCGGTTAGGTTTGGTGAATAATATCCAGTATTTTAGTGCCACTATGGGTCAACAGGTGAGACACCGCGAGCAAAAGTACATTAGCTTACAATATTGACCACATGATGGACATGGTGGAATCTTAATATCTCAACTTGCGCGCATCCTATAAACATAATTTTTGCACACAAGTGCTCGCAGACGCGCGTTCTCACTCGATGTCGCGCGCCTGAAGATTTGATCTTACTGTAGCTTCCAAAATTGGCCAAATGTTGATATAAACTGGCTTTTAACAATATTTAGTGTTTGACGTCTAGAACAAATACAATTTTTGCAATCATGTGCTCAGAAATGTCACGCGCGCAGCGCGGATAAGCTCGTCCAAGTTTATGGTATCACTTTGGCAACATTCTTACCACTTCTGAGTTCAATTACTGGTAGAAGCCGCCAATACGACTGGCACTCGGGGTTGCGTGTCCGCGCGCTATCCATGCGAGCGACAACTCATAAATGACTTCGAACATGAACGAACCGATAGTCATCGAACACGCCGGGGGAGCTGCGTCAGACACACTCGCTTGACGATCACCAGAACGTCATTTGGAATCCAACCCTGTTGTAGGATGATGACGGTATTCGATGGCACAGCTAAACTAGTCTTTAGTATCATCATATACATCAGATTCTCAGCAAGTCGAGCGAGCTGACCTGAAACCAGTTATCGCATGAATCTGCATCATGCGCCCTTATTTTTAGTAAAACTAGACGCCAAAGATATCTGCTCTATACAATCAACTTTCAGTAAACTCAAGATTAGCCCAGACCGCATATTTGTACCTAGCATCAAATCTCCAGCCTTCTAGTCAACATGTCGATATTCACCATATTACATCTGCCGTTCTATATCCTGCTCGGACAGGTAGCGCACTCCATCATCATACCTCCGAGACTGTTCATATCAAATCGAGCCACTGTTGACGGAGAGTCCTACACTACCAACAATAATGACTACCAACACGAGAATAGACCAATCCCTTCCCTTACCATCACTGAAGGATCTAGTAAAAGTGTTCCTCTAAATTCAAAATCTATGATAAAAATCAATCTGGATCAAGTACTGACTGAAGCTATCCACGTTAATGTCAGCGTCTTCTCGGGACTCGATCTCATTACCTTTGATATAGATCAAACAGCCCTCGAAGAGCGTGCTAATAATATCAAAGCTCACCAACACCCAACTAGTCTTGAGATAGTTTTTCCTGAAAACACTTCCGGCGACAAGGTCGTCCACTTCCATACAAATACATTTCCTGGACACGCCGAGATAGTCTGCAAAGTTGTCACCCAAACAGGAGACAATATAACGATTGATGATGGAAACGCACACGTATCCGTTGATATATACCGCAATTGGAATGTGAACATCATGATACAGATTGCTGGTTGGATCTACTTCTTCGCGTGGTCTATCAGCTTTTACTTCCAAGCTATACTTAACTATCATCGCAAATCTGTTGTTGGACTAAATTTCGACTTTTTAGTTCTAAACTTGCTAGGATTTACTTGTTATTCTATTTACAACGCGAGTTTATTGTTCTCATACCAAGTTCAGCAAGAGTATTACAAGAGGTACACTTATACTCGCATACCTGTTGAGTACAACGATCTTTTCTTTGCCATACATGCTGTAACTCTCACATTGATAACTGTTATTCAATGTTTCGTCTATGAGGTAAGTTGAATCTGTACAATGAGCAAGAGCAGGAAAAAGTTTTACCATGATCTAACTGTATCATCTTTTGTATATCATCGATCCTAACAGAGGGGCGATCAACAAGTATCCTTACCATCGAAGATATTCTTGGGGGTGTCATCCGCACTAGGCATTGGTTTATTCATAGCGAGTTTATTCCATAGCTTATCCATTCTTGATGTTGTCTTATATTTTTCCTATGTCAAATTAGTCATAACGACTATCAAGTACGGTCCACAGGCTTATATGAATTATCAGCGTAAGGCCACAACTGGGTGGTCGATACACAACATAATCTTGGATTTCACTGGTGGTTCATTTAGCCTGATACAAATGTTGCTTATATCATACAACTACGATGACTGGATCTCCATCTTTGGTAACTTTGCCAAGTTTGGTCTTGGTCTGATAAGCATGGTCTTCGATATTGTATTCCTGACACAGCATTTTATTTTGTACAGGAGTGACCAACTACTAGTTAACGATGATCTAGAAAATTCGTCGGAGTCTGTCCCAAGTCCAGTCATAAGTCATTCTATAAGGTCTGCGAATGCTAACCAGTATCCGCAAGCAGATGATAGCGACAGGAATGAGTGATCGAAGTAGACATAAATCGAGTCGAGACCGCTCGTTCAGTCTTGATTTGTTCAGATATCTACTTTCAGTCATATGGTATCATGATAAAGTAGCTACTACAAGGTTTCCTAGCGAGCATGTCCTCCTAACAAGTCTTTAATTTTCAGCGAGATAGCCATAGAGAGGCCATCCCCAATTTCATAATCAAGTCATGGTACCATGATATGGGGTTGAGGAGTTTAGACTTTAGTTTTCTTGGTTGTGGTTTGGGTAAGATTTCCACTGTCTTCGACACCCTTCTTGCCGAAGAGTTTCAACACTACATCAAGATCACAGTTTCCTGGCGTGAATGAAGGAAAATCAGGTTGGCAAATGACTATATCTGGCGTGATCTGTAGTACTTCTGGCTCTTCATCATCTGAAACATCAACAATATGGATATTCCCGTCCGTCGCTCTATGAGATTCTATTCTGGAAATACTCGGCTCAGCTTTTACGAAAGCAGAGGCATGGTCAATTTCTGATCCCTCAGCTGATATAGGTAAATCAGATATAGCGTCAGATTCATTCGAGAGTGTTGCTAACTCTTCTTTTACTGGTAAATCTGGCTCAATTGCAAGTGTTGGCTCAATGTCTTGTATTTCATATGGCTGATGTCTCTTCCTACGAAAATCGATAGATTCGGAGGAAGACTCGTTATCTAGTTCCAAGGGTCTATAGATGAGATGAGTTACTTGACCGTTCTTACCCAATTTTGTACTCGTTGTGGTTGGTGTTAGTATAGATTTATTGGCTCTAGGTGTAGAAAACTCAGGATCAAAGATATCAGAATCATCATTTCTACTCCTTGTAGGACGACCATTGTACGGCGAGAAATTTTGTTTTCGAATAGCGCTACCGCTCTTGTCATCGCATCTACTCTTGCCACCACTGCCGCTCTTGGCTGCACTCCGGGGTGTTTTTGACCGGTGCCTTGAGGACAGCTTCGATCTTCTTCCCATGTCCTTTGGAGTTGTTGGGGTTGTATGTATGTCTCGATACTTTCTGTTGAAGAAAGAGGCCGTAATTTTGGGCACATTAGGTGTGACACATTCGTCGGGCAGAGTTATCTGGAGGTGTATGTCCATCGTCATAGTTGATTTATCTGGAAAGAGTATGTGAAAAGAAGATAAGGCCTGAAGTTTAAGCACTTGTATATCTATTAGAGTGATTTGAAGTGAGAGGGTTGGGATTCTACACTCAGAGAACTTGTTGTGGTTGATGGACGGTAAACGCCAGTGAGAATCCCGCCTTTTTGGTGCTTCTGACGAGTCGAGAATATCAATTTGCAACCTAGGTTGCAATCCTGGTCAGTTCTGCGCGCCCAAAACCATTATTGCGCGCGCAGGGCGATCAGCGCGAGCCATTTCATAGACTCATAAAGAGCGACTCGGGCTACGGGATACACAGGCAGAAATAATAAAGGAAAGTTGGTTTGTTGTCTGTCATGATATCTGATGCATCCAAACTCAAACTTCTGCCGCAGCGCTCATGGCACCGGCAACCACGCGTAGTTTCACCACACAACGTGGACTCCTACGATGAACAATTTCGCTTCCTTTGCTCAATCATCAATATGCCAGCCACGAAGAGGACCCGTTAGGGTGAATCTGGTCATTACTTATGAACCTCCAACTTTCGTCAACTATTCTGTCTCTCGTGGATATTCCATGTTTCTATGTCAACTGCTGTAGGCATGTTTTCCTTTAAAGTTGCATACCGCAAAACCAAAAGAGGATCGATTATCAAAGTTCGAGATTATTCTCAATCGGACAGGTCAGATGATATCGTGCAAAAACAAGAGCTCATTGAGCAAACTATATCAACTGGGGAAGACAATAGATTCCAGTATCCGAGACATCTAACTCCTGAAGATGCTAAGACTGGTGTCGACGAAGGCAGACTCCTCGTCGGAAAATTTCAAGCGAACAGGGATAACAATTTAGAAGGCTTCGTCTCTGTAAACTTGGATGGGGAAGATGTACATATTCTGGTACAAGGTCGGGAAAGTCTCAACCGTGCAATCCATGATGATGAAGTTGTCATAGAACTCCTTCCAAAACACGATTGGAAGTCGAAGTACGATATTGTATTGCCACCAAGTGTACTTGACGAAACCGACGAGAACGAAGTCTTGAATGCAACCGCCAGACTTCATTCTATTCAAGATGCTCATCATCTTCGACCAACTGGGAAAGTAGTTGCTATAAGAAAACGTATCTGGCGACAATACACTGGAGTACTTATGCGGCATAAAACTTCCTCCCTCGGTAAAGCCAATCCGACAACTCGCTGTCTCTTCAGGCCCGGTGATAGGAGGATACCTATAATAAGGATAGAAACACGTCAATATGAATCTCTAAAAGACCAGCGATTACTTGTCGCGATAGACTCATGGCCAAGAGCTTCAAAGTATCCCCTCGGACATTACGTCGATAGACTCGGAAACATAGGAGACAAAGATACGGAGAATCAGGTCCTACTACTCGAGCATGATGTCCCTCATTTAGGTTTCACAGATGCCGTGCTGAGTTGCTTGCCAACAGAGGGTCCCAACTGGACGATTCCCGAAATCGAGCTGAAAACTCGGTACGATCTTCGATCTACAATTATTTGTAGTGTTGACCCTCCAGGCTGTACTGATATTGACGACGCGCTTCACTACCGCGATATTGATCAGGAGATTTGCGAAGTGGGAGTTCACATTGCCGATGTATCATACTTTGTCAGGTCCGATACACCTCTTGATCAAGAGGCTGCAAACAGAGGTACAACCGTTTATCTGAGTGATAAAAGAATCGATATGATACCTGACTTGCTGAGCTCTAATCTTTGTTCGCTCAAGCAACACGAAGATCGTTTAGCGTTTAGCGCCATATGGAAGATCAGGAAAGCGGATGCTGAAGTACTGGGTGTTGACTTCGCGCGTACGATAATCAATTCCAAAGCCTCTTTAACATATGAGAAAGCTCAAGAAATGATCGATAGTAAAGAAAACTCACCTATCCACACAAGTCTCAGAGGTCTAAACGACTTGGCTAAAATCCTCAAGGCTCGCCGTCTAGAACGTGGTGCCCTAGTTCTGGCTAGGGCAGACGAGATCAGATTTGTAGAGGTCGACTCTGAAACTCATGATCGAGACGCTGGGTTAGAGATCCAACACAAGCGATTGGTCGATACGAATAGTATGGTAGAGGAGTTTATGCTATTGGCTAATATATCTGTTGCGAACAAACTTTTGGAGGTGTTTCCAGAACAAGCCCTCTTGCGGCGCCATCCCAAGCCATCCAAGGCTAATTTTGAAGATCTTATAGAATCAGCTAAAGTTAAAGGTTTCGACATAGTACCCGATGATGGTAAAAGTCTTTCAGAATCACTCGACAAAGCAAAGTTAAACACTGACTATTACTTCAATCTTATGTTGAGGATGATTGCAACTCGTTGCATGACACCTGCAGGATACTTCTGTAGTGGATACTACGACCGAGATGTGATAAGCTTCACACACTTTGGGCTTGCCGCCGATCTCTATACTCACTTCACCTCACCCATACGGAGATATGCCGACCTTCTTGTTCATAGGTTGCTGGCAAGCGCAATCAGTTCGCAACCGCTCGACAAGAACTTAAAGAGCAAGAATAGTATCCAGATGTTGTGTGATCAGATCAACTACAGGCATAGGATGGCGCAACTTGCTAGTCGCGCCTCTGCCCGTTTACACACCGTCCTATATATCAAAGCCAAGCGTGAACTCAGAGAAGATGCTTATGTATTCTTCGTAAGACAGAATGCTCTGCAAATATTAATCCCTGCTATCGCATTCGAATACACATACTTCTTACAACCTGTTGATGAGTGGCAGTACGATGCTTCCAATAGAACTCAGACACATGTACCCACAAAAATCATGCTGCGACAATTTGATAGGCTCAAGGTTCTTATTCGCCTATCCAGCAGAGATGATACAAGATTCTCCGACAAGATACAGGTCAGAATTTTGCAACCAGCTATCGAGAGTGTCGACTCCGATGAGACAGATGATTCTAGCCGAAACAACAATTCTATGGCCCCTGATACGGATATGATGGTAACTGAATTGAATCGTGAGAACGACCCACTAAGTCCGCCCATAGAAAAATTAGACCTGCCTTATAGTCAAATCAAGAAGAAAATACGTCTAGACATGAGCGACAGTATGGCGAAACCAGTTATCGTCGTTCCGGGAGATTCTCTGGACAAGTATATAGCGAAGGGTTTCACGATTCTGGGGCCTGGTTTGATGCGCATAAATGACTCTGTTGTTGCAACAAAGGGTGGGATATTAAAAATGCGCAACAACAATCTATTCTGGGTGGATTGTCATCAGAAACGATATATTGCAGCAAGAGGAGAGTGTGTCATAGGAATTGTACGCAACAGAGGAAGTCTGCAAGTCCGAGTTGACATCAATTCTTCCGATTTAGCGACTCTATCCCTTCTTGCCTTTGAAGGTGTTAACAAGAAGAACAAACCTAACTTAAGCGTAGGTGATCTCGTTTATGCCAAGGTCCTTACCGCCAGTAAGCACGTTGAGACAGAATTAGTTTGTGTTAACAGCAATGGAAAAAAAGATGGCCTCGGGGCTATAGGTGACAAGTCAGGAATGCTTCTACCTCTTTCAATAGACACAGTTAGGATATTACTATCTCCGCAGTGTAACTTTCTGGATACACTAGGACAAAATCACAGATACGAGATTGCTCTTGGCATGAATGGACGCGTTTGGATAAACTCTGCAGAGCTATCTACAGTGATCCAAGTAGCGAACGAGCTGAAGACGTTCGATAGGGGTGGATAATTTATTGATCTTATCTTATATATTAAAAATTAGCTTGCGAACCTGTAGCTACTCTTGCAAAGGCAACTCGTTTCATTTTTGACTCCTCTCTATACAACGATCTTTTTACATGATATGACAAAGCGCATGGATCACATGGATAACAAATTTTCGTATAATTTCGATGATTCATTCGTTCACCGGTCTGACACGTGGGACTGCTTGCACATGAACAGGTGAGATTTTATGAACGCCTATGAACGAGTCGCTGGAAAGCCTTCTTAGTCCGGAGCACGAGCGTGACTTAACGCGTCAATTCATTCTGACCACGTGCCACTTGATTGAGCATCTCAGATCAAAGTTAAGTTTTTTATATCACATAAATATAAATATAAACATAAATATACGATGACTTATTATTAATATCGGGAGACGTCAACAATCTACATCAGGATGAAGAATCTGGATGTTAAACAAACTCAGAAACTCGAGCTTCCAAATACCATCATTGGTCACTGCATCGATGCCGACAACAATAGGTACATAGTTGTCACAAGTGAGCTAGAATTATATCAGATTCGTGATGGAACCGATGCTCACCAGCCCATAGGATATGAATTCAAGGATAATACGCAAATTATTAAGCCGACAGATGTGATTTGTGTCGAGTACATTGTAGAATCCGGTAGTGTTTGTGTTGTCACCAAAGATGGTCAATTCATCTGTCTCGCAGCATCTTCATTCAGCCCACAAAGCGCCTGCGTCTACACCCACGATAAGTTCCTATCTTCAGTCAAGTTGTCCCCGAGTCAAGACCTCATAGCTATAGCAGATGTAGAGAATAATCTGTTTTTGATGAACTCCTCATTCGTCATCCTGCATTCTTCTAATGCGCTTACAAATATTGCGAGCTTGCACAAACCTGTAGGTGTCGGATGGGGTTCGAAGGAGACCCAATTTTTCGGTCTAGATGGACGTCCGTGCCATGAAGATCAGACAAGAGTCGATGTCAACCTGGATCAAAGCCATTTGGTAGACAGCAAAGTCATAGAATCTTCTGATGCCTTCAAGCAATGTAGAGAACTCAATGAAAAATCCACGACCATCGATTGGAGAGGTGATGGCCAATTGCTAGCGACCTTGACCCACATACCAGAGAGTCAGAAACATTATCTCAAGGTATGGAATAGAAATTTAGAATTACAATACATCAGTGAGCAACTAATTAGCATCGAGCGGGGACTGCTATCCTGGGTCCCTAATGGTCAATATATATGCACAGCCCAACGACGTGAGAATCTCCTGAATGAAGTAGCGATGTTTGAAAAGAATGGTATGGTCCACCAACGTATCAAGTTACCGACATCCATACCACATCTATACATACAAAATTTGTTATGGTCACCTGACTCTATGATATTGGCTATTCTTGCAATCAAGTGCAAACTGTTCAATGATAAGGTAGAACGAGAGCATATGATATTTTTATATACAACGCAGAATTTTCGCTACTATCTGAAGTATTCCTCATATCTCAGTCCTTGCGCTAGTTCTTGCTCAATGCGTTGGGATCCAAACTGCTCAAATATACTATACATTGCTTCAGACATCGGGTATTGTACGGAACTCATCTGCACTAGTGTTGTCGACTACTGCTCGGATAATGCAACAGTAATTGTCATCGATGGAAGTCAACTACATTTCACACCTTTCAGTCTATGTGATATCCCTCCACCAATGTACGCTGCGACCATCGATATGAAGAATATGATACATCGCATCGTCGCGCACCCGATACTGATCACTAGCCTTTATGTCATTACAGTTGACGGCGAAGTTTTACTATTCAATCGAGGCCTGAATCAAATAAGATGTGCTCCACATTTGCACACAAGTGTCAACTCAGTCCAGGCATTTATTCAAAAGCTAGGCTCGTTCGGAATCTTAGATGTTACAGCCTCAGGTTCTTACTTCACATTTTCTGCATTGAACGACGAGATGCTCCTCTCTGTGCGGATCGATCATAGCAAGAATCTGACATATCTCATTCTATCTATTGGATTTCCGTTTGACAATGGTCCTGAAGATCGCCCTTCGCCCGACATACTTCTAAGCGTCTCCCTAATTGTGATAGCGATAGTGAGGAACTCTCATGACTGCCAGAAGAAAAGAATCCTTGTATTCGCCGATGATTTATCGTGCAACTGGGTTGATCTCTGCAATGGGCGAATATCATGCAAATTTACTTTGGAATCGCAGGCTGATAGAGCTTTCATAAGAGAGTCCGAGTATCACGAGAAATCTGGAGTAGTTGTAACTCTGGCCATGGACTTAACCCTCCGAGTTGAAACGAGAATTATAGCATCTAGATCTTGTACATCCTTCAGAATAACTCAAAACTTTCTGGTCTACACCACAACCGATAACATGATTCACTTCATATCCATGGATAGCATAGATATCGATGGGTGTCAAGATGACTTGAGTACCTGGAACCAAACTATTGAGAATGGCGGCACTTTGATTGTTGCATCTGAACTCGATTCGAAGATTATATTACAGATGCCGCGCGGAAACCTGGAGACTTTACATCCTCGCTTGTGGATACTTCTGAATATAGCCAATCTCCTGAATCAAACCCATTTTCTAGCTGCTCTGAAGGTGGCACGAAGATTCAGAGTTGATCTCAACTTTATCGCGGACTATCTATTGCGACATTATCAGTCTTGTCAGCATCCTCAGATTATTGCTGATTTTGCGGCTGAGATCATCAAGCATGATGATACTTTGCTGAATCTATTCATATCTGAGCTTGATGACAATGATACCATCACCGGTCGCTATGAAAATGTATTGAGATATTTACCTGTTGCATATAGGCTGGATTTACCTGGCATCAAAGCACCACAGGCCAAAGTCAACGCCATCTGCTCATATCTGACGCAAGCGATTCCATCTAACCTCATACAGTCACGACTGCTCTGTCTACTCAAGCAGGAACCTAGAAAGACAGGACAAGCGTTGGAACTTGTGTATCAACTCGACGGCAAGTCCGAACGAGAAGCTGCTCTCAAGTTCATGCTCTATTTCATCAACATCGATCAATTATTCGAGGCTGCTTTGGCGACATACAATACGAACATTTCTATCATGGTCGCCAACATCTCTGATAAGGACCCAAAGGAGTATCTTGCTCTACTAGATGGATTCGACAAAATTAGTGATGGAAACTTAAGAAGATACAACATTGACAAAAAAATCAAGCAATACGATAGAGCATTCACCAATCTATTGCGGTACTATGCAACTGCACCGGAAGAAGAAATGAGCCAAGTGCGAGCCCAACTCTTGGATGTTGTCGTGTCGAAGCGCATCTATCGACACGCACTGGAAAGCTATCATCAGCTCATCCAAGTCAAAGAGATTGATTCTAGTTCCCTACATATCATCGATCTCGCACAAGAATTATGGTCAAATTATGGGGAGTACCTATTGGAAAAACGCCACTACCTGGAGGCTGGCGTGGCCTACCTCAAGGCGCTTAAATTACTGGAAGGCAATGAATCAAATCAACTGATGGATGTCAGACTCGACCAAGCCATACGGTGCTTCATGCTAGCCAATGATTGGGAACGTGCGCTTGCAGCCATTAGAGCTTACAAGTCAACACCTGAAAGTTCTAAATCGACAGATGTCTTGAAGAGTATATCCGACAACCTCTTACAGCAAAACCAGTTCTCCGAAGCCTTAGCCACTCTACAATTACACAAGAATGACAGTCTCTCCAAGAAGCTCCTAAGTCTGAATAAGTGGTCGTTGGCAGACTACTTAGCGCCTGATGAATATCGTTCCGAGCTGTTGGAGAATATATCTATATCGGTGTCAGCTGAAATAGACAACCTATCAATTGCACTCGACAACCTCTTTCAAACAGCAAGTCAACAATACTGTCGCTTGAAGGAGTTGTTTCTGATGCCTACTAAACGAGATATGATTGATCTCGACAATTGTTATACGGGTGATAGCTTATCCACAGTGGATGGGAGTGACGCAACTTCTGTCGTCATGAGCTCGAACAAATCAAAGAAAAACGGACCTAGATCCGGTGCGCCCTCAGTAAAGACCAGAGCTTCTAGTAAATCAGGCAAATCCACAACAGCCAGAAAGAAGAGGATCAATTTGAAGGTTGGCAGTCGCCATGAGGATATCGCTCTAGTGCTCGAACTCAAAAGATTCTTGTCGTCTCAGAAACCTAACCAAGAGCTTGTGCGCAACTTGTTTGCCACATATGTGACTTACTGCAGCAACAGTTTCTGTGATACCATATTCAAAAACTTGAGTGAGTCTATCTGCAAAAGCTATGAGCTAGCACGTCATATTAGATCAGCTCTTTGGCCTATGAATGAACAGGAAGACAGTGTATATTCAGTATACAAAAGATTCAACATGCTCCTCAGGTCTGAAGTATATCCCGAAAACTTTGATCTGGAGTTATTCATTAGACCCGATATACCTGAAGGTACATCAATCTTGGATTGTTATAGAGCGTGAGTCAATTTGCTTAATGATAACAGAATCATTAGTTCTTTATTTGCGGCTCGCTTGCCGTCTGTTTCAATTTTGCGATCAGATCTAAATTGACCAAAAATACGAACCTCAAGCCATCAATCTCAACGACTGAGTTGTTGTGTATCACTGTACAGTTGCCGCCCGCTAAAACTGGTTGCGAATCCACATAAAATGGTCTCCTACCGGTGTTGACAATGATAAATTCGCCATTGGATTGCAACTCAATCATTCCTTGCCGCCGACTTATCTTCCTCGCAGGGCCCTCTAAACTCAAGTCGACATCTACTAGTGAGTCTTTAGTGCATCGTCCGAATGTAATCTGGTTGAGCTGCATAAGGTACCGCATGTGTCTGCCTCTAAGGACGGCTATATTCGATGTACTGTCGTTGAAATCTGATTGTGACGTGCCTCGTATTCTATCGACCAATGCCTGCCATTTGGGAATTTCATTTTCAAGTTTCCTTATTTCTCTCTTGATTCTACGCGAGTTTATCATAAGCTCTTGATGTATAGGATCATCTTTCAATTTTGATGCTACAGTCTGGCCATCGAAGTTGGTTGCGATATGCTCGCTGAGTGTGTTGATAATATCCTTGTCCACAGTGTCTTCAACTTCGCTGAATGTTGGCATTTCTTCTCGGCGGGGCGTAATAGTCCTACCGTTGACAAATATGGGTATCAGATTATAGTAACGCATGGACAACCAATGTGTTCTGAGTCTTTTATCTGTTCGATAGGGCAGAAATATGTGTGCATTCTCATCAAGAAGCTGCTTAAAAGCTTCTAATGGTGGTACATGTGTCATTCTCCCTGTTGGAATAGTTATTGTTTTGAGGAGTTCTTCTTCCTCCTTTGAAAACAAAGTTTTAGCATAAATTTGGGCAACAACATCAGGAGGTAGTTGCCGCATCGCTGCCATTGCAACTCTCTGAATAGGGGCGCAATAGAGAAGCGCGTACCATCTATCTTCTACTTCTTGATACGAGAATTTACAGGTAAATTTGACACCTCTCCATACTTCCTCTAGGTCGTTTCGCTGTTGAACAGCTAGTATGAGAGCTAAGTCATCGGCGGGTTTCCATCTGCCAAGTTCCCGCATGGCGAGATCCCTAGCATTCTTAAGTCGTCGACGTTTGTGTTTCTTGGGCCCCTCGCCTGTTGTTACAGGACTGGGCTGAGGATGATCAGGCTCATCCTCGAATCTGGTGGGAGCCCTAGTATTACGTTTACTCCTTTGTGCCGCCAGACTAATCATGTTGAGTCTCTCGAGTTTGAGAGTCGTGTTTTCAGAGATTGACTTAGATCCTCCACAATCAACAGCGACGACCTGCTTCTCTCTCCGGCGCTCCAACGAACAATCGGGAGTGCACGTGGCAGAATATCATAGAGAAGATCTTCTCCACGAGTTTGGGTGGAAAAACTTGGCTATATTGTCCATTAGTTGTTTGCGAACGAGTTTGAAGCCAAGTTTTGAGATATGTTTGATAAAATGTCATAGAGGAGAGGAGAGGAGAGGAGAGGCGGGTGTAGAAATAATGTGGGGGATTGGGAAATTTGATTTATTTTGATCGTGACAGCGCGAAGGATTCAGCCCTCTCTTCGAGGTTTTGGCCGGGGATCAGCTAGTGCGAGGCGCGCGGTTTTTCGCGCGTCGACAACCTCGCGCCAAACCAACTCACTGGACCGAAGGCCACTCATGCCCGAGTTGGCCCGCTTAGGCCGCACGATGAAACTGTAACACCGGTCAAGTTTCACTTCAGGAATGAGTGAACATGTAATACTAGATATGCCACTTGAGCAAAACATTTCATCTAATCCAACAGAAGACCTAAAACCTGAGTATCAACTATGACAAGCGCCGGCGATATTGGCGCGCTAGATACCAGTCTCGTCATACTCCTAGTGGCCTCACTGGCAGTAATCTATCTATTGATAGTGTGCGCCAACAAACTCGGTAATGTATCGGAATCGCACGTGATTGTATGCAACGAAGGCAACACCAAGATAGATGGAGTAGATCATTTAACTTGGCACGAATATTTTATGTCAGTTGCACAGCTTGCTGCCAAGCGTTCCAAAGATCCCAGTACCAAAGTTGGCGCCTGTATTGTCAACGGACAAAACAAGATAGTTGCCACCGGTTACAATGGCATGCCCAATGGTGTTCCCGACCAGGACATCCCATGGAACAAAGAGGGGAAATTCCTTGAAACTAAATACGCATATGTTGTTCACGCCGAGTTGAATGCAATACTAAACTCCGTCCTAACAGACCAAACAGGTTGCCGCCTGTTTGTATCCCTGTTCCCCTGCAACGAATGTGCCAAAGCGATTATACAATCAGGTATCAAACATGTGATATACTTGTCGGACAAGCATCACGGCAAAGATTCGACCAAAGCCGCTAAGCTCTTGTTCAAAATGGCTAGAGTTAAGCACGAACAATTCTCGGGCAGGCTGCTCATCTGATTAAATCTGCAAATCATCTGCATACTGTTTGTACAAAAGAACGCCTGGATGGGTACCTTTTTTATCTATTGGTCGAGGAAGCTAGTCCGAGCATTGATTTGTAATGAAGTACCGTCTCGTCATATAACATGTGGACAACGGCTCAACCTCATCCTTCCAAGGATTCGGGTCGGAATCGATCAACCTGTTGCGGCTGAGTTAATCATGTCTCTCAGATTGATCATGTGAATTTACTATTAGTTTAACAGGTGCTATGTGTTTTGCCGTCTCAGGCTTTGTGTCTTGGCATATGCCACATTCGAGTCTACGAAGAAAAAGTGCATTCGAATCAAGGAGAAGCCGATCATGTTAACGACATTGGGAATGCTCTGGTCAGGAGCATAGGTGATGGGAGAGTGCTTTCGCATGGCTGAAGTCTCTAGCTGATTGGGGATGTGTCCCACGTAGCCCAGATACATTAGGCTTTATGTAACGCAGAGCCATCAGCATCAATTAGACGACTCACTGATCCAAGCAATCAGCTTGAGCGCCAAAGTCGAGTGGCTAGCGAGCGGAGAGAGACGAATGAACAGGCGCTTTATCTAGGGGCAGGTGCCACAGAGGTGGGGCGAGACAAAAAAGAAACGAAGTGGCAGATTCTGAAGCCATCGAGGACAGAGCAGCGCACACACGAGACAAGTCTGGCCAAAGGCACGACGAGAGCGAGTGGGAGGAGGCAAAGGGGGAGCCGCGAGTCTCGTCACAGTTGTGTCGGCCTAACTTTGAATGAGGTTGACAAGGGACAGGCCGGGCTACACACCTGCCCTGTCACTGTCGGCATCGTCTCCGGAGTGGCAGCTGCGGCCGAAGCTGCAGCCAGAGTCAGCGTGACAGCCGACGTTGTCGTCCAAGGCTCTCGCTGACATGGGCTCGCCTGTCGTTCATCCTAAGTATCTGAATGTCTGATCCATTCAATTTCAGCGCTGGATGTCTAAAAACTTAATGGACCGATGACAGGTAGAGGGCGGTAGTGGGATGGGTCACTTCGAACAAGTCAACGCACGGACAGCCTCTACCGCCTCGTTTGCTGAGAGCCTCGTTGAGAGATGGCGAGCACCAAGACGAGCGGGATCGATAGGCCAACCCATCTGCAGGCCGCCCCGTGAGCCATCCCGGACGGCCACTTTTCGAGTCGCCCACTCGGTCGGCGAGACCCATTGTGTAGCGCATCGCTTCATGATTTGTATGTTTGCTCTCGAGCCGCCGACAGAGTGGCACCATTCGCAGTCGCAGGTAGTTGTCGATGTCGTGGTCGTTGTTGGTGTTGCTGTTGCGTGCCGCAACAGCGACGCCCGAGAATCCACATGATGGGCTCAGTTGAGCTGAGCTGTCGCGAGGCAGCCGGCCGAGCAGCTGAGGCGAGCGAAAGGATGCAAATTTTATGGCCGTAATTAGATCGGCCGGACTCACTCGCCGATTGAGCTCAAGGTCTTAGTTTGGCGAGGCGGCCTAACTGATGAAGTCGGTGGACTGGTCGCTCCGACGAGTCGACCAGCGACAAATTAACTGTTCCTCAGACAGCCCAACAGGAGGCCGGGCGCGCCTTGTTTGTGCGGCGCCGATTTGTGCCATCAACGTCGGCGCTTCGGGCGCCAGGCGTCCCGTCGAGAGCGCTATCGGATCGACAGGCTTAGCGGGCGTAGAGGTGCCAAGTCATGCAAAGTCGGGGCTCAGGTTGATGTTAATGCTGCTGCTGCTGCCGATGATGATGATGATGGCGGCGATTGGCGAGGGGACTTGAGAGTTACACTGTGACCGATTAGCCCGTTCATTGTGCCCTCGGTGTTCGATCGATGAGTGATGAAGGCGGCGGCGGCGGCGGCGGCGAGACGAAGAGGTCGACCCTGGACTGGCTGCCACTCGTGAGCGGCGGGCCGCAATTCAGTGCCTGTGTCAGTCCAGCACATCGGCGACAGCCCAGACACTCACGGCTGAGACCTCGCGACATGAGCTTGGGAAAGGGCGCGCACGAAACAACATGGCACCGCCGATCTGGCTCGAGTCGGCACAACAAAACACAACAACACCTCGTCGGCGCTGTCTCAGGAGTTGAGCCGCGCGCGCAGGTGAGTCGATGATGAAGTACGCCGACGACAATGCCGCCAATCTGCAGCCGCTGGCAGCCCGGCGCACGGCCGCTGCCTACGCCTTCGCTGGCCTTGTTTCCAAGCCAGGCATCTTCTTCCTTGCATATCTAGTTGTCTAATAAGCACTCACATGTTGCTTAATGGCCCTCGAGTGCCGTCGCTGTCGGTGCCGCAGCGCTGGCCACACACAAACACACTCACATACACACTCATATAGACACTCACTCAGTCACACACTCGGACACATAGACACACACTCTCATGGGCGGCCGCCTACCTGCGAGCGACGCTCCGACAAAGTGGCTCCTTATGGCGGCCAGCTCGAGGCTCAGGCTTGTCCGCGGCGAGCGTCGCCAGCGTGTTTGCATCGCCCCTGCGATGCGATGCGATGCGAGCGGCTCTTTCGGCTCCGCTGACCTGAGAAAATCCCGACGTTTAAGGCGACGTTAGCCTAGGCGACAGCCGACTCGGCCAATGAGCGCGGGCCGCTTTGGTCGTCGTCGTCGTCGTCGTCGGCGTCGTCGTCGTCGTCGTCGTCGTTGTGCGTCGCCGGGCTCGCCGACAGACTGAAAGCTCTCACTCTCTCTCTCTCTCTATCTCTCTCGTCTTGCGAAGCTCGACTCTGGGCCGCTTCGAGTCGGCGGCCGGCTCCAGTCAAGATCATTCACTCGGACGAGAAAGAACTGTTGCGCAAAGCTCGCCGGCCGCTGGCACTGCTCCGCGTGGAGCTCGAAAGTGAAACTGGTCGCATCACCGGCGCTGCGCGGCTGCAATCGCCAAGATAAACTGTCGGCTCGCTGGGCCGCTCAGCCGGTCGGCCAGTCGGCCAGCATCCATTCCATCGCTCGATGACATCTCTGTGATCCGCGGCCAACTCTGCGTCTCTGGAGTCGAGGCGCGCTCGAGAGCAACACAATTGTTGGCCGCACTCGCTCGCTCGCTCGGTGACCCTCTGGAGACTACGATGAAAAGGAAGTGGCTTCATGCGCTCGAGGTCGTGCGCGCAAATTCGTATCCGCACGAGATGTCTCGCGTGTCGTGAGTGACATTCGCGCCGAGCGACCAGAGACGACGACGACCACGACTAGGACCAGCAGCGAGTTATTATTATTAACGGCGCATCGTGGCCACCGCGTCGTCCCGTTCGTCGTCGTCTTGATCGCCGTCGTCGTCGTCGTCGCGCGGCTTGTTGTTGTTGCAGTGGCGGCGAGCGCGACCTCACGACGATGACGAAAGTGAATCCGCGCCCGACCAGCACATGAATGATGGGCTGGCCGGCGCGTCGATCACGCCGCCAACGGTGGCGGCTGGTGGCGTTCGTTGCGTCACTCTCAGCGCGATCATAGGCGCGCCGCACGCCACACTCGAGCCGGTCGAGTGATGCGCAGGTGCCGCCGCCGCCGCCGCCGCCGCCGCCGCCCTGATACCGAGGCTGGATCGAGCCGACCGCAGAGTCGAGAGAGCGGCCGTGTGAGTGAGTGCGCGCGGCTGTTGATCGTCGCCGCAAGTCGGCTGAGTGGCGCGCTGAGAGCTTCGCGCGTTGCGAGATGGAAAAATTAGCCGCACGGCTCGACATGACACCGGCGCCGTGATGCGTGCCACTATTCCAGTGCCTCTCGTGCAGCGGTCGGCCACCAGCCTCACATTGCGGATGCGCCGCCGATTGGAAGCTCCAGGTAGACGTGCCCGAGTACCGCCGCCCCGGACGCCGCCGCCGAGTCACTTTCGTTTGCGCCTCGCGCAACCGCACCAGTGAATATTCGACGCCGAGCGGGCGAGCGCCTCGACGCGGACGAGCCGACGTCGTGTGCGAGAGGTGAACAATAATCATTAAGTGGAGCAGACTGCAGACTTGAAACCGCAAACTGCGCCCGCGCATTGTCTTCGTGATATCCCCCATTGTTGCGCAACCGGTGCACTGTCGGTGCGCGCGCTTTGGCGCCACCGTCTGACTGCCTTGCTGACTGCCGGTTTTTGTCGAGCCGCCGCGGTCGTCGTCTGCGTCGTCGGCGTGGTCGTCGTGGTCGTCGTGGTCGTCGTGGTCGTCGTGGTCGTCGTGGTCGTCGTTGGCGTCGGGGCGAGGCAGGTGCTCGTCGGCGACGAGCTGGCTGGGCGCGCGTGAACACACGCGCACGCGCAGCAGCCACGACCGCGGCGATCGGCTCTGGTCGTGTGGTCGTGCGGTCGTCGCCAAGGCGGTATTCATTTACGGCGCCAGTATCGTGGTCGTCATCAGCATCACCGTCGTCGGCATCATCATCAGCATCAGCCTCAGCCTTAGCCTCGGCATCGGGCCGGTGGCGTCAGCAACTGCATCATCATAACGGCGAGCGCTGATCGTCTGGCCGGCCGCACGACTCGCTCGATTTCACCTGTGAGCCTGCGTGTGTGTGTGTGTGTCCGCGCGCCTATGCGAGTGTGCCTTCGAGCTGCGCACATTTCCTGGCGCACACATTTTGCGGCCGCCAGACCGCAGGCCACAAGTGCAACAATATCAATCGGTCAGCGGCGCGCAGTTGGCCGCTCGAATCCGCCGAGGACAAGAGTGGCTGGTGAAAGTTTCTGACGACCACAACAACTACAACAACAGCAACAGCAACGGCAACAACAACAACACACACCAACGGCCAGTCGAGTGCGCTGGCCAGGGCGCGAAACCCGCGGCGCTGAATAGTGTGAGTTGTTTTTGTGCGCGCGCCAGCTCGCGTCCCTTGAGCGTGCGCTCCTGTGTGAGTGAGTGAGTGTGTGTGTGTGTGTGTGTGGCTTCGAGAGCTTCAAGATTAGCTCACCTGACTCACCTGTCTGGGCCGCCTGCTGCATGACCGCGGCGCCGAAAGCTTTGCTAAAAGTGCCCACACACACGAAAACTCCGATAGAGCGAGAGTTTTTCCAACCAACGCCGGCAAATATATATTTTTATCGCCCTCGCCTGGCGACGGCCATTTAGCCAGCGCGCGAGCGTCGCCAAATAGCAATCAGACGCAATCGAGGCGCCAGGTGGAATACGTTGTGGCTGCGAGCGAGCAGGCGAACGAATGAAGGCGCGAACGAAGAACTGAACTGCCGCCTGAACGGGCGCCAAAAATGACCACTCGGGCGGGCGATCAAGCGCAAAGTCCTGTCGCCCCCGTGGAGCGCCCGGCGAAAGTGCGGCCGACATCATAATCACCGTCGCTGTCGTCATCAGCCTCACCTTCCTCGTCGTCGTCGTCGTCGTCGTCGTCGTCGTCGTGCCGGTGGTGGTGGTCGCCGGTCGGCTCGCGCTGTCTGCCGGTTCGAGTCGAGCCGAGCCGCAGACTGGACGCGAAGGCGACGACCAATCAGATCGGAAGCAGGCGCGCGGCCGAATTGTGACAGACAGTTTAATTATGCGCCAAGAATGCAAGCCACTCAGAATTCAGCCGCGCCGGCAGCCAGCGTGGCGCCAGTGGCGAGGGCTCACCACCTGGACGACAGTGAGATCATATGGACATTCGTCGGCCGAGCGAGCGCGTCGAATGGAACAGTCAGACAGCCCGAGCGAGCCGGCAACAGGTGTCAGCCAAGAAGTGAGTGTGCGAGAGGCTAGTCAGGCGCAAAGTGAGAGGCGCTCAAGGGCCACCACGATGGGCTCACACGCGGCGCCCCACTGGTTTGTCTACCTGTTGGCGCTCGTGGCGCTGCTCCCGCGCTCATCGCACACCCAACTCTTCACTCCCGACAGCTCGCACTTCAAGCCCATCCTGAGGCCCGTGGTCTCACTGCCGCCGGGCTCGCAGTCGCCGCCACTCAGTGTCAGCCTGAGACAAGCGCGCCTGCCCCGAGCCCCGCGACTTGCGCTGCCCTCGTCGGCGGCCCAGATGCACGCGCGCCTGGCCAACGAGGCCGTCCCACCTTTGCAGTTGGCGCACTCGATGCACAACAAACACCTGATAGCATCGCTCAGCGAGCGCGCCTACCTGTCCAAGTTGGCCCACCACCAGGGCCAGACTCATCAGCACCGCAATCAGCAGCATCAGCCGCACCAACAGGTCCGCCAGCAGCATCAACATCACCACCACTCGAGCGTGCCCGTGTCCGATCGGCGCGCCTCGTCCTCAGGCGGCCCCTCTAATCCCTGGGCTTCCAATCAGCTCGCGAACGGAGTGCAGCAAGAGCAGCAGCCTCGCAAAGTCGAGCCCGGCGGCCAGCAGGCGAGGCCGACCAACGAGCGGCTCTCGGGGGCGGGCGAACAAGCGCCCGACGGCAAACTTCTCATCTGCTACTACACAACGCGCCAGACGGCCCCCTACTGGCCCAAGGACGCGCGCGAGTTTGTGATACCCGCGAGTCGCGTGCACCAGCAGATGGCCAAGCAGCTGATTGAGCCCTCGGCAGCGCTAGACAAGTGGCAGACGGCGGCTAGCAATCAGGTGAACCACTTCGGCCAGCTGAGTGACGTTCAGCACCCGCGCGGCTACAAACAATCGCCACTAGGCGAGCTCCAGTCGATGGCCCAGAAAGACCAGCAGCAGGTGCAACAGCAGATGACCGCCGCGATGGTAGCCGGTGGACGACAAATGATCTTAGTGGCGCCCAAGTTTGTTCCCTTCAATGCCACCCACGACGAGCGCGCGCATGAACGCCGACCCCAACACACTGGAGCGCAAACAACTCAGCAGCAGCAGCAGCAGCAGCAGCAGCAGCAGCAACAGCAGCGCTCTCACCGACCCGCCGGCCCACTCTCTCAGCTGCTCTTTATTTCTTCATCAGTGCCACCGTTCTCGTCGCCATTGTCGTCATCATCGGCGCCGTCGTCGTCGTCGTCGTCGCCGTTGTCAATGCTGTCGTCGTTGTCGCCAATCAGCGCCAGGCAGTCGATCACAAATCGGCAAGACAATGTTGTCGGCACCTCCACCACTGT
Source organism: Boswellia sacra (assembly GCA_013180625.2). NCBI lineage: Eukaryota > Viridiplantae > Streptophyta > Magnoliopsida > Sapindales > Burseraceae > Boswellia > Boswellia sacra. The sequence continues at coordinate 33,624 of SNVD02009751.1, forward strand.
AATGCGCGGAGACAATTCAAATCTCGCCGCGAGCCTCATTGAGAACAATGGCTTCGTGGGCGGGCCGAGCGGCGGACTCTCGTCGCCGACGACTAGCAAGCAGCACTCCCTTAGTCTGGCCGGCGGAAGGCGGACGCCCAACGAGCTGCAGCAGCAGCCACCGATTCAGCTCGGCGCCAATGTCGACTCCTCGTCGCTGTCAGGCGCAACGCTAGCGCAGACTTCGCTCGCCACCACCACCCCGGCGCAGACTAAAGTCAACAGTGCCAACAATGGCCAGGTGATCTCGTTTGCGGCCGCAAACAATGGGCTGGGCGTGGAGTCGTCGCTGGCGACAAGCAATCAATTAAGAGAGACGTTAGAAGTTCGCCATCACCAACAGAAACAACAGCAAGCGCATCACTTGGTCTTGTCGCCCAGTCGCAGCTTCGTCTCGTCCGTCTCGGGGACCCCCAGCTCGAACTCGGCGACAACGGCCTCAGCGCCGCCGGCCGCCGGCTCCGGCTCGCTAGTGAACCTCGTCGACCCGAACCAACAGCAGCTGTACGCAGCCTCACCGCCGGCCGGCGAGTCGAGCGCCGTCTCTATAGCCAGCGTGCCACTGGGCAACAGTTACCTTTACTACCTCAACGCCAACACCAACACCAACACTAACGCCCAGGCCGTCGCGAGCACGCCCGTGAACGAGGCCCTCGTGGGCACCACTCTGTCGCTCGCCCAGTCCAACTCGCAACAGCGCGACAAAAGCCTCCAGGTGGCCGGAAGTGAACTCGCACCCGCGCTGGGCGCCACCAATGCGCCCGCCGGCAAGTCGACCACTGGGCCAGTGCCGTCCGGGGCCCCACAGTCGAGCGGCGCGCCTGCGTCCAGCTCGACTATTAGATTCCCCATCTCAGGTGCCACCTCGTTGGCGCTGGACGCCGACTCGCCTCGTGGAATCACCGCGAGCGAGGTCGGCCTGGCGAATCAACTCACTAGCTTGGCAACAAGTAGACCCGCCACCAGCGCTGCCGGCCTCCTCGCCGAGGATCTGCTGCTTCTCGGCCGACAGCACAAGTCGCAGTCGCAGCCTCTGGCTGCCAGCCCGGATGCCCAACAGGCCGGCGCCAGCCACCCACTCGCCTCGCCTCTCTCGACCATGTTCGACGTTTTCGGGGCCGCCTCGCAGTACCTGATGCGCTTTAAGCCGAGCTCGCTCATTTCTCCCGCCGCCACCTTCTTGGCCGCGGACCGCCCGGGCGCGCCCCAACTTCCGGTCGCCCACCAGCAGCCAATCTATAGTCAGCTCAACGCTGGGGCCAACTCCACTTCAGGATCACTATTCTCGTTCGCCTTCAGAGGCTCAAGCAGTGCCACAGGCCCTCTGCCCGGAGCTTTGCCCTCGATGTCAATCAACACCACCGGAAGTAGTGGCAACGCTCTCTCGCATCTGATTCTCCAGAATGGTCACCAACAGGCCCGCGAAGACAGTGAGTATATCAGTGCGTGCGCTGCCGCTGGTCACAGCGTGATATAGTCTTCCCGACTCCATCTAAGATTTCAACCTCTTTCTAATCCATCTAAAACATCCAACATCGCCCGTCAACTCAAGTTTGTGGCCGCACCATTCAGACTCCTGAGCGACGCATTATTGGCGGCGAGGGCGCTCGTTACGGTGAATTTCCCTACCAGGTCCACATCAAGATCGCCAAACACCAGTGTGGCGGCGCATTGATTGATCGTCAGTCTATCGTAACAGCCGCTCATTGTGTTTATCAGTGAGTACCTAGAATGGATATTCTCAAAGATGGACAGAGAGAGAGAGAGAGAGAGAGAGAGAGAGGGAGAGAGAGAGAGAGAGAGAGATAGAGAAGATGAGGATGAGGAGAGGAGAGAGAGAGAGATGAGAGAGACAAATAAGACAACTAGATCTACATTAGTATCTCGTCACTAATCAACCCTAAACCCTAACTCACTCCCACAATAGCTTTATAACCAGAGCGCCAGTGAGCAAGCTGCAGATAGTAATAGGCGCCTATGATATCGAAGACGAGCAGTATCAGGAGCTGCCGCCACAGTATTTCAAAGTGAACAAAGTGAAACTCCACCCGAACTTTCGCTTCTCGGCCTCGCATCCCGATCGCTACGACGTTGCCATCCTCAAACTAGATAAACCAGTTCGTTACACAGACAACGTGTTGCCTGTGTGTCTGCCCCGCAAGGATCTCAAATTCGAGAACCAGATTGGCACTGTGACTGGATTTGGAAAAACTGATCCCTCGCTCAGCAATCGCTACGGTACACGTCTGTTGCAGAAAGTTGATGTGCCCATCATCGAGAACCAAGAATGCGAGCGATGGCACAGGACGCGTGGCATCGATCTCAAGATCTTCCCCGAGATGATGTGCGCCGGCTACGAGGACGGACTCAAGGACGCTTGCGTGGGCGACTCGGGTGGCCCATTGGTGGTCAAGACCTCAGTCGGCTCCAACGGTTCTTTCAGGTGGACACTAGCTGGCATCACGTCGGCAGGATTTGGGTGCGCTCAAAGTCGCCAGCCAGGTGAGTAAACAGGCTTTTTAGATAGTCCCATTGACTGCTTACCACAGAAATCATTATTGACACATTCAATTTGAAACAAACCACCTGTAGGCATCTACCATCGTGTTTCTCATACAGTGGATTGGATCTTAGAAAATCTGGACTGAGGACGTAAAGCTCCTTCCATAAATGAATAGGAGGATAATGGACCTGACGACAATGTGGCGAAGCTTTCGAATGCTGATGATCCACTTAATGATCTCATGCAGCGAGCGCGATTTGTTCAATGATGCTCTCTAGAGGTGGCAATCACGCGACGGAATAGCGATGGCGAGGAAAGAAACAAGTTATAGACCATTATAAGATACGAACTTCTCTTTCGTTTGCGCCTAGAATTAGGTGTATTGTATTAAGCAATGTTATCCAATTGACAGTGCAAATCGTGATTGTGGCCAACTAAGTTTGTCACGGACGAAATGATCTCAGTGGTGCACAACTATAAGATTCTAATGCAAGACTAAAATTCTCAAACATCAATTACACAACACGAAATTTAATTAGTGTGGCGTTGTTCATGCTCCGCAACTCAATCAAATGATAGTGGTTTAGTTGACGAGCGCGTGAGTCGTGGCGGTAGACGCCGTTCCTGATGCTGTAATAGTTGTTTTGAGCTTCTGGGCGCTGTTACTTGATTGTAGTTGGTAAAAGAGGCAGTAGGCACTTCTCGTGACGACATTACTTGCTTTTGTCGGGCTGACCATAGCGTCGTCGAAACTATACCACGCATCTTGGACGGCATTCTTGGCATAGGCCGTGTAGTGACCACCCCCTAAACCACCGAAATGGTTAGCCACTCCGATCAGATTATAGGTGATTGGCTCTTGTTTCTTTTGCTCAGGATTGTGAATGTAGCTCGACATGTCTAAACCCTCAACAGGGAACTCAACCAGGGTGTCTATCTTGTCACGCCATGAGCGTGAAAATGAGAATCTCTTCAGGTGTATAATCAATACCTCTGGCAGCGACCAGATATCAAACTTCTTGATAGCTTGCTGATGTTTCTTACATTTGGGACAGTACCAGGGATCGTCCGCGCCCAAACGCTCCGCGTTTGTGAATTGAGTTATGCAATCTTTCAATTGTAATGTAGGTTTAGGTGACACTTTGGGTGTGAAAGTGTCCACTGCATCACTTTTAGGCGCACGATGATGCTCAAATTGTGAGGTTGACGCTATGTCGGTTGAGAAAGTAGCACCTAGGTAAAGCTTATCGTTATCACACACATCGCTATGTGGGCCCAGAGTTTCAAACGAGTGGTGACCGTATGAATTCACGGTGGCCAAATCAAAAGCCGGTTTCAAGTTTGTTCTAGATGGCTTGATAGTCTCGTGATCAGTGCTTGCTAGCGAACTAGATTGATCTTTACCATTCAATTTCATTTCAACGTCTCCGTCAGCAACCAGCTCGGGATCTGGGTTTGATTCGTTGCCCTCTGCGTAACCATCATCGCATTCCATTCTATGGTCAGATGATTCCGTGGGTGGAGTGAGGCGACACCAGGTCAACACTTCCTCTTTTGAATCAGTGGTGAGATTGCTTAAGCTAGCAAGTATACTCTTGTAGAAAGTTTCATACTTCAAATCGGGCACATGTAAGAATAACAACTTCGACATGCCATAGTTGATTGAACTACTACTGGCATCCTTTAGCTCTTTGAGGTAAAGTGGGAGTACATATTTTGAGGCTTTCTCGATAACAACAATATCATCACTTATCTGATCATAGTGATCACCCGGTTCGTGAATAGTGCTAATCCTACCTATTGCTAACTCCACAACTACCAGATTTTCTGGATTAACTTTCCTTGTGCCACCAGGCCTTTCTTCATTGATGATGCGAGCGACAATCTCGCAAATCTCACTCGCTGGACCAGATCGTGGTACTTGTATCTTACAACTCTTGGGACGACTTTCAGGAGTTGCATAACCTCCTTTCTCCTCGACAGAACCGTCGAATGACGATATTTTGCCTCCGAACTGAGTGACAACCTTCCTATCATCGGCACTCAGAGCGCTGAGAGCTACCTGAATCTTAGATTCATCAACTCCAACTGGTGCGGGTGAGAACGTTAAATTCACTAGTTTTTCGCGTTTCACTGGTAAGGGTAGAGATAAATAACAGAATGGATCAAATGTAACGCTGACTAATTTACACTCTGGACAGACCAGCGTTGACTTCAACATAGCGTGAAACGTATCTACTACGACCGAATCATTCCGCTTCTTGTAATTTTCCCAAGATTCCTTAGCGACTTCTTCATCGGGCCGTCTCTCGGTATCATTCTTAATCTCTATGTAAGGCTTGTTCTTGATGCGATTGAGATCTTCGTGCAAGCCGTCCAATAGGAAGGCCATCAACTCTTGACAATCTTGTTGGGCGAAACCGGTGAATTGGGGAGCGAATCTGCTGACGGCGCATTTGAATTCTCTAGGCATATAAGAGCTATTGTTTCCACTCCACATGACTTTGATAAGCTCCGCATACGTGCGGGCTATCTCACCGTGCATACCCAAGGGATTATTTGTATTTATATCAGCTACAAACTTATCTGTTAGTATGTAATTAGTCAAGGGAGGTGAATTTGACAGGCACTGAAGGGCTGCGTTCATGAAGCAAGTGTTTCCCATGTTTGATAAACCACAGAGTCCAGGTTGTACTTTGGACGACCTTGTTGATGAAGCACCAAGACGCGGTCTAGAGCTTGGCCAGGAGCCGTCTTCGTTGATCACTTCCAGGGTGACGACGGTCGAGTCAGTCACGCCAGCCTCTGAAAGAGTCTGCGAAAGACTGGCATTCTTGGTTGTGGTCGTAGCCGTAGAGTCAGGCAAAGCGATAGGTTGCTGTTTGTTCAACGACTGAGCAGCTTGCCGCGTAATTACGTTGGGGGAAGCTTGGCTGTTGTTTGCATGAATAGCCGAAAGCGAGTTAGAGTTATTCGATGGGCTGATGGGACTTTGTGATATCATCGAGGAGTGTGTACTGGGCGACACAGAGTTGTTACCATTGTTTGCTGCCTTGTTACTGTTGTTGTTAATAGTTTCAGCTGTGAAGCCATTATTCTCCTTGGTTTCTGAAGCCGAGGAGGCGGGTGATAATGAAACGTTGGATGCGACTGAGTCATTATGTTTGTTTGCAGCCTGGGTATCATTGACTTGCGTTAGACTTGGCTTGAAGTTGAAGACCGAGTTACCAACCCAGAGTTGAGTTTCGCGCTCCTTATCAACTTTGAATTGATCTAACATAAGCACTTGGAGCGATTCGAGCGTTGTTGAGTTGCTGAACGACTTTTCAATCGTGGCCTCTTTGGCGCCATACAGGCAAAGCTTAAGATTAACACCTTCTGATTCCATTGTCGTAGAGTGATGACTGGGCAATATATGTGAGCGGCCGCGAGGTTCTTTTGGTGCTGCCGAAGCTGATGGTGTTGCGGGTGTTGATATTGATTGAGTTACAGTGGATCCGCCGATGGGGATATTCCTTGAATGAATTGGTGGTGTAGACGTCAGGTATCTTCAGATGGAGCGGTTTGAAACATGAACGATGGGATGAGTGATAGTCGAGACGAAATATTCGGCTATCGAGTGGTGTTGACAATAATATTGAGCCTAATGAGTGATGAGTGTATGAATGGTGCGACTGCGTGTGGATGTAAGTGTGTATGTGTGTGTGTGTGTGTGTGAGTGTGAGTGTGTGTCTGTGTGTGTGGATATGTGTCCCTGTGTCTCCGTGAATTGTATGTCTGTGAGTGTGTGTTTGTGTGTGTGTGTGTGTGTGTGTGTGTGCATATGATGTGGTGATTGGTGTGATTGTGTATGTAAGAGTGTTGTGTGGGTGTGGGTGAATAAGATCTAGACGGCTAGAGGATGCAAGAGGGAATAGATCAAGAGCGCCAAAGTTAGCCGGCGACGACTACGGCGGGGACGATGACGAGGGCGACGAGGAGGATGAGGATGGCGACAGAAGAAATCACTGAGCGTTGGTGTTGTGCGCGCCTTCGTTAGTGTCGTGCAGTCGGCGGCGCAGAATTGAGATGGCCGCGCGCGCTGCCAGACCAGTGAGCGGGTCCTGCCGCAGACTAGATCGTGTCCACGGGCTGATCAGCGGCGCGAGCAGCGACGCTGCTCGACAACGTTGTCGTCCACTGCAGGAAGCCAAGCGATGTATGCGCCACGCGCGCCACCGAGTGCGGCCCCCGTCTGCCGCTCACAGATAGCAATGCGTTCGCATGTGCTCGGCCCCCAACCGCGTGCACAACTCTGTCGTCCACATTCATCTCCATATGCGGCATTCTGCGGAATGCCGGCCAGGACGCGCGTTCCACGACGAAGACGTCGCAGCGGCGTGGCCACGCCAACACG
>SNVD02009752.1:0-40290 GCA_013180625.2 Boswellia sacra
GTCGTCGTCTTCGTGTTCGTCGTCGTCGTCGTCATCGTCGTCGTGCATTCGTAACGCCACCGCCGGCGACGACTCGTTCGGGCGCCGTCGTTATCATTGTTGTTCTCTATGTCGTCGTCGTCGTCGGGGGCGGCGGCGGTTGCCAATCTTAGCCGACCCAATCCATCGGATTTGGGAGACTTGACGCGCGCTTGAGGTGTGCCCTTGAGGTGTGCGAGCCGGCGCATCCGCGCGCTCACAGCTCCTCGTGGTCGTGTTTGGGCCCCGAAAACTCGTCGTGCGTTATGTAGTCGTCCTTGTCCTTGTCTTCGTGCATGAAGATCTCGTCGACCATCTGCTGGCGGTCGGGGTCGTCGGTGGTGCCCATGTCGCCGTGCGGATTGCTCTGCGCCAGCTGTTTGCGCAAGAACTCGGCCATCTCCTTGCGCGACAGCCGCTGGTCGTGGTCGGCGTCGATCTCCCTGAACACGTTCACGGGCTTGGGGCCGGACTCGATCTTGAGGAGCTCGAGGTCGAAGATTAGCGTGGAGTTGGGCGGAATTTGGTCGTGCTTGGCCTGGCCGTAGCCGAGCTCGGGCGGCACCACCAGCCGACGCTTCTCGCCCACGCAGGCGCCCGCCAGGCCGCGCTCCCAGCCCAGGATGACGTGGCCGATGCCGAGCTGGAAGGTGAAGGGCTCGTTGCGCTCGTACGAGGAGTCGAAGGTGTGCTCGGAGCCCTGGATGTGGCCCTTGTAGTGCAGTGTGAGCACGTCGGTGGCGCGGGCCTTGCGCTCACAGGCGTCCGGCCTGAGAGTGTAGTGGATCTGGAGGCCGTCGTCGCGCGTCTCCTCGTGGGCGGCGCTGGCGGCGACAGTTGTGGTCGTGTGCAACAGACAACAAACAGCAACAATGACCAGGGCGCTCGTTGTCGGGCTTCTGCGCCGCATTGATAGTGAACTTGATGAGCAGCACTTGTCTGGTGTGGTGAGGCGGCCAGAGGCCAGTGTTGCACTTGTTGCCATTATCGATCTCGCGCTTGTCGCAATCTCTCTCTCTCTCTCTCTCTAATTTCTGCTCGGCCAACAGGAGATCACTCGAACTCGGCTCGCTCCCACTCGAGGCACTCCGTATAAATAGACGCCGATGCGGCGCGCCCAAACAGCGACTGCCACTTGGAGACGAACATTCCGCGTCGCCGCGCGGCTATGCGGGCGAGCCGCCAGTGTCGCGGCTGCGAGTTGGCGGCAGGTGGCGTGGCCTGGCCGTATTTCCGTCGCCAAGTTTCTTGGCGGACGGCCGAGCGATTTGTTTGCAGAGCCGCTCAGCTGTGCTGCTCGCAGGATTCGCGCCGCCCGCGAAGCTTCGCGCGGCCACGCGAGAGCTCACGTAACATCTGATTGCAGGTGCGCCACACTTGTTGCCACACGAGCGCCTTCGAGATGGCGCCAGCCCTCGGCGGCGCACTCGAGATGGCGCCACTGGTCGGGCGCCAGGATCCATGTCACCTGTGCGCGGACAAGTGGGCGCGAGTGGCCGGCGCCGGTGGCACGGCCGCGGCGGCCGCTGCTGACCTTGTGGCCGACGACGAAATGTCACATGCGCGCGCCCCCCGATTATATGGCGGCCATTAGCCGTATGCGAGGGAGCGCGAGATTTTTAACTCGACTCGCGCTATTGTTCCGGTCGTTGGCGGTGACGATGACGACGACCACGACGGCGACGTGAGCAAGCGGGCGCTTGTTCGCGACAAATTATCTGCCAAGGCAACGGCGCCGGACGCGACGCAATGAAGCGAGCACGCGCGCGCATAATGCACACGTAGCGGCGTATAGAGCCGCACAGCCGCGATGGTCGGACGGCTGGCCGCGAGCTGGCTCATCGCGCGGCCGTCATATCTGAACGGCCCATTGAGCAGAGTGAGCTCGCCAGATCAGCGACATTAAAATGTTAATCTCTGCTCTTTAAGGCTTGGAGCCTCGAGTGCGCATTGGGCGCCGTCTCGGCTTCGCCGAGTCGAGTCTCGAGTCGAGCGGCCGGCAAGTGTGGGCGTGCAGATGGAGAACGCGCTCGTCGGTGGCCAGCGGCGAGGCGTGCGCGCACACTCTCACCTGTGCGCCACCGACTGGACGCTGGATGAGCTCTCCAGACTGCGGACGGGTTACGCGAGCTGCGCGCCTGCGCCCGGCGTACACTCTCACTCGTTCATTTGGGCGGCCGCCCGCTCGTCCGCTCGTCCGCTCGTCCGCTCGTCCGCTCGTCCGCTCGTCCGCTCGTCCGCTCGTCCGCTCGTCTGTTCGTCCGCTCGTCCGCTCGCACTCGCTCTCTGGGCCGTGTTGATGTTTGTTTTCCACGCCCGACTCTGAAACTACCAGCATCAGCACCACCACGACGACGACGACGACAGCGCGAGGAAGTTGGCGCCCGGGGCACTTGTCATCGAGCGACAGCCACGGCGACGCGGATCAGTCAATCAGTGTGCGCGTGTGTGTGTATGTTTGCGCGCGTGCAGCAACGAGGCACAGGTGGCCGCAAACAGGTGAGCGCGAGTGAGCTGAGATTTATGACAACTTGGCGTCTGTGCGCTGCTCGTTCGAGTGGCGAGACGGCGGCGCCGAGCTACGTGCCGCCGAGACAAACAAACGCGCACTGAGGGTGCTCGTCGCGGCCACCAGACCTGTGCGAGATTCCGCGAGCGCGTCGTGTTGATTGGTTGCGAATCAATTAGGCGCGAGTGGGCGCGCACGTGAACAAGTGAAAGTGGCCCAGTCGAGTGGCGCGGCGGGCGCGTGCCACCTAGCTGCAGCATCGAGTCACCGAGCGAGTGCGAGTCGCAGCGCGCAAGTGGCGACAACTCGAACAGTCTCGCGCCGACGCCCCGAGAAGCCATTCCTCGATCAAGCCCAAGCTGACGAACGATCAAAGTCTGCGCGCCCGCACACAACTACTTGAAACACATCACAGAAGAGCCGCGACCGCAAGATCTGGCCCCGCCTCGGCCTCAGTCCGCGCAGAGACGACGAGTCGCCTGTGTAATAAAGCGAGACACACAAAGAGCGACGTTGCGCTTAATCGGTTAGATAATCAGATTGGCACGCGATAGCTGGCCGCGCATCAAGAGGCGCGCGTTCCCAGAGCGAGCTCAGAGCGGGCGGCGGCGCGCACGCGCAACGCGCCCTCACAGAAGACGCGGGCTCCATAATGTCGGCGACGTCCGCCCCGTCGAGCGCCTCACAGGTGAGCCAGGTTGATATCGTGAACGTCGAGAAGCCAGTCGGCGACGAGACGGCCCAGTCGAGCTCGGCCAAGAGCCAAGCAGTCTCAAGGCGCACGCAGAACGCAGTCGACCTGCAACACCAGCACCAACATCAGCAGCATCAGCAGCAGCAGCAGCAGCAGCAGCAGGCGCCCGGCAAGCACTCGACCAAAGGTGACCGCCACAAGCCGCAGATTGGCGACCAGCCGGGCCAATTAAGCGCCGACGAACTCAACAACAACGACGTGCAGCTCGCCGCAGCGGACGCCGGAAGCGAGCGCGCGCACTGTCCGAGCGATAGCAACGGCGCCGCTCAGGTGCCTCAGTGTCGCGCTAATCGGTCGTCGCCAGAGCGCTCAGACACAGTCACAGGCGGCTCGAGTTCACAGACGGCCGCCGACGTCGCCGCGAGTGTCGCTGGCGCCAGGCAGTTACAGCAACAGCAACACGATATCATCATCAACGACGACGACGACGACGACGACGACGACCACCAAGACGACCAAGACGCTAGCAAGCCTGAAGACGTCAATGCAGAGGACGCCGCGAGTGAGCGTCGCTATCAAGAGCCACATCTGAGCGCTGATAAGCTCGGCGGCCTGGCTGCGAACGCGCCGGCGCCGACGGCCGACATGGCGCTCGGTCAAGATCAGAATCTGAATGCGAGCCAGGGCCGAGCGAGCGTCGCTCAAGCTTTGGACGAGGCGAACTCGGCGCTGTCCGCGAGCGAGAGAAACAAATCCATCAGCAGCAATAACAAGGACAACAACAACAGAGGCCAGCCGCTAAGCGACACCAAGTCCGCCACCACCAGCATCGACATACACGCCGGACTCCAACTGGACGGCGCCAACCGCCTGATCGGTGCCACTCCCACGCCCACCCTCGGCCCCGTGAGCGCCAACAATCTCAACATCAACAACAACAACAATAACAATAACAATAACAACAACAACAAGACCGACACCAGTCAGCCAGAGCCGAGCAAGCACAAGGCCCACCTGAACAGTCGCCTGGTGCATCCCGCGCCCGAGTCCTCGTGCGACCGCTCGCCGCTCGACTCGACCGCCGCCGACGCCAGCCGAGTGGACTTCTTCGAGGGCCACGACGAACCACTGACTCAGAGCCGGTGCTCGAAGGCGCCCAAGCGACTCAGCTACCTGCAGGCACTCCTATTGCGCAAGTGGCCCTGTCTGGCGCTCACCATTTGCGTCATGAGCTCGCTCCTCTTCGGCATCGCCCTCTCGGCGCTCACGCTCTACCTGGTGCACGATGTGGCCGACTGCGGCAACCAGCTCGCCGGCCTCGCCCACCACCACCACCAGCAGCCTCTCGGCCAGCACGCCCACCACGCGCACGCCCACCACTCGCTGATGGCCGAGAACGCGCACCTGGATGCGGGCACGACTGCGGGGGCGGGCTCGCCCTTTGAGTTGCCGAGCGCCGCCGAGATGGTGGCCGGCCCGGCGACGGCCGCCAGCGCCGCCGAGGGCGCGCTCGAGGCGGCGCCACACGCGCGGCCCGCCGTCAGCTTCCAGCGGCTGCCCACGGCCCTGGCGCCCGAGCACTACGACCTGTTCGTGTGGCCCCACATCGCCGAGCCCTTCAAGTTCAACGGCTCGGTCGCCATCCACCTCAAGTGTCGCCAGCCGACCAACAACATCACCCTCCACACGCTCGACCTCGAGCTCAACAGGGCCACCATCACACTCGCCGCTCTTCCGCCCGCGCCCGCCGGAAGTCGCGCCCGGCGCCGCCGACACGCCGCCAACCTGACGGCGCCGCGCGTCGCCTCGAACGCGGTGGCCGCCGTGGACCAGCAGCTGGCGCCCGGCGCGTCAGCCGCGGGCCGCCAGCGTGAGGGCGTCGGCGAGGGTGCGCATGGCCGCGCCGAGAGCGAGTTGGCGGCGCCCAAGGTGGTGGGCGTGGCCGAAGACAAGCAGCTCCAGTATTCGATCATCCAGCTGGCGAGCCAGCTCGAGGCGGGCCGCGACTACCTGCTGAGGCTGGACTTTGTGGGCACGCTCAACGACGACCTCCAGGGCTTCTACAAGATCAAGTACGAGCGCGCGAACTCGAGCGAACTCGCGTAAGTAACTTTCGCATCGTTTCCACCAACGCTCTCTCAATGTTTGTCGAGCTGAATGCGGCCGCTCGCCCGGCCGCTCGCTCGCTCGCTCGATCGATCGATTGATCGGGCCCGACGGCGGGGCGCACGTGCACAATGCCGACGCCGAGTGCACGCGAGCGCGCGTTGATTAGTGAGTGCTCACCTGTCCAGCTGTGTGTGTGTGCGCGCGCGGCCGCTTCTAGGGCGACCCACACACACAAACGGCTCGCCGTTCGATTGGCCTTTCGTGGCTAACGCCTCCATTGACCGCTGCCGTCGCCACCGCCGCCGCCGCACTTTTGTTCAAACAATTCAATTCCCAGATTATTGAGCGCAGGCTGGCCCTTAGCCAAGTCGAGCGGCCGCCTGACCGCACGCACGACTAATCGGATGTTTGCGAGCGAGTCGCCGAGCGCCACTCGCGCGCAGCTCGCTCGCCGTGCCCCGAACGCGCTAAGACTCGCGCCGTTGGCCAGCTAATCAGGAGCACAATATTTCCTTTGGCGCGCCGAGATTTGTAGGGCCGCCGCCAAATCGACAGGCCGGCGCCTTGTTTGCAAATTGAATTGTCGACAAGCAGCCGCCGACGCGCCCCCGCGCCTGTCGAGCTCGGCTTACGCAATCTGCGCGCTTTTGCTCACGGGCGCTGTGCGTGGAGCAGCTGGCCGGCGGCTGTGGGCCGGCCGCCGCTCATTTGGCGCCGCTCGGCCGGCGAGTGGGCGCGAACGCTCGACTTTGAGGGCTAATCTCCTCGAGAGAGCGCCGACTAATTGACGGGCTAAATCAACAAAGACGCCCTATTGAGTCGTCGCTGGCGGCGACCTCAGCTGCCCGCCGGCGTCGACTTTTCCGCCTCGCTCATCATCGCCCTCACCACACCGACGCCAACAGCAACAACATCCACATCCACAACCACCACCGGGACGACGACGACGACGACGACGCTTGAGAGCCAAACACTTTCCCTATTTTGGCCCTGATGATTTCCCTTATTTGCTCGCCAGACTCGCGCGCGCGCGCGACAATCGATCATCTGGTCACCTGGCGCGCGCACAAATCAATGTGCCGCCGCGACGCACTTCTGCTCGGCTTCCGCCAGCCCGCACGCAAACTCAGTCGCCGCCGCCGCCGACTCGCCGGCTCATCATTTACGCGAAAATCATCATCACTCATTCATGAGTCGCCCGCTGACCTGCGCGGGCGCCGAGCCAATGGCGCCGAGCCGAGAGCGCCTTCATTAGTTCTCACCTGGCCGGCTGAGCGCGGCGGCCGATTCAAAGGGCAGTGGCGGCGAACTGTTGCGTCGCCACAAAGCTAATGATCTCGCGCGCACGCTACGTTGCTATCTATGGCGTGCGGCGGCGGTGTCGGCCCATCGAAAGGTGTCGCATCCGCGTTGAGTCGCCCGCTGATCGAGCGGCCGAGAGAGTGACGAATATCCCGCGGCTTCCGTTGAGTAGCCGCCGCCGCCGCCTTCGCCTCTCGCGCCGATCGATCGGTCGATTAAGATCATTAGTTTTATTGATATTGCGCAATCACTCACACTCAATCGGCTTGCATGTGCTCATCTCTCTGCAGCTGACACGCCAGCCGGAAGTGTTGCGCGACACTCGCACGGGCGCACTAATTGTGGCTCGCGCGTTGCTCGCGCAGAGCGCCTACGTTGCGCGTCCGCAATCGCCGGCCGCAAACTTCTTCGCTTCCACAATCGTTAATTGATTATCGACACGAACTCGCTCCCGCTCTCGCTCTGCCTCGCAGGCCGACTGCAGATAAACTGCTCACCACTAACATCCGCCGCCCGTTTCGCCCCCATCGCCACTGCCATTCTGCGCGCAGTTGGATCGCGGCCACTCAGTTCCAGGCCACCGACGCCCGGCGCGCGTTTCCGTGTTTCGACGAGCCTCGTAAGTGACCCGCTGCCATGCAGCGCCCCTCTGCGTGGCGCCACAGATCCACCTGCTCGCCTGAGCGCCCGCGTTTCCGGCCAAGCGAGGGCCGGAAAACTCCTTTCTCTCTGTTGTTTCTCTCGCAAACTGACAACAACTCGCCCTGCGCCCACTGAAATCGCCGCCCACAAACCAACAGACCTGAAGGCGACGTTCAGCATCAAAATCAGGCATTGGAAGAACATGACAGCTTTATCGAACATGCCCATAACGAATAGCGAGCAGTGAGTATCGACCACGAACGGCAACACTTTTTGTCCGTTGGCTTAGGCCCGTTGGCCATCTGCCGACCAGCAAACTTGCGGCCGTGCGCTCGGCCGCCCGATACTTTGATTAATATCAGTCTCGCGCCAAGTGGCCTACAGCCGCGGCCGCCGTGAGCTCGCGCCTGTTGCGCCGCAAACGACTTGCCCATTAACACTGACCATCTCTAAAATAATTTCTCTCTCTCTGACGCCGCCGTTGCTGCCGCCGCCGCCGCCGCCGCCACTAATAACCCTAATCATCGGCTGGCTGCCACGTTCGCCCGCTCTCGGCGGCCGCGCACCGCCGCAGATCTGCGGACGGCCAGTGGATCACGGACACGTTTGCAAAGTCGCACCGGATGTCCACCTATTTGGTCGCCTACGCTGTGACCAATTTCGAGTCACGAACCGACGGCAACGTAAGTACGAGCAGTTCGCCGCGGCGCTCGCAATGAGCATTCCAAAGAGCTCACACACACACACACACACACGGCCGCCATGGCAACAGGTATTTCTGATACGCCCGCGCGCGATCAATGTTGCGAGCAAAATTAACACATCATTACGGTCGCTTAAAGGGCATCTCGAGGCGAGCTCAGCGCCGAGTGAATTACTCGAGGCGCTCGAGCGCCGCACGAGCTCCAGCTGATTTCGGCTCGTTTCGTTCCCTTTCGTTTCGTCTGCTGGCGTCTTGGTGGCGCGCAAGGGCCGGCCATATTTACACTGCTCGTCTGGCGCACGAACAAATCAAAGGCCGTCCTCGCGCCCCTGCCCTCTCGCCTGTGGCCCGCTCGAGTCACTCACTTGGCCACCGCAACACTGGTGTTACAAAACAAATGCACTCGACGACGGCCGACTGGCCGCCGCCGGCCGGAAATCTATTATGAGTGATCGCCTTCGCAGGCGTAAGCGTCGAGACGCGCAGCTCAGCTGGTTGGCGAGCGCAACGAGCGCTACGAGCGACTCGAGTCGAGGAGATAGCCGGCAGGTGACTTATTGTTACCCAGCTGGCTTGCGCGAAAGCAAACAGAATGCACTTCGAGCAGCCTGTTCTCGACTCTGCTGTGGCCGGCCAGACTCGACTAGACTCGACTCGACTCGACTCGACTCGACTTGACTCGTCTGGACTCCGCTCGAGCCGCACGAAGGCCGGCTGGGCGTATCATTAGCATCCCGACGCGCGCCCGCTAACTGAGCGGCGTCGAGAGCCTGGCGGCCAACGGGCGGCCATCTCGCCGCTCGTCGTGCCCAATCTTAATCGAGTTAGTGCGAGCGCGCACGTATTTCGCCTGTCGACGGCGCCGCCGTTGCCATCGACAGGCCGCCGGAAACAATGCCTCTCGTAGACGTCCAGGTCCGCGAGATGAGCGCCCGACGAGCGGCTTTTTAAAGACGACGACCAAGACGACGGGGCAAAAAATTAGCACTTTGCGGCGGCAACGACGACGCCGTTCAGGCGACCAGATCGACACCGGCCATTAGCATAAAGACGACCCGAGCGTCGCCAGCCCACGCGGCCAGTTTCTGATTTCACCCTTTTGGCGGCGTCCAGCTTGCCGCGGCCAGGCGATGAATTATTGCCGATGCGATGATTTACGAGCGCCCGCCACTTGGCGCGCTAATTGTGCGCCGGCCGAGCGAACGAGTGCGAGTGAAAGCGCTGCGAGGGCGCCCGCGCCCTCGCAGCCCTGACGATGATTCATGAGCACCCAATCGAGGGGCCGCCCACGCGCGCGTCAAGTGATATTTGCGGCCAACTCTCCATTTTTGCCTCCCACTTGTTCCATTCTTCTTCCATTTCTCCTTTAAAAAGGCGCCACTCAGCTAACATTACCGCCATCACCACACACTCACACCGGCCGCAGATCTCCGTGTGGACGCGGCCCGGCTTCGGCCACTCGGCCGAGTACGCGCTCCGCATCGCGGGCAAGATCCTGCGCCACTACGAGGACTTTTTCGGCATCGAGTACCCGTTGCCCAAGATGGACATGATCGCATTGCCCGACTTCAACGCGGGCGCCATGGAAAACTGGGGCCTGATCACTTACCGCGAGACCGCCATGCTCTTCGACCCCAGCCACTCGTCGCTGGCCAACAAGCAGCGCGTGGCCGTGGTGGTGGCCCACGAGCTGGCGCACCAGTGGTTCGGGAACCTGGTCACGCCCAAGTGGTGGGACGACCTGTGGCTCAACGAGGGCTTCGCCTCGTTCGTCGAGTACATTGGCGTGGACTACGTGGAGCCGAGCTGGCGCATGCTAGACCAGTTCATCGTGGAGGAAGTCCACGAGGTGCTCTCCATCGACTGTCTCTCCTCGTCGCATCCCATCTCCATTCCAGTGAACAATCCCGACGAGATCAGTGAAATCTTCGACCACATCTCCTACGCCAAGGGCGCCAGCGTGATCCGCATGATGGCCCACTTCCTGGGCGACGACGTCTTCAAGCTCGGCCTCCAGCGCTACCTGCGCGCCCTCAAGTACAGCAACGCCGAGCAGGCCGACCTCTGGGCCCATCTCATCGAGGCCCAGCGGCTGTTGCGCGCAAACGCCACCTCGGTGGACGTGAAGGAGGTGATGAACTCGTGGACCCTCCAGACGGGCTACCCGGTGGTCACTGTCACGCGCGACTACTCCGCCTCGCCGACGCCCATCGATCAACCCATCGCTCGGCTCGAGCAGGCCCGCTATCAGCCCTACAAACTCATCTCCGGCCAGTCGACGTCGGGCGCCGACAACTCGAGCGCGGACTCTCAGCGCTGGGAGATCCCCATCACGCTCACCTCGGCCTCCGAACAGAACTGGCGCCCCACGACGCGCCTCTGGATGCACGCCAACGAGACCGCGCCCATTCAGGTGGCCGGCTCGCTGCTGCCCAAGCCGCTCGCAAACGACGAGTGGCTGCTCGTGAACACGCAACAAGTGGGCTACTATCGCGTCAACTACGATCTCAGGAACTGGCGCCTGCTCATCAACCAGCTCCAGCGCGACCACACCAAGATTCCCGCCTCGAACAGGGCCCAGCTGCTGAACAATCTCTTCGAGCTCGCCATGAGCTCGCTCGTCGACTATCCGCTCGCGCTCGAGGCCACACGCTACCTCGAGAAGGAGCGCGACTACCTGCCTCTCGACACCATGTTCGTCCAATTCAACTACATCGACGAAATGCTCACGCGCACCCCCATCTACGGCGCCTGGGAGGACTACTACTCGCGCCTCCTGGCGCCCCTCTACGACCGCTACCGGGACATCCCTTGGACACGGCCCGACGCCACCAACAAGACTGCCCTCGCCCTCGACATCGCCGACCCGGCCGCGGGCTCGATGAGTGGCCGCTATGACGAGAACGACATGCTCGCCATGGGCAACCACGTCAACGCCGTCCTCCACGCCTGCAATCTCAGGAACGACCACTGTGTCGCCCAGGCCCGAGACATTTTCCGCAAATTTAAGACCACCAACGCCAACAACATCAAGCCCGAGTTCCGCTTTCCAGTCTACTGCACGGCCATACGTCACGGCAACAAGGACGACTGGGACTTCCTGTGGCGCGTCTACGAGCGCGCGCCCAGCTCCACCGAGCGCGACCGCATCATCAGGGCGCTCGCATGCAGCAATGAGATGTGGATCTTAAACCGCTACCTTGAGCTCACCTTCAACAAGACCGGACCTATTCGGCGCCAGGATGGCACTTTTGTCTTCCGCTATGTTGCAGTCAACAACTATGGCCGCGACATTGCCTTCAACTACATGCGCGAGCACTGGCCCACTATTCGTGAATTCTTCGGCCGTTCCTCGTTCAACTTGGGCCAGATGGTCAAATCGATGGCCATGTCGATGAACACTCAGGTCGAGCTCGACCAGTTCAAGGCCTTCTTTGGCTCCACCAGGGGCGACGTGGGCACCAGCAAGCGCGCCTTCCAGATTGCCATCGAGGCCATCGAGACCAACGTCGCGTGGCTCAAAAAGTACTACAAAGTGTTCGAGAATTGGCTCCAGATGGAGGCCAAGAGTGCCAAGGCGCAGAGAATTTAACTAGTGTACCAGTTCCTGCACCCAATCAACGAGCTACACGACATGTAGATACTTCAACAGCTTACGAGTGACTCTTGCCTGCTCGGCGAACATACGTGTGTATTATATAAAGCAGGCTAATGACGACGGATAACAGATTCCAATAAATCTATCAATAAACCATAACTAGGAACGAAAGCGTGTTCCAGAAGTGAGTAAACTCTTTTTAGAACTTCTATCCTCGCTTAACTCATCCGCAAATTCAAATTGATTCACAGATGTATTCGTTCGAGTTGTTGTTTCATTATCATTCTACTTAGACTTGAAGATAATATAAGCAAATTGGATATGTAAAAGGAATTTCACAGAAGATAACAAGAGTCCTGATGGATTAATCATCCAAGAACGTGATCTGGCCAGGACCACCCTTCTTCATATAGCGTCTCATGCGCTTATAGCCTGGTTTTTCGGCCATCTTCTCTCGGATTTCTTGCTCTTTTCTCTTCTTCCAGACCAGAAACTTGTCTTTCATCCAGAGTTCTTGTTTCAGCATGCCATCTACGTCTTCATTGATGAATAGTTGTTCTTCACTCACTCCGAGGTATTTGGCAATTAGGTAGATTTTTTCATCCTCGCCGTAAGGCTCACCCTTGTAGTCAAACAGATAAGTCCATCTAGCGTACCAGTAGATGTATTTGCACAAGGTGATTGGAGACATGAATATCTGGATCCATAATATATTCTTTATGTCTGGTTTTGCGAATCCCCCTCTTATGTCCATATTCTCTTCTATTACTTGACGAATGACAGCCTCTTCCAGCTCGCGAACCTCCTCCTTAGACTTGTGTCGACTCCGCTTCGCCCCAGATGCGTCTCGACCAGTTCTCTTGTCTGAAATAGGCAGCAACCCTTTTTGCTTGGCGAGATCTTGAGCTTTGAACCTGTACTTGGGCACTGATGAGAAATAGTCAATCGCCTCCTTGTATCGGGACTGCATGACAAAGTACTGATATAAGGATATAACACTTATAGTGCCCAATATGACCCAATGAGCGTCCACTTTAGCACCGTACACTCGTCTGTAATATCTGTAGTAATGGCGGTAATATTGCTCAGGGTCATCAAGCATGTCATTGTAATCACGACGAGATTCTTCCTCGCGTAGGACCTCATAGGCAGTGGCTATTTGACGGAACTTTTCCGTTGCAGCAGCTTTCTCTTCCTTGTTCTGGAATCTGTCCGGATGCCACCTTCTGGCCAAGCCTCTGTAAAGCTTGATAAGTTCATCCTTGGCAGCATCTCGTTTCGCTCCAAGGACATCGTAACAGTTCTCTTTGCCACAATACAGACCGGGTATTCCCTCAAAGGCTTGACTCAAGTGTATCAGAGTGCATGAGGAGAGGAACACTAACAAGATGCCGCTTATTTTCTTAGAATTAATGCTAGAATTCATTATAGCGATTCTGTAAAGGGATGTCAGTTTCAGTGAAAAGTTGATTGTGTATAGACGATTGATTAATTTCCTATGATAGCATTATAACCTAATACAAGTTCATAAACTCTCTAACTTGACCACTAACCGGGGCGCTAGAGATACAAATCGGATATCTTGCAATGAGTGAGATAAAAGTAAAATCGCTTATCTGGAGGAAGTGATATGCTTTCTGAGGCGATGTGCTTGTGAGATTCAGGAGAATGAAAATTCTTTTCTAGGTCGATTTTTTGTCGAAAGCGAAGATTTTCAAAAATAGATTTTGCTCAGTGCCTATTGGGGATGATTGACTTCAGGTTCTCTCCACAAACCAACGCTACTCGGTAGTGTGTGAGAATAAGGATTTTGCAGAACTCTAGTTAATAGACATTTGAACTATAACAATTGTGCCTCAGCATGTTGGTATCACAAAGAGTTTCGGATCTTGCAATGATTTCTCGTTAGCCGTTTTGTATCAAGTGATGTCCGAGCACTGCGCCACTATCCCAGCCGTCAATCAGTGCTCTAAATTGCGCACTTCGGGCTTCAGCATCTACTTCAGTATAGCGGCGCTATCATGCGCACGCTTTCTATCACATGCGCCGCTTCTAATGTCAATCTGACCAGCACTGTCAGCAAGGTTGTCCCTACTCAGCTTCTCTCTTGCGCCTCATGTCACACCATTTCATTACTCCAGCAAGTTTGTAGCCTAATATCAGGTGTTGACATTCAACTAGTCTCAATCATTCCAATTCCTGCCACCTCACCTGAAACTTTTCATCTCCACTGCACTGAATGCGTCAAGCACTCGCTCTAGCTATGTATACGATGAATACACGTGTCCCGAGATTATCTCATTGCACCAGGACGGTGGGGTAAATAGTACAGGTGATGGTTGGTTGAAGTCATTGACTGACAGAAAAATTCATGATGTTTATAAGGTACGGTCAATCACTTGGTACTTACTTGTGCTTGTTATTTATTTGGTTTGCTACAAGAAGATACATTGAATACCAAGATGGCTATCGGTGGCGGCCTGGTTTCGTTGCCTGGGCATCATTGGCGACACTCAAAGTTGAGTCGCCTCTGTCGCCAGTTTTCTTCAAATACTACAATTCTATGCAGCCTAAACCCCTATCAAGACTAGCTACACTGTTTTACAAATTTGATACAAATGTTACACACACCTATGCAGACAACTACTCACTTAGCCTTGATCAGGCCGATCATGAGGAGCAAACTCTCAAGCTAGGATACTTAGATGGGGAGCTAGATGAATTTGTTAAAGAAGAAGGTGATAAATTATTCTCATTTAATTTGCTTGTATCAAATAGAATTGGGCTCTTTAGACTACTACCAGATTCGCGTCCATCGAAGTGCCCAGGAAAGAACAGTATTGAGCAACATGTGCATTCGCCACGTGTTACAGACCAAACCCTGCAAGCATCAATCGTTATATGCTACTACAATGAGGCTCCAAGTGCACTGATGAGGACTATACATTCCATTCTGGCGCGATCGAATCACGCCCTCATTAAAGAGATCCTTGTCATCGATGACTTTAGCGAGGACGGATACGATATGCGCCATATTGAACCTCACATCAACTCAGAGCTTGTGAAGTTCGTAAGAACTCATAAAAGAGAAGGCCTTATAAGGGCCCGCCTCTTCGGTGCCAGTCTATCTCAGGGTGATGTGTTGATATTCCTCGATAGCCATGTTGAAGCAAATGTCGGTTGGTTGGATCCACTGATGGATGCAATCAAGGACAACAGAACGACTATTGTCTGCCCAATGATTGATTTGATAAATGCGGAAACTATGGTTTACTCTGCAAGTCCGATGGTCAAGGGTGGACTCTCCTGGGCATTGCATTTTAAGTGGGACTCGGTACCATCTGAAGATCTCAAGACTTACGAAGATTTCGCCAAACCAATCAAAACTGCCACAATGGCGGGAGGTCTGTATGCAATAGATAAGAATTTTTTCTACGAGTTGGGAGCCTACGACCCGGGCATGAACTTATGGGGAGGTGAGAATGTCGAAATGTCACTAAGGGCTTGGATGTGTGGTGGGAGAATTGTCATACTGCCTTGCAGTCGGCTGGGCCATATCTTCCGGAAGACACGCCCATATGGACCTGACCCCGGCGAACCAGATAGTCTCCTTTACAATTCTCATAGGTCAGCTAGAGTCTGGCTTGATCACTACATTGACAAGTTCTATGAAGCAAGTCCAGAGGCCAGAGACCTCGATAGTGGTGACGTTCGAGAGCGCATATCCTTACGAGAGAAACTCATGTGCGAAAACTTCACTTGGTTCCTAGAAAGTGTATACCCAAAACTGAAAGCTCAGTTAGATAAGGAGGATAGAGAATCTAAAATGAAGGATTTGTACAAATTGTCAGACACTGAGCGAGCAGGACGCAAAGATGAGTTATGAGTTGTGCTGCCGGTTTCTTTGCTCTCCGGTGATAACGGCCGTGATAAAAAAGCAACTCGACAAAAAATAAAGTGTGATACTTTTGTGCACCTCTCTTTAGAATCAATTCTCGGGGTCATGTCTCCTTGGTAAACTGTGTTTCCGTTTAGAGATCAGAAGCGGAGAGCGTGCAAACACAGTTAGTGTTCGTGGAGAACCTGGACGAATTGCGTGCGTGGCGGTCTTGTGACATCAATGGCTTGGCTCGAAACGTTATAAATAGAGACGCATAACTCACCTGTTGGCGCGAGGGAGACCGAAAGGCGTCAGACAGCTACCAGCCCCCAGATGCCCCATCGTGCACGTCAGTCCAGCGGTGCGCTACTGGCAGACTCGATTTACGGAATGGGCGCGACTCTGATCGCGCACTCTTCATTCCGAAGTTTCACAGCCGACGACTCAACTAGGAGCTTGATAACTCAATAATGGCTAGATTTAGTGGCAGCATGAACATGCTTCATGTAAATCTTATCGCAGGTAAGTTCGGAGTTAGGACCATCTACATCTGGGGGAACTACTCGTTGTTCGACACGACATGACTAACATACAGTCATCTCAGCCTTGATCGTATGCTTAGCTCTATCTGAGCTAGTCTATAGCGTTGAAGACACCCATGAAGAGTCCTTAGACGATGAGGGCGACTTTGAGGCCATTCCGTTCGACGATGCTTACGATCTGCTCAACAACCTGGACTTCCGTCCCTACAGTCCGGAAAACCCGGACAATCACACCTATGGAGTGATCGTTGATTGCGGCAGCTCAGGCACGCGCGCGCATCTGTACGAGTGGGACAGCGCCCTGGAGTACCCGCAGCTGTTGCACTATATCGAGCCTATGCGCGATGATAGTCGAAAGCCGCTGTCCCAGAAGTTCTCGCCGAGTTTGTCGAGCTTGGCTGACGCGACAAATGCCCAAATCGAGACTTACATCAAGCGCGTGCTCGACTACATTGAGACCAAAATCGCCCGCAACCTCCACCCATTCACTGGCATCTACATCTTAGCCACGGCCGGCATGCGGCTGCTCGATGAGGCCGAGCAAGACCGCATCATGGGAGTGCTTAGCTCCTACATCGAGCGCAACTACAAGTTCGCCAAGGTCAAGACGAGTGTCATTTCGGGCGCCGACGAGGGAATGTACCAATGGATTAGTGTCAATGCCAAGGCGAAACGTTTCCTGGGCCAGAACACCAACGGGCGCACGAAGACATTTGCGGTGGTTGAGATGGGTGGCGCCTCAGCTCAGGTCACCTATCAGCTGAGGCCGGGCATGGAGAACATCACTGCAGCTCTACTGTCGAGGCCTGAGGCTAGTCGTGCCTATACTCATCAGATCGTCGAGCCGCAGCTGAGTCGTCACGACAAACCGGAAAACACTTACAGGCTACACTCAACCACATTTCTTGGCTTCGGAAGCAACAGCGCCCGCGAAGCTTACCTGGATTTGCTGATTCACAAGCACAAGTCTCTAGATACTTGGGACAAGTTTGTTAAGTGGACGAAAAATTTGTGGCCGAGCATTTTCCAGCACAAGAAAGCCAAGCCAGAGGCTGATAGAGAGATGATCCTCGAGGATCCTTGCTCACCGACCGGATATCTATCCGATGATTTGAAAAAGCCGCGCGATCTCCTAGAGAGTAAGAATCCGATGAAGATTCTAGGCCATCTGCTGGAC
The DNA here is from genome assembly GCA_013180625.2 of Boswellia sacra. NCBI lineage: Eukaryota > Viridiplantae > Streptophyta > Magnoliopsida > Sapindales > Burseraceae > Boswellia > Boswellia sacra. The sequence continues at coordinate 17,175 of SNVD02009752.1, forward strand.
GAGGATGAGCCTAGTTTTTCCTACAAGGTGCGAGGTACGGGTTCTTATAACAAGTGTAAGAAGTTTGTTCAGGAAATGTTGTCCTTGGCTCTCACTGAGGGACTAAACTGCAAAGACGATGAGCCTTCATGCACCATGGACCTCATTGGCGAGGCGTTTATCCCTTTCGAATCTCTCGATGTGCTCGGCATTGGTGACATCTACTATACGACCAACCTGATGCTCCGCGCCTCTGGCACATACAATCACCGAACCATAAAGAAGAGGACCAGGTCGATCTGTGACACGAGCTACAACACTCTCAAGCATCGATTTGCGTATATCTATGAAAATGAGAAGCTGAGATCGCGCATTAATGAAGAGTGCTTCAAGGCCGTCTGGGTAGACACATTCTTGACTAAGGCTTTGCGGATGCCCGAAGACTTCGACATGCTCAAGACTGTCGGTCAAATCAATAACGATGACCTCGAGTGGACACTGGGCGCTGTACTCGACAAATCGCTGGCCATCGAAGAGGCCACCGAAGAGATGTCGGAACAACTAAAACAAACCGAAGAGTCTCAGTTCATAGCAGAGTCGACGACACAATCTCCATCCCCAGACAACTCTGACGAGACCTCATTCGTCGCACCCGTTGAGAGAGAAGAAGATCAATAGAGAAGTGCTTTGGAGTTACCAGAATCTCCACGTATCTAGCATCTATATAGTACCCATGTTTCGATTTGGCCTAAGTAATCCTAGCTTCATAAGTTAGATGAATCTCGTCTCCTGAAGAGATTTGATCGCGATCTAGATAGATCTGGAATATAGCTGCGTTGTCAAGTTTCAGCTCTGAATCTGTACACCTGAACACAAGTTGATCACAGTTTGCGATATGATTCTTGTTTGTCAAGTCCAGTTCGGCGGCTGCCCAATCGATCATCCGCCCGACCGTGTGCTTGGCAGTCGTGAACATGTTGACACGTCTACGATCACGGTTATCCATAGATAGCGCCGATAGTGGTTCATGAACAAATACTACCTCCAGATAAATTTTCTCCGTGTCTAGCACATTCGGGGGACCTCGGGCAGACTGTCGTATTCTCATTATTCTAACGCGACGGGCCAGGGCTTGTTTTTTCGGATCTGAAGACGGCTGCTGATGGACTGTAGTGGCAGGTTGTTTTGAAATATCTGAGTTCTTCCCGGCGCCCTGACTTTTCCTCAACCTATCGAGCGCATCCTGTTGTTTGGATAATCTGATCGAATTCTCGGCCTCCCTTAATAGTCTTTCTGTTTCTAGTTTGGCACAATTGTGTTGCACTTGATGGCGATGATACAAACAGTGGCTGCGGTTGCAGTGTTCACATTCACTCAACTCGAGCTTGAGTGTGATCTTTTTGCAGAATTCACAAGCTTTCTTTATGGACTCGCTAGTAATTGTGTCATCGCAAACGAACTTGATCTTGTTGAGAGGACAGTCGATACCGTGATTAGTTCTGTGGTCAATACAAACAATTTTGCTACACTTGCCACATCTAAAGGGTAGGTAGTCATTACGATTACAGACCTGACAGTGCTCACCAATCTGAGGCAGCTCCATGACAGTTGCTAATTGTGGTGAAAGTTATGACAATAATTCGCTCACTTGATTTCATGTCATTAGAGAAGGTTTGAGTTTTCAAGAATGGGTTACCAATGGATTTCGCAACACCAATTAACTGCGCCTAATCACAGCAGACAAGTGTGCGATTGCGCAATGATCGTAATAATCAGCTGTTCTGTTTGTGTTTTGTCGTCGAGCACAAGCGCGAGTCGCAGCCAGCGACGTAGCTTTCGCTTTCTCCCGCTGGCATTAGAAAGCTTGTGCTGGGCTTATTGTCTAGAAACCGCTGCTCTCCGCCTAAATCCTTACTTGAATTCAAACTATATCTCCGTGATATTTTCTATCTTATGAGGGTAATGTTGACGCGTCTACCATCCTCAGATCGACGATGAATACATAAGAGAGCGAATGGACTGGCGCAAAGTTCCCTGATTCTGAAAACGGCCGACACGACTCTAATCATGAGCACAGGAGATGCCAACAGTCCGGACAATCTCGACAGCGAGATTGTCAAGTCCGAGAAATGTATACAACAACCAGAGAATTTACAAGCGAAACAATTCCCTCCAAATCCTCCACCAGCCGATCGCAATGATGAATCTTCCGTCGAAACCGCCGCAAGCCGAGCCGTGACGTCAACTTCATCGCCCATCGATATCACACAAGCGTCATGTGGCAAGTTTGGTGTCTTGCGAGCTAGGCTACCACCCTCAGCTGCATCACCTTCAGCAGACGCAGCTGCAGGTTTAATGATTGATAGTAACGGAGAACCAGTGCCAATAGATAAGGTAATTCGTACAGCAAATACCATGTCCAGCATGATGATGGCCCACAAAATCGCACTCGAGGATGACTTCAGATTAGAGCCTGGAATGGACATATCCGGACCATTGATGAGCCTCTCGCCAATCATTGGTTCTTCTCCGTCACCCTCAGCAGGTGCCGGCGTAAAACAGGAGCCAAGTCTTCATAATCGAGTCAAGGATATTGTCCACGAAGCTTACTGGGACTTATTTAGAGAAGAGGTGAATAGTCAATCGCAGGACAACTTTGAGGAGCGCAAATATGATATCTCAAAACAGCTTCTCTGTGACATCAAGCAGAAAGTTCTCGAACTTCTATTGCCACAACACTCTCGTCTCAAACAAGATGTGGAGGATAAGCTCGATATCAAGATCATAGATCAGTTGACTCGTGTTCATTCACTCAAACTGATTGAGTATGGTCACTATATACTGACTATTTTGTCCAAATTGTGCGCTCCCGTTCGAGACGAGCGTCTCAAAGAGTTAGCCGATTGCACCGATGTTGTTCAATTGTATAGAGGAATCATGGAGATGCTAGAACTTATGCGACTCGATTTTGCCAATTTTACACTGAATCAATTCAAGCCCCATATCAGGGCACATTCTCATGATTACGAGCGTGAAAAGTTCGCCGAGATTCTAAGTCAGCAGAAAACGATAGGTATCGACGGTTTGGAGTACACAAAGGTTTGGCTTTCGCGGGCAGTCGAGCGCATCGATAAAGTTCACGGTATTGTCGAGCTTCTAAATGAGGTTGAAGAGAGTCAGGTGAACTTAACTCTTGATCAAGAACAGGAAGAAGAGCACAAAGAGGATGCTCAGACGCATATCGCCCCGGAAGCTCAGCGAAGAATAGAGCGCAGTGACATTGTTAACAAAGTTCTCAATGCTGCATATTGTGAGTTGCTCGAGTGGACTCCGAGAACCCAGAAACTGTATCCTGAGACGTTACTTTTCGACGAGGCCACATTCAAGCAATTGAGTGAGCAGTATAAAGTACTCCTAATAACGGCCAGCATACTCTTGGCAACGTTCGCCTTCGTGAACCGTTTCAAGATCCAAGAAAGCAACGAGTTTAAGATACTCATTAAGTCGCACATCATAACTCTCCTGACTGCCACATACGATCAGTCTTCGACGAGTAAAACAAATGCAAACAATCCTTGTGATCCATCAAAACCAACGTCTCCAACTATGTCACCGACTGCTCCTCAAACGGCACCAAAAATGGTCGAAGAAGTGGACTCATTGAAATTAAGAACTGTAGCTACGAAACTGTGTGATGATATCAGAACAAGAATTCTGGAGAGTGGTGGGCTTGAGAATGGACAGCTGGAGTCTTTTGAGGGGCAAAAAGAACTCCTCAAAAGACAAATATTGGATCTTCAGAGTTCGAGCAACCGAATTCGCGAACTCGCTCGAAGAAGAATACTGGAGTTTGTCGAGACTCTGCTAGACCTGGATGTCAAGCATCAGCAGAAGAAGTTCCCGTCCCGAATGCCTCCTCCAGTAAATATACCGCTGGGACTCAACTGTTTGACAGATGAAATAACATTGACAATGGCTCAACTGGTCAAAATCATACGCTACAATAGGCGAGTTTTCTTTCAACACTACCATAACATCATCACTGAACATGTGTCTAAACTAATCTAAAGGGTGGGGAGAGTGTTTGTTCCCTGTCAATAAATTCAAATCTTGATGGAAGTAAATATCTTACACTGAAGTTTCTTTCTCATGCGTTCTAGTCTAGAACTTCTAGAGATGTGATAAATCAGATTGTTGGTCAGGTTGACCCTTGTGCGAGCGCAGAATCAGTCCGACAGAAACTAGGCTCGAGTCACCGGCGCGCGCAGATATTATCGACCACGTGACAAGTGCCTTACATGTTTTGCATCTTTCTAAGAGTCTTGTTTCTGGATGTTGATTGAATTACAGGCTTCAACAATATAATTCCGCAAAATGGGAAAGAGAATGGCAGCAGCCAAGTCTACGAGGGGGGTTTCCAAGGTCAGGAAACATGTTCAGTCGAGCTCTTCAAATCCAAAGACGAGGAAATTTCGCTCTCAAGTCAATAGTTTGTCAGTGATTGCTAAAGGTGCTCCCAGCAAGAAAGCGAAGTCAAGCAAATCAAACAGACCAGCAAAAGACGCAGCTGAGCGTCACAAACTTCTGAAAAACCTCGAAAAGGTTGATCTCATTGAGCACGATGTTGAACAATCTGATCAAACAGGGAAGCCCAGAAAGAAGACTGGGAATCAACATATCATTCCAATGGACACGCATTCAGTGGGCTCGGCTGGCACCAGGATGACTTCAGCGTCATTTGCATCCGTCTGGTCGAACTGTACCAATAATAGTCTCAACGAATTCTTTCATATATGGAATCCCAATCTCGAAGCGCACAAAGATGCCTTAGCTGTCATAGCTGGCCTATCCCAAACCATGTCTAGCGCTGGTACCGAACAAACGGATCAAAAATACGCTTATAGTCTAATCAAGATTATCTCATCAGAAAAGACATCACGAGAAATACTGACAGGTGCGCTGTTGGCTCTAACTTTTGTTATGAGGAAGCTCTCAAACGACTTCCTCAATGAAAACTTTGATCAATTCTACCCTGTGCTCAAAACACTTATTGAAACGCACGCCAATTGTAAACGAAAAACGCTTGTCAAATGTGTGCTACGTTGTTTTGCCTGTCTGACCAGAGCTCACCCGTTAGGTAAAGAGTCAATAGAGAGTGCGATACGGAAGAAAATCAATATTGCTGTGAGGCAGTACAAAATCCAAAGCAAGATCAGTCTTTGATAATAGAAAATTAAAGGATCGATGTTTTCTCATAATGACAACTGTGAATATGTCGTGGTTGAGGTCAAGTTCCATTTATTTGCGATTCCCCTAAGCATAGAAAAGTCCTAGCCCATAGCGATAGCATTCAAATGCTCTTCCACCTCGGCATCATCCAATATCCTGAAGTGAGCGGTCGAGTCTACTTCTCCGACCTCTAGTTCAGATGGCTTAAAATCAACTCCCACAGACTGGCTCAATGTTCTTATGGCCATTTGTATGGTCTCAGCTTTGTTGTAGTCTTGCCTTTTCCTCAGCTTCTTTTCAAGATAATTAGAACACTCGGCTGCTTTGACACCGATGGAGCAGCCCCTGAAGCCACAGTAGTATCCAGCTGGATCCGTCTTGAATAGCTGCGGTTTCCCATCCTCGAACGAAACCAACATCAAACTGGTTCCGAGTGGTCTCATTTCAGCATTCTGAGTATACACTTGGGCGATGTCTGCCATACGACGTGCCAGAATCTTGGTGGATATCGGAACACCAAACTTATACTGATAGTTTGCGGCTTCATAACGTGCTCTCTGGATCTGTGCACAGCAGTCAGGAAGTGCACCAGTTATACAGCAGCCTATGCTGTCTGTTAGATGGAATATATGAGAAATAGATTTAGAATCAATAGCCTTGTCACCAATCTTCTTTTGTGATACAACACAGACGCTTTCCTTCCCTCGCATGCCAACTGACGTGATACCAGCTTGATTTATTGCCTTGAATGCATATTCTGTGTTGGAAGAACAGAGGTGTATTTTAATGATTAGTATGTATTCTTTGGCCTAAGGATCAGCAACCATAAACTGATTGGTGAGATACAAACCTACCTGATACAGGCGACCCTCGGGGGAAAAGATAGTGATGTGCCGGTCAAAACCTGAGCTGGAGCCTCGAGCCATTGTATGCAACTTATAGAATATATTTGGAGGGCAAAAAACAACCTTTGAGTGTTTTTCAAAAGAGCTGTCAATAAGTTACAATAGATATAGGGCGTTTGGTTTAGATTGTCGGATGACTGTCGTGGAAATTGTTTTGTCTTTGATGAAACGTGCATGCATCATTCTTTTTCTCCATTGCGTTTAGCCACGCTTAGCGCAGCGCAAATTTCGAACCACACAAGGTGGCCGATGGATTGCGCTGCTTTAAACTATCCAACTTGTGACTCAGAAGTTCTGACATCTGGCGCATTTGCTCGGCCAACAGAAGATTCATTGGGGCCTTCTATACGCAGAGTATTTCATAACCACTAAGCAAGAAGCTGCCGAGATGCTAGATTAGTACTTATTTGCACTCTTTCAAATACTTCCTTAAAGCAGATAACAACAGCCATAACCACTGTACGAGCTGTATAAGAGTCTCGATTATCATTCAGAATGAATCCTCACCTGATCTAAGCTGGCTCACAACTCGACAACTTGTTCAAGAGCATTCAATCTATGAAGACAAGCTCACCTTTGTTACTCACCAAATCAACTGCAACAAGCACTCCTTTGAACATGGATAAGCCTTGGAGCGAAACATGTCTTCGTTCTAGAACATCTTGTAACTGTTTCAAACTCAAAAGATACTATGGAACATCGAAACAGAATCTCGCGGCTCAACTACAATTGGCCGACTCTATAAATATCAACATCAGCACAGCAATCTTCATTTCACTATTGACTCTTCTTTCATTCTTGATATCTAGCACCCCAACGGTCTACGTCTCTGCATCGACCCATAGGCCAGCTAAAGTTCTCGAGCTTACCTCAGACAACTATGATACAGAAACGAACCAGTACCAGATAGTTGTATTGAATTTTTACGCCGATTGGTGTCCATATAGCGCGCGATGGAAACCGATTTTTCAAGAAACATCCAAATTTATCTATAATGAGACTCAAAATATGGATCCCAATACGATAGTATTCGGACAAATCAACTGTGAGATTCAGACAACGTTAGCTCAGAGGTTTCGCATCACCAAATTCCCTACAACAAAACTGACACTCAATGGGAAACCTTGCAAGAAGGAGTACAGGGGCGCTAGAACCCTTGATGCCTTCAGTGACTATGTTAAAAAATTCCTCGTAGATCCAATCATAACTATCAGCAATCATGCTGATTTGACAGCTAAGATCGATGAGAAGAAAGGAGCCATTATAATGTACTCCGGACGACCTGATGAGCATGGTGATAAAGCAATCGAAAGCCCTGAGCTCCAGATGTTCCGCAGAGTCGGACAGACTCTTCGCGAAGACTGCCAGTTCTTTTATGTAACAAACTCTGCTTCCAGTGACAAAGTGCAAGCACCAGATCTCTATTCACTAGCCTTTAAACCGCATCACAAAAGTTTGGAGCACGAGATCAAATATCCTATGGCCCTACCTGACTCAGCAACTCTAGGAATTTGGGCGAAAGAGCATTGTATTCCAATGGTTAGGGAGATAACCTTTGAAAATGCCGAGGAACTTACCGAGGAAGGTTTGCCATTTGTGATACTATTTTATGATTCGAAAGATAAGACTTGGATCGAGCTGTTCAAACGGGTCGTGGAGTCGGAGCTGAAAGCAGAGGCAGCCGGTGTCACTTTCCTTTATGCAGACGGTCATGTATTTTCTCACCCACTGAAACACCTAGGCAAGACAACAAAAGATCTACCCCTAGTTGCTATCGACAGTTTCAAGCATTTATTCCTGTACAAAAAACCTGTTGCTAGCATAACACAACCAGGGAATCTCAAACGATTTATCGCTGACCTTCACTCTGGCAAGCTTGATCGCGAGTTCCACTTTGGCGTAGACCCTCTCGAGGCCGGAGCGGCACCTACATCACCCCCAGAATCAGCTTTCAACAAACTGCAGCCATCTGCTTATCGGTATTCACTGTTGACGCATGATGAACTATAACTTCACTCGAAGATCGCCTCGCGGATGAGACTCTGCCACATAGAAGTGATCCAGTATGACCAGGTTATCAGGTAGCAAAGTCTCTGGCAAGAATATCAACATATGAGTAGTCATCTTTCTGTGCTCGAGTTGATCTATGCGCCGATTATTCGGACTAAATTAAAGTTATATTTTATTGAACGGTTGAACTGACTGCTTACTATCTGCACTTAGGCGAACACATTGAAGTTGTATCGCTAGGGTCGGATCTTCTTTTCGCGTGGCCGTATGAAGGATAGCTAAAAGAGCTAGCATAGTCCAGAGATTATAAGCTGACGACAAATCCTCAACCTGTATGGGCGAGCCATAATACGAGTCCACATGGGTACACCGATAGTCCCGGGCTTTAACTACTGAGCTTAACCTTTCTTCTTTTTCATCTTCTTCATCTCCTTCTTCATCTTCTTCTTCTTTCCTCCCTCCTTCTTTTTGGAGTACTCCTCCTTCTTCTTCTTGTGGCCCTTCTTGAATTTCTCTCCTTTGTGTTTCTTGTACTTGGACTTCTTCTCTTTCTTGTACTTCTTTCCGTGTTTGTTCTTCTTGTGGTACTGTTATCCCATGTGCATGTATAATTGGTTGATGAGGTGTTAGCGTGAGATTTATGTAACCGACCTTGATCCCATATCGTTCATTTACTCACCTTTTTCATATGCTTTCCTTTGTACTTCTTGCCCTTCTCTTGGTGCCATTTCTTCTTCCACTTCTTCTGTTTGGTGTTCCATTTCTTCTCACGTTTTATGTCGTGCCATTTCTTCTTTTTGCCCCACTCCTCCTTGTGATAAACTTTCTTAAAGCCTTTCTTTTTGTGGCCCTTGTCCTTAAGCATCTTGTGGCCTTTTTTGCCCTTCTTGTGGCCTTTTTTCATCTTCTTCTTGTGGCCCCACCTAACAGTATAGGATTATCAATGAAAACGGAAGCGGTCAGACTTTGTTAGATGAGATAGTTCACTTATAATCGCTACATTAGAACCGGAAGCCAAGAGTATACATACTTTTTCTTCTTGAAGTTTCCTTTCTTCTTATGGCCTTTCTTTTCCATTCCCCATTTCTTCTTCATCTTCTTCCCTTTCTTCTTCTTCATCGAGCCTCCCTTCTTCTTTTTTGACTCATATTTTTTCTATAGGTAAACAATTTCATTAGTGGGACAGGTTAGTTTGAGCCACAGCAACCCCGCTTGCTCTTCGCCGGAAGTTGGCCATCTACTCACCTTCTTGTGCTTTTTGCCCTTCTTCCATTCCTTGTGCTTTTTCTCCATCTTCTTCTTCTTCTTCATCATCTTTTTCTTCTTCTTCGAATCTGCAGCCACAAGGTCGACCTCATTTCCGGTCGGCGCTGGCACAAATGGCACCAGACTGGTGTCGGTGCTGGCCACCAGCTGCGTTGACTGTGGAGAGTCGTCCAAAGTTGATTTCGCAGGTTCTAGGTTACGCTGAGCAGTGAGAGCTTCGACAAGAGTCTTGCCAGATGAGCTGAGGAGCGCTTGGCCGAGAGCCGTGACGGACGAGCCCAATGGAACTGGCGCCTGTGTATCAGTTCCGCTTAGCCCTTTAAACTGGGTGAACTGTAGGACCTCTGTCTCCGTGGCTGCGCTTTGATCAGCATCTGAGCTCCCTGTTAGGTGGCCGTGTAATGATCGATTGGAGGCTTGAGTATTACTCCAGCCCCCAAAAACCTTTGGGTGCTGATCATTTGAAAAGTTCGTGTGCGGGGTCTGATTCCAGATAGAGTTTTCAGCGACCAGACCAACGCTGCCCAGGTGGGGACTCGCTCGATCCTGGTGCACTTGAGCTGTGCAACAGGTCAACGCCAGTACCAAGGCAATTGATGTGGTGAGCATTACAGTTCGGCACCATCTTGATGAGTGAAAGATCCGCAGCTTCCTAGGCCCTCGTAGAGGTTTATGAGATTGTGTGCAGCGCTTCGGCTGGACAGCGACATTTGTGTCTAGTCGTCCCGGCTGATCACTGTGATATTCCATAGGCGGATCTTTTGTCTTGATATGATTCATGATATTTGGTATCCGAAACTCGCGCCCTGACCACCACCCCGGTCGCCGCGGACGCTGGTCGCACGTCGAGGCTGCCGACATAGCCGGCGGCGACCGGTGAGCCTCGTTCTTCCGACTTCGAGAAGTCATTCTGCGAGCGACTTCATTCTAACTGTTCACGGAGATGCTCACGTGATCGCGTGATAGTTCATGATGGAGGATATATTGGAGTTATTGCTTGTTTTGAATCTTTCATCAACATACGACATCCATATTCTTGGACCACACTCATCAACTGATTGCTAAATCTGTGAGTCCTGTCTGCTTGTAAGTTTGCAAGTCTCGGTGTCGACTACGAAACCCTCTGTTCCACTTGACACCGACTCTCAACTAGCATTGAAGTGCAGTCGAGTGAGAATATACAACATGACTAATTGATGGCGACAAATCACTTTCACCTCGAGCGCAATCAATCAGATGCGCAGGCGCACCAATGTTGCCCCTTAGAAAGAGACAGAACGAGCGGGTTGCGCGCGCCGTCATCGCGAGCCTACGATACAATCGATGATCTTTGGACCCAGCGTCGGACCTGACCGAAACACAGTCAGCGCAAGCACAGCCAAGCTGAGAGTCTAAGATGCAACGGTTGGCGTTTGTCAAGCTAGTCTTTGTACTTAACACATCCCTTACTCTGACTCTCACGCGCTTGTAACGGAAGCAGCGCTAGCGTTCAAGACTGTCCCAGTGCTAAGAGTTCCGTCTGACACTGGTCTTGATGGTCGCACTGATCAACACTCGCGCACAATCAGCGCGAGAGTTCCCGAGAAAGGGCGGAAGATTGATCAAGGCGAGGAGATGCTCTTGATTGGTATTCCTCATTGTCATTGCTCAAAGTGTGAACTATGATAGATCGACAATAGGGCTTGTCGGTCTGGTAGCGTCGCTTAGTGGGTTTGCACATGGAGGGTGACAAGGGCCACGTTCATCAGATCATCTTGTATCAAAGGTTGGCAGTAAACACCTACTCTAGTCACGACTAGTTCTATTCACTAGCTCTAGTTGTGATTACTTGCTACAACCATTTAATGATGCAAGTTGTCGTCGCTGGCCACACACAATCAGAGGAGCACAAAAGTTATATCGGCATTGATTTTATGGCACAGTCGTCGAGTTGTGTGAAAGGCCAGCGCACCCTCGCTCAAGTTCACTTGGAGTTGAACGTTGAGATTTCTTGGAACGCAAAACTCTCCCCCCTCGACCGTTCATCGACTCGAGTCCATCATGGAGTACAATCGCGGTGGGTTTAAAAGTCGATAGATATTCTCTGGGCTAAGTTGAAATTCAACAACAGTGCTGTTCAAGTGCACAAACACGATTTTTGCCAATTGGCCGCTTGTTGATGTCATATGTTGCTGTCGGTTGAATTCATGTGAGAGTCCAAAGAAGGACGTGACCTTTATTTCGGAAAATTCATGTCCTGCTCATTCTTGCTTGCTGTTTATATCACTTACAGAACGGTTACAACACTAACACTGGGACTAAACGGACGTTGACCATTCTTACTCCCATTCAGTGGTTCCGGGTGGCTTTGGTGTGAGGTCATAAAGAACTCTCGAGATGGCTGGTACCTCCAGTATTGCATCAACGATTTTGTGAAACACCTCGGCTGGCACCTGGTCGTTAATTGTTACAGGTATACCTGTCATGAAATCTTCGGTGACAAATGTCCGTAAACAGATTGAGTACTGACATGGTGGCTGAGGTTGGCGCAACACAGTGTCGCGATCGAAATGAATGGGAATCAATATGACGGGCATTTGCGATATCTTGGTGTGATAGTTCGTCTCTTGCAATATTGTTTGGGCTCTTGAGTCGGCCTCGCGCAGAATGCTCAAAACTTGGGGTGTAAGGGTCGTTGGGGTGATTTCATTCACTTGGTATTGTACCTGCTTACCAAATACCCAACAAACGCGGTTGACATTGTGACAGATTCTCGGGATGGTCTTCGCCAGCCTCGACATGTCCTGCCAATCTGTTGGCTCTTGATTGCTAGATAAGGCAACAACGTAAGAATATGTTCTGCAATCTCCTTGGACTCCAACGCTGCGAATCGGGAGCAGCGTAGAGGTCAATTTGTATTGCTCTCCCACTCTAACCAGAAATTGTTGCTCCTCATCGCTCGTTGCGCGTTGAATACGGCTAATCAGTGGATGTTGTCTCTCCAGAGAAGCCGCATAGTTGACTATAACTTTGACTAGAACACTTGTTTCGCTGAAGTCCTTTTCCATGTAAGGCTCATTGGCACAAATGACTCGTATCGCTAGACCAGGGCCAGGGAAAGGATGTCGGCTCACAATATCCTCGGGTAAGCCTAGTTCGCGACCTAACACGCGCACCTCATCTTTGTGAAAGTCTTTCAGCGGCTCGATCACGCGGCCTTTAGCCCGCAATAGCCGAACGAGTTCGGTGTCATTATGATGAGTTTTGATAGCGTCGGCAGAAGATGAAGCCAGATGTGAGGCACTCTCAATTAGATCTGGTCTCAGTGTGCCTTGACCCAAAAACACGTGATCCGGATCAAGGTTGAGCTCGTCGATAAGACCTTTAGAGATGTTGATGAAAGTATCACCTATGATTTTTCGTTTCTCCTCTGGTGCAGTGACTTGACATAGCATCTTGGTGCAACGTTTCTTCTTGAGATCTTTGGGATCAACTTGAATTGTAGTGCTGGCATTGAGGAACTGATGCTCTGCCCTGATAACTGTTGCAAAATTATGACGTAAAAGTTTTGGTTAGATCAGGAATAGTGTTTAGAGATGAACGATAGAAGTTGAAGTAAGTAGAACAAAAACATGATGATCCGATTGATACTATCACAACAGGCAATGATTTTGTAACGCCTTAGCAACAAAATCAGCTACCGTGGAAACACAAAATATGATGGGCGTCAGGAGTGAAGATGTTTGCTTACCTTTTACGTCGAGACCTAACTTATTTAGAGACTTCTCTACATTGGTGCTCTCATTTTTGCGCATGAATCCGTTGTCGATGTGGAAAGCAACCACTTGCTCAGATTTGAGGGCACGCCTAAAGAGAGCTGCACAAACTGTTGAGTCGACACCACCGGAGAGTAGAACCAGAACCTTATCTGTAGGGCCCACTGTGGACCTGATTGCATCGATACACTCTTGTTCGCGACTTTTCATTGTAAAATCTCCCGGTATTTTAGCAACTTCATAAAGAAAGTTCCTCAGTATCTGTTTACCATTTGTTGTCAAATCTACTTCGGGATGGAATTGTACACCGTACATCTTCTTTTGATCATTAGCGATAGCTGCAATGATAGGCCCAGAGAGAGCTATTGGCTTGAAATCAACGGCAATATCTTGAACACTGTCTCCATGCGTTAATAAAGCTTGCTGCTGTTCATCCATTCCTTTGAACAATGGGCTAGTTGTATCTACTTTGATTGTAAACTGACCATCCTCCCGAAATTCCTTTCTCTGAATGGTTCCATGGAACTCTTTGTTGATCAAATGGAAACCGTAGCAGATACCTAAAATTGGCAGCCCACAGTGGAGTATATTAGGATCGTGATTGGGTGCACCATTATTGCAAGTGGCCGGATCCGAATTTGTGCTGGCGACAGTTCCAGGACTTGGTGTCTGTATGCTAATTGAGTTACCATTGTTGGTGTTGTTAGCTTGTTGTTGCTGATCCTTGTCGCTATCAGAGTCAACCTCCATTTGGCAAGGCGATGTGGTTGCGGATAAATTTGCCGGACCACCGCTAATGATGATGGCCTTGTAGCCTGCATCAACGATTTGCTTGGCCGGTGTGCTCATGGGGAGTATCTGACTGTGGGCATTGAGTTCGCGAACACGCCTATCGATAAGCTTTCCATATTGAGAGCCGGCATCCAAGATTGCTATCTCTCCAGGTTCGATGGATTGATTTTCAACCATGTTTCAGGTAGTTGATTAGCGCTATAGGAGAAAATGTTCAAGTTGATGATAAGATGACCTTGTTAAGTCCACTAAGAGACAGTATATTGTGAGCCGGAGATGCTCGCGGATTGTCACTTCTGTCTTCTCTCTTGAGCCAGTGTTTTGTTAGAGTAAATCGTAGTTTTTGACTATGATTTTGACTATATATAATCTTGAGAGTTGCAGACGAATCGTGGTTTGCCTCAGTTAAGTCGGGTGCTTGTCACAACTTGATTGTGAGGCCAAATTGCATGGAAGTGGATGATTATGTTCAGTGGGTGCACTGTAAGTCGATTGATAGCCTGTGATCAATTGAGTGGCTTTTGCAGTCTATGTCTGTGTAGCAAGTGTTTGTCGGGTAGACTATGAAGATGTCTGCATAGAAGACCGAATACAACCTGTGCCTCGTGGACTGTTTGTTGTCGAGCGTCTGCCGGCTTGTTGTGAGCCAGTAAAGGCGTGTATGTGGGCGGGTACTAATGAATTGTGGATGAATTGATACGATGATTGAGTTGATTGGTTGATAACAATTTGTTGATCTAATATTGACATCGGTGAAGGTGCTCCAGGGGGATCGTTGATGAGATGTCCCGATAGCGCCTACCTTTTGTCGTGGTTTTGTTTCATCTCTGTCGCCGTGGTCGTGTTGGAGCTCGCGTCAAAAGTTCACCTCCTGGAGCGCGTTCGCAAGACGCGCGCACACACACACACGCCAGATCCGAGAAGACAACGCGTCGACAACGCGCGTCTGACTGTATCGCGCGCGCGCAACTTCACACGAGCTGCTTTGCGTTGGCAGCCCACTCAATGGGACACAAGCGGTTGTCGAGCAGCCCAATCGAAGTGGCGCAAACGAGCGCGCGCGCTTTCCCGGCCTTACAGCGAGCCAGATCTTTCACTAGCTGCAGAAGCTAGCCTAAGCGCCAAATTCAAATGACGCCCAGGCTGCAGCAGCTCAGGTGCTGCAGCTGTCAGGGACCAGCTTGATGAGGATCTGCGCAGTTGCAGGTGCACCTCTTATGGAATGATCTCTCGACGACCAAGTGCACCGCCCACGCACACTGGTTTGACTGATAGTCAGGGCCAAGTGCCGGCCACGTGTCGAAATTCTCCAGTTTGGAGTTGGCACAATCGTCAAGCCGGCCCCAGCGGTCCCTACCTGCAACTCGGAGTGTCCTGGTTTTCGTCGGGGTTACACTTGTTTCTAACTCTGGACTTGAACGAACTACCAACCATCTCTTACTTAATATCTAAGCATCTTGGGGCGCATTGGTTCTTTGTAGGATAGTACTCTGCGCCTGATTGCCACAGTCACAATGCGCTTAGGCTCACAGCCAATCAGCTGGGAGGTAAATTATCAAACTTCTCTTGACGACGGTGTTATGTGCGGCTCCCAGTATGAAATGTGAGAAATGAGCCAAGTAATCGTTGTTGTCTATGTCAGACCCTTGAAAAGGCGACTTGAGTGACGACCGCCACAGCATCTCGTTCGTCCCCGGGTTGGTCAGGTTGCATTCGTTGCGCCGGCCGCTACGCTTGCCCGCTAGCCAGCGAATGCCTTGCGTTCACGCACTGTTGTTGTTGGCGTCGACGCTGTTGATGTTGTCACTGTCAACCATATTGGCGTTTCCATTCCCTTTCGAAACCGCCCATCTCAAGCTGATCATCCGCACCCATCGAACTCTACCTGTCAAACTCGCACTCTCAGATCGGCTTCGCCTCACTCTAGTACACAAATCTACTCACCCACACACAAGACAAGGTGCCAGTCTTTATTAGATCCGTCATTAATCAGATCTGATAAACAATTTTTAGCAACCCCACAGGACGCCCTGCCCTCGTCATTGATTTAACTCTCACCTCAGATAACATGGAGCTTGTAGCCAGACTTGAGGGGCACGAGGACATAATAAACAAGGCATGCATATTGAAGGACGAAGACGGTATCCTCAGTATCAGCAATGATAAGACCGTTCGGATATGGTTGAAACGCGAAAGAGGTAGCTACTGGCCCAGTGTCTGTCACCTTCTACCTTTTGCGCCAACCAGTTTTTATTTCGAACAAACTCTCAAGCGCCTCTTTGTTGGCCTCGAAAGTGGCACAATCTCTGAGTTCACCGTAACTGACGATTTTAATCGCATCGAGCATCAGAGATACTTTTCATCACATCAGGGCAAAGTGACCGACATATTGTATTCAAGCACGTGTAATCTAGTATTGAGCGTTGGCAAAGACAAACAATTCCACTGGGACGATTCGGAGACTGGCACTCGGCTCGGCTCATACCCTTTTCAGAACAGTTGCACAGCGGTCCAGTTCGATCCCCAGTCAAGGCACGTATTTGTTTCAGAACAAGACGGCCAAATCTCCATGTTGAAATTGGAACAAAACTCTTGCAAGCACATCACAACCCTCCACGGCCACCAGTCTTCAATCAAGGCACTCCTATGGGAGCCTCTCAATAAGTGGCTCTTCTCTGCTGGAACAGACAAAGTGATCACCTGTTGGGACATTGGCGGCCGGAAGGGCGCAGCCTACGAGTTGCGAGGTCATCGCAACCGAGTAGGCTCTCTATGTTATAGTCATAATAATAGGTTATTGATTTCAGGAGGCGAAGATTGTGCCATCATAGCCTGGAATATGGAAGCGAAACGCGATGAGGCGCCTCAGTGGTCGGAGAGCGATAACTGTCAGCGTTGCAATAGGCCCTTCTTTTGGAATTTTAAGGTGATGTACGAAACCAAGACCATCGGCATGAGACAGCACCATTGCCGAAACTGCGGCAAGGCTGTTTGCCACGACTGTAGTCAGCGCCGGAGCACCATTCCGACATCCGGTTTTGAGTACCAGGTGCGCGTCTGTGATGAATGTTTTCCGATGTTCTCCGATGCCACGAGGAGACCGTTGGCCAAGTACTTCAGTGCCACACCATGTGAACTGTATGGACCTGAACGAGACGAAGGGCCTGTTGTTGACGACAGGCTACGATCGCAGCATAACGCTTTGGAATTTGAAGTGGTCAGAGATGAGCGTACCAACACGCTGAGTATTAAACAAAAAATACATCTTTCAATCATGGTGCCAATCGAGACTACTCATGACCACCCTCACAACCATCTCTGCAAGGAGTAGTGGTGCTTTCAACGGAGTGAAGTGAGTGAGCACAGGTATGGACCCGTATTGGTTGGCACAGAATGATAAAGATCTTTTCTCTCAAGTGGCGACCAGTGATGACATGCCTCTTAGGAGTGCGCAAATACCCTTTCAGGTGTCCAGACTCTCCGATGGGATTGCGCGTGCTCCAGATCTTTGTGAACTTGTGTGCAAGTGTCTGTCTCTAGAGAATAGTTGAATGTCAGCATCTAGACTATTGGGCGCCACTACAATGGTGACAACTTGATAGATCGCGGCCAGCCCCACGCAACTTTAGTTACGGTTCGTGAGACTTTCTAACGCCCAGCCGTCCCTCTCTCCAGTTCTCCCTTCCTCTCTCTCTCTCTCTCTCTCTCTCTCGCCATCTCCCTTTAGGCTCTGAGTGAGCGAGTGTACGGAGCTAACGGCCGAGCTCGGCGTCGGCCGTTAGCGAGGCAGCTACAAGTTGATTTATTTGATTGTGAGAGAAAAAAATGAATTTAATTATGAGAACTGGCGTCGCGGGCGCAGCGCTGGCTAGCTGACGCCTAGTTGGCGGCGGTGCTGCGGCGGCGGCCGCTGCACTTGACAGGTTACAAGAAAACAGAATCGCGATGCTGAGACACAAGTGGCGCTGTCATAGATCTTCTCGACAGCAACAACAACAAGAACAACTGCACCAGCGGCACTTATGTGTCGGCCCTGTGTGCTGGCCAACTGTTCGTGAGCGTGAGCGTGAGCGTCGACTGGTGTGTTTGTGTTCATTCAAACGATAGGAGGATTGCAGGCGCCCGTTCGTCGGCCAGCCGGCCGCTTGACGGATAAGCAAGGCATTGGAAGCGGGCAACTGGATCTGGTGTGGGTGTACGAGTGACACTCGGACACACGCAGACGCACTCGGCCACTCGGTGGGCTACTCACGAGAAGTGATATGGTGGCGGCGGCGGCGGCGGCGGTGGCGACGGCCACGGCAACCCACTGCGGGCTCGCCAGTCGGCCGCCATAACCGGCCACCTGTGTATCCGAGTGGCTTGCCGAGCGGCTATGCGAGCCTGATTGCCCGCGAGCGAGAGTGCGCCATTGTTTCGGAGGCATTTCTCGTCGCCAGCTCGGCGTCGTCGTGGTAGTCGTCGGCTCCATCGTCGTCGGCGTCGTCGCGAGCCTCGCCCGGTGAGCTACTGGACACGGGCGGACGCAAAGTCGGGCGGCGCACAAAAGTTGATCTCATCACGCCAGGCGCCGTGTCCCCGGCGCTGTCGCCGTCGCCGTCGCCGTCGCCGTCGTTCGGCCAACGGACACAATCGGTTGTGCCCGGTTGCAGAGCTGGCTGGAGTTGGTCTGCAAGCGCTCGCTTACGCAACTTTTCTCACTCCATCTTCCGATTGCGCGCCCGGCCGCCTACTCGCTTGCGCACGCACCGACGCGCTCGCTCTGGCCAGTGCCGGCAGTGGTCGGCGGCAGTTGCGAGAAGATGGCAGCGCTTACAGTCATTACGGCCGGCGGCTTTGTCTCAAGTGCTCGTCGTCGTCGTCGTCGTCGTCGTGGTCTTCGTGGTCGTTACTTCTGGTTCGGCCCGCGGCGGATATCTTTGTGCTTCTCGAGCACACGCACACACGTAAACATAAAGACAATATATATATATATATATATAATATAATAATCAGTTGCCTCTACGTCCGCGCAGGTCGACGGTGATCGAGCGCGCTCGGGATTCACACGGGCACTTGTGGGGCGGTCGGCCTGTTGTTGGCAATGCGGAAAACGATGGAAAACTGAGCGGACCGAGCGAGCGTGTGACAAGTCATTGGCGTCTTTGTGGCGCCTGCACAGTGGCTGTGCGGCTGCACTGTCCCTTTTGCGCGCCGACGCAATCAGAAGTAGCGGCGACCGAAGACAAGGCGCCTGCGATGACGCAATTGAATCAACCAGTCAATCAGTCAGTCAGTGAGTCAGTAAGTCAGTAAGTCAGTAAGTCAGTCAGCCAGTCAATCAATGGCCAGCGCGCTCGCACGCAGACTCTCACTTTCTCGCCTACAAACACACACGCCGACTGCGGCGTTCCCGGGCGAATCTACATCCGCCCAGCTGGTCGCGCGCTCTCGCTCGTCACCGAGCCTAGAAAACGCCGTGGTCGACACGAGGAAATTGGCGCTCGAGCCACTGTGAGAGTTCCTCATCGGCGGCGACTTTCGTGAGACACAAATCGAGCGGCGCACCGACTCGGCCGCGTCTTCGTTGGCGCCCGATCACCGGCGGCTCCAATTTGTTGCCTGTGGTCGGCGCGGCCCATTGATTTGATTGATTCGCGCGGCGCGCGAAAAAAGAGTCTGCCACCGCGGGCGCGGCCGCGTCCAGCGCCGCCGCTTGCGCTCGGCTCGCTCGAGAGATAAAACTTTTTTCATTGGGCGTGGGCCACTCAACAGGTGCGCACACGCCGACGCCCGGCGGTGAGAGTGGCCGCTAACGAAGGCGCGCTCGCTGGCTGGACAAAAACAATCCGGCGCTGCCTTCATCGTCCTCATCAGCGTCTCGTCGGCCGTCTGGCGAGCTGCCACTCGGTTACTAACGAGCGCCGGCAGCTACGCACTCGAGTGCGCCTGCAGAGGCCGGCCGGCTGGCCGGCGCGCGATTGATTAGTTGCAAATGAGCGCGACGACGGCCGAGCGCGCCCGCATGGCTTCAATTATGTGCTAACTTGTTGCCAACTTTGAGTGCGCACGGGCGCGCGTCACCCCGTCAACGGGTTGCAGTCCAGTGTGCACACGGGCGGCCGGCCAGTGCTGCTGATCCGTCGAGCGCCCGATTGAACCATCAAAGTCCGTGAGCGGAGATGGCGATCGATAGCCAGCCGGACGGGCGTTCGTGCCGCCGGCGAGACGCCGGCCGGCCGCTAATAACTCACGCCGAGCGCGCGGGCGAGCGAGCGAGCGGGCGAGCAAGCCAGCCGACTGGCCAAGCTCGTGCTGGCAAGCGCGTCGCCCGGAAGATCCACTTTTTCTCGCCCGCCTGTGTCGGCGGCGGCGGCCGCCGAGGTTGGTCAACGCGGCGGCGCTTGCGTGAGACAAGCGGCGCTCGGCTCGCAGGAAGGAAGCGCCCGGTCGAGTGAAGTAATGGCGCCGGCCGCGACAACGCCGACCACGACGCCAGAAACCTTGCCGACGGGCTGGCCAGACGAGGGGGAAGTGATATTTTTTCCGAGCGCCGCGCTGGCCCAACAAAGGCGCGCCAGTGTTTCTGCGGCCAAATATCAGTCGGCGCCAGGCGACGTTGTCGTCCAACTCGTTGCCGGCGCCACCTCGACGAGCCGCTGAATAACATGCAATTAGGCGAACCAACACAACGTAGTCGCGCGCGCTCGCTCGCTCGCTCGCTCGCTCGAGCTTCTGACGGGCGCAAGTGGGCGGCGCTCGCCAGCGCGGCGCTCGGCGGCCGATGGGCCGCTCGAGTGGCGGCCAATTGGCGGCCGAGCGGCTCGGCGTCCAGTGGCGCGCTCGCCACCGGCTGGCCAAATCAAACACACGCACGAGGCTAGCGGCGGCTCGACGTGCTCACTGATGCCTGTCGTCGGCGGCGCTTCTGCCGCTTCCTTGACGCACTTGGCGACGAGCGTGGCCGCCATTTCGGCGGTTAGCTTGACGGACAGAATTAGGCGAGCGGTCGCCCAGATCAAGCGGCCGGCTCGCCGACTGCGACTGTCACCCGGCGACCACGACGCCGATGTCGTGGCGCTCACAAAAAGCCGGCCAGCCGGCCGGCCGGCGCTCGTCGTGGCGTTGCAAACTCCTCGAGCCAACGACGGCCAGGAAGCCGACGACGGCGATTGTGCAGCCGCTGAGACTGTGCCAAGTCCACGGCCAAGTGCTGGCCTGGGCCGATTTGGATCCGGCGGACCAAATCGGCGCCGCTGCAGACTCGCCGGCCGCTCGCGGGCGACTACACGGCCTTTTGGGCAAACAAAAAAGGCGCCGTCGTCGGCGCCGATTTGCATAAATTAACTGCGCGCATCTCGGCCGGGCACTGGCCACAAGCTCCGCCCCACTGGCGCGAACAATCACTCGATGTGTCCGATTGGGAACAGATGTAATTGCCACCGGCCCGGCCGGCCCGCCGCCGACACGCCCTCGAGCTCGGGGGACTTATGGAATGCGGGCGCGCTAATCCGGGGGCGTGGTCGCAGCAGTCGCCGTCGTGTCGTCGTCGTGGTCGTCGAAGGATTGCGACGTCGCGCCGATGAACTGCAGTCAGTGTGTGTGTGTGGCGCTTGAGAAAAACAAAACAATTGTCCCGCTCGGGCCGTGTGAGATAGTGCCGCCTCGCCGCCTTGGGGCAGCAATTATCTCGTCTCCAGGCGGACTGTCTGCATCTCGGCCCGCCCGCCCGGCCGGCCGCCCGACCACCGGCCCGCCCGTCCACTTCCCGGATTCGGCCCTGCGACAGGTGCGCGCCTCTGGCCCCGCCCAAACACACCCACGCGCGAGCGGCGACGCCGGCTGTCCGCCGGGGCGGCCGCCGCCCCGCTTGCCCTCAGTGTCTCACTCGCACGGGACGGCGCGCTAGAGCTGCCGGGCTGAAGCCGAGTGCGCGCGACTTGAGACGAGGCCGCTGCGCGAAAGCTGACTTGAGCCCGCGAGCTGGCCAGTTTTTGTGTCCGCTCAGTTGTTGAGCACCCCCGACTTTCGGTCAGCTGTCAGCTGTTCTGTGTCGCGCTCTGTGCGTCTCCTCCTCGGACAGCTGATTGAGCTGGCCGTCCCAGCCGTCGGTGAGTCCGCGCACAGAAGCAGAGCCGCGCACAGCCGCCGCCGCGACTGGACCGCCAGTTGCAGATGCAGTCGCGGTTGCGCCGTGTGCTGCCTCTGCGTGTCTGCTTCGCATCTTGTGAGCGCCGACTGGACTCTGGCTGAGAGCTGGCGCGCGCTTCAGTCTGGCCAGCACGACTCGAGTCGACTTTCTTCGTGCGCGCTCTCGTCCGTCGCGCTCGCCGGCCCGCCGAAAAGTTTTCTCAAAAATGTCGCCAAAATATTGACATCATCCACACTACCGCACAACCGACACACACACAGAACGCTCGCCAAGACCCAAACGCCCTCCAGATCATCGAAAGTGCACTTCCCCTCGCTCGCCCACGCACTCCAGTGAGTCTCATTGTGTCTGTGTGTCTGTGTGCGTGTGTCCATCAGCCAGATCCAGTCGAGCGCGCAGAGCAGTCCTGTTCAGGGAAGTGGATGAGTCAGTGAGAATAGGCAGGCAGATAGAGAAGGATGCAACTCATGCCGGTTCAGTAAGATATCGGAACCTCAAGAGCGAGCGCAACGCTCGAGCTCCTGTCCAGTTGCAAGTCCCAGCCCGTCCAGCTGTTGTCACTCGCCGTTGTCATCGAGCCGACTGGTCGAGTCGGTGGTTGGAAAGTAGTGGAGACCTCAAGCCGTTCGGCGAATCCAATTCCAGCAACACAACTCCCCCAGACCTCTCCAGGATGTGGACCTCCACTGTGGGTCTCGTGAATGGCAAACACCGCTACCTGACTGCCGAGACCTTCGGCTTCAAGATCAACTCGAATGGCCAGCAACTGAAGCGCCGACAGCAGTGGACCATCGAGCCCTTCCCCGAGATCACCGGGCCTGACGGCTCCATCAGCAGCGCCGCCTCGGTGAGCTCGCAGGCGAGCCCGCCGGCCTCCTGCGCTTTGGGGGCCCGAGCGCCAGGCGACGACTCGCCCGCCGCCGCCGCCGCCGCCGCAACCGCCTGTACGATCCTGTCGCCGGTGTTCGGCGCCGCCGGCCACGTGTTCGCCGGGGTGAACGGTGGCCAACATCGACATGCAGCCGACTCGGGCAACAGCAACTCGTCAT
>SNVD02009753.1:0-40585 GCA_013180625.2 Boswellia sacra
CAGTTCTGAAGCTATAGATGTCTAGTATTCATAGAATTTTATAGATCACAAATCAGAGTTGAACTCGAAGAGGTACATGCAATGGAACGATTGGAGGTTAGAAGGGACTACATTAAAAAATGCAAAACTAAGGGTTTGGTGGGCCATAACCTACCGACAGTTGTAGGACAGTAGACCGGCTATCTTATCATCGGTCTATAGTCCAACTATAGTTGATCGACTATCTCACTATCGATCAGTGGTCCTTACATAGCCGGCCAACTGTCCTTCTTTTATTTTTGGCAAATTTTGCCACTAACCTTCCTGTTTCAATTCAGCCTTCAATTTCATAAACTCCTCTCCTCCTCACTTTTCAGGACACACTAAACTCGTCTCTTCTCCCTCTTAAAGACACACTTGAAAATTTAGGAAGTTTTTTATAGTTTAAAGTTTTTTTGAATTGTTCTCTTACTCTAAACCCAAAAAGGGTACGTCTTGAGAGCAATTCTCTCTTCTCTCTCTTTATTCCTTCTTTATTTTTCTTGTTGAGAATTAAGCATGTTTAGGTTTATTTATGCTTATGATAAGCATGCTTAGGATTTATTTTAATGCTTAAAAGCATATTTCGGATTATTATGAATTGTTCTAATCCTTGTTTGTTTTGTAAGATAGATAAGCGTGTTGAAGTAAGTCCGCTTTCCTTTCTTTATTTATAATCATGCTAGGATTTTATTTTCTTTGTGAATGCTTAGAATCATATTTAGGAGCACATCTTTTAGAATTATGTTTAAGAGCACATGATTAGAATCATGTTAGGATCAAACTTATTTTTAAAGAATGTTAGGACATAGCATAGAATAGGTAATAATTGTGATGATTGGTTGAAATTGCCGTGATTACTTTGATTGATTGAATTAGAAAAGATTATCATGATTAGGCTAGAATAGCCCTATTTTGTTATGATTGATGTGATTAGGCTAGAAATGCCATGCTAGGCTAGAATTGCTATGTTTATAATATATTATCAACTGAACTATGTTAGAAAAGCAATGAATAGCTAGAATTACCACGATAAAATTTATCAAATCTAGGTCAAAGTGCCATGATTTTAGTTTATGGCCTTAATTAGAAGTTTGATTGATATGAATGAATGTATGAATATACTTGTGAAAAGAGCTTTCATCCTAGTAGAGTGTTTGCGATCACGACACTATGTCAAAGCCTCTTTTGAGACTTAAGGGAACACAAACGAGCCATGGGCACATATAGAGAAATAGAGTTGCCACCCAATTCTTCAATTGGGAATAAATGGGGGCAATCTAATCCCTCGCTTCAGGGCCTAACTACCCTCATCCTTTCAGAGATAGGATCGAGAAGTTAAGTATGAACCATTCGCCTCGCCCGAATCAAAATCCGACCTCCACTAGGGTATACCAAATAAGAATAACTCATGTTGTTATGCAGTCCACTTAGGGTTTTTCATTTTATAGACACATTATTCATTTTATCTTCTTTAAGCAAATAAGGTTATTTAATTGATGGCAAGGAGAATAGATTACATTTCCTTCAAATATGGGGGAAGGGGAAAGGGAAGAGGAAGAGGATTACATTGATTGTTCTTAAATAGTAAAGTAAAATCTACTTTTATGCACTTCAAATATAGCATTCATTTATTCATATAAATCATACATTTAAATATCAAAGATAAATAATCAATTCGAGACTCAATAGATAATGAATTCATCACCACTATATGTGAGTCTATTCAATGTCTATCAAGCTTCTTTCATGGCATTATTCAAACATGCATTCAATTATTCTAAGTGATGATCCCTCACCACCAATGTGAGTCCACCACTACTTCATGGCATTGTACAATTAAACATATATATTCATACGTGAGTTCATATCTATTAATTAGAATTCTAACTAAAGCCATAATCTAGAATCATGACACTTTGATATAGATTTGACAATTCTATCATAATTCATATCAATTTATAATAAATCACGGCATTTCTAACCTAATTCAATCAATCAAAATCAAACAAGGCTTTTCAAACCCAATCTAAACATTCGAGGGCGAAAATGGTAATTCTTAGCTATTCTATGCTATTTCCTAACATGTGCCAAAACAATTATAAGTTCTCCTATCATGATTCTAATCACGTGCTCCTAAGCATGATTCTAAGCATTCAGAAAGAAAATAAACTCCTAAACATGTTTATAATAAAGAAAGGAAAGCAGACTTACCTCGACTCACCTCGACTCACCTATCCATTTTGTAAAACAAATAAGGGTTAGAACAATTCACAATAACCCCTAAACATCCTTCTAACCATAAAAATAAATCCTAAATACGCTTAATTCTAAGCGAGAAAAATAAAGAAGAAAATGAGAGAGAAGAGAGAACTGCTTTAAGATGTGCCCTTTCCAGGTTTAGAGCAATATAAAATGCTCAGAAAAATATTACACTGGAAATGACTCCTTGGAATTCTCATAAGTGTATCCTAGAGGGAGAGAGAAAGAATTTTTGGAAGTTGATGTGTGTTGCAAAGTGAGAAGGGTGGCATTTATGTAGGAGACGGATGAAAGTGAAAAAGGAAGTTAAGAAGCAAAAATGGTGGGTCGCAATAAAAAATTTCCATTTCCATGGACACAGCAACAGGAGACTGTTTGCACTTTGCACCTTCCTATTTTACAATTTTGTAGTGTAGTCCTTTCTTACTATCATCTATTCGATCACACATAACTTTTTGAGTTCAACTCCGATTCATAATCCTTACATTTCTATAAAAACTAGACATCTATAGCTTTGCAACGGTATATAATCCATCAATAGGCTCCTTCTAGATTATTTTATGTGATTTTTTGAAGTCACATGTCAGCTTTTGAGACCCTTAGTCAATTCCTTCTTACTCCTTTCCTCTTAAGCTTCTAGGGGGCATTTTGGTCATTTTTTTCTCAACGTTCATCTTTATTTTGTCTTTGAGCCTCAAAAATCTAGTGTCTATAGTTTGCCCCTACTTTGGATCAGTTTGTGTATCGATCTTCAAGCTCCTAAAGAAGGACCAGCTAGTGATGTGGAATGATTAGTATCAAGAGGCATTTAAGAAGATTAAGTATTATTTACAGAATGCACATGTCTTGAGACTGCCAAAGCTTGGCAAAAGTCTGATTCTATATTTGGCTCTTGAAGAGGAGGCCATTGGTGCTATGTTGGCACAGAAAAATGAGAATGATATGGAACATGTCATTTACTATTTTAGCAAGAAGTTGCTACTGTCTGAGACAAAGTACAGTTATGTGGAAAAGACGTGGTTAACCATGGTGTGGCTCTCAAAGAATTTGAGGCCTTACTTTTAGTCTTATAAGATTAAGGGTATTTCAAAGGAAGACCCGTTGAAGTATCTTTATGAAGCACCATCATTGGTAAGAAAGCTAGCAAGATGGCTAGTCCAGTTGTTAGTATTTGAAATTGAGTATATCACCAAGAAGGTGGTGAAAGGAAGAGTAGTTACAAAACTCTTGGCCATGAATTCAGTCAACGATGATGAACCATGGGAGTTGGATTTTCTAGATGAGCATTTGGGTTGATTTTGCTAGTGGGATGAAGGATGTTCTTTGATGGAGCTATCAATCAAAGTGGTGTTGGAATAAGAGTTATTCTAGTCTCACCAACTAAAGAAATTATTCATTTTGCTAAGAAGTTGAAGTTTAGAGTCACCAATAGCATGGCTGAGTATGAGGAATGTGCCTTTGGGATGGAAATAGTGATTGCATTGGGTATTGATGAAATAGAAGTGTTGGGAGTATAGACATTAGATTTTTGAGGCTTGATGATGAAATGAAGATGAACATCGAGCAATAAATATGATTGAAATGCCTTTGGGAGCCAAAAGAAGAAAGGTGAGAAGAAACCAGCCAAGAGTCTTGAAAACTGACACATGAATTCAAAAAATCACATAAATTAATCTAGGAGGAATCTAATGATGAGTCATATGCTGTTATAAAGCTACAGTTGTCTAGTTTTCATACAATTTTATGAATTGCAAATCAAAGTTGAACTCAAAGAGTTACATGTGATCGAATGGTTGAAGGTCAGGGACAACATTGAAAAAAATGTAAAAACGAAGGGTTCGACGGGCCACAATTGGCTGGCTATTGTGAGATAGCTGGTCGACGATCTAGCAATAAATAGTCGGCTATTAGAGTGCTGGCTGACAGTCTTCTAATAGCCGGCCAGCTGTTGTCCCTTCAATTTTGGAAAATTTCGCCATCAACCTTCCCTTTTCATCCTCTTCCTTCCTTTTTCAATTTCAGCCCTCAACTATATAAGCCCACCTCCTCCTCACTTTCCAACACGTATAAAATTCATCTCTTCTCCCTCTTGAAGACACACTTGATAATTCAAGGAGTCGTTTCCAGTCTAAAGTTTTTGGGCTTTTTATATTGCTTTAAACCCAGAAATGGTACGTCTTGAGAGTAGTTCTCTCTCCCTCTTTTCTTCTTTACTTTTCTTGCTTTAGAATAAGCATGACCCACAATTATTTTGATGCTTAGAAGCATGTTTAGGATTTTATCAAATTGTTGAATCCTTTATTTGTTTTGCAAGGTTGAAATATGTGTCGAGGTAAGTCCGCTTTCTTTTCTTTATTAGAAACATATTTAGGAGTTTATTTTCTTTGCGAATGCTTAGAATCATGCTTACGGGCACATGTTTAAATCATGCTTAAGAGCACATGATTAGAATCATGTTAGGAAGACTTATAATTGATTTTTGAAGTATGCAAGGAAATAGCATAGAATAGGTTAGAATTACCATGTTTACCCTTGAATGCTTAAATTGGGCTAGAATAGCCATGTTTGATCTTGATTGCTGTAATTAGGCTATAAATACCATCTTTAGGCTAGAAATGCCATGATTTACTGTGATTACTATGAATTGGCTAGAATTGCCATTCTTAGGTAGAATTAGCATGATAAGAAATATCAAATCCAAGAAAAAGTGCCACGATTATAGATTATTGCTTTGAATTTTAAATTGAATGATATGAATGAATGTTTGAATATACCATGTTTAGAAGTATAATTGTATGATGCCATGAATTAATGGTGGACTCACATTGATGATGAGGGTCCATTACTTATAATAATAATTGAATTTGTGAATATGCGTGTAGAGACTTGATAAGCATTAAATAGACTCATATATGATGGTGAGAAATTCATTGCGTCTTGAATTGATTGATTTGATATGCATGAATATGGTTTCTATTATTGAATGCTTTAATTGTATGAATGAATGAATGGGATATATGAAGTATTAGAGGTAGAGTTTAATTTATTGTTGAATAACAATTGTTGTAATCCTCCTCCCATTCACCTATGTTTGAAAGGAATTGTAACTCGATTCTCCTCCCGCTTTCTTTGTATGAATATACAACTATCATGAATGAAATCACTTTATTTGCTTAAAGAAGATAAAATAAACAATGTGTGCATAAAAGGAACCACATAGGCAGATTGTATGACAACATTAGTTATTCTTATTTGGTATACCCTAGCGGAGGTTGGATTTTGATCTAGGCGAGGCGAATGGCTCGTAGCTAACTTCCTGAACCTATCTTTGAAGGGATAAGGGTACTTTAGGTCTTGAAGCAAGGGATTGAAATGCCTTTATTCATTCCTAATTGAATAATTGGGTGGGGACTCCATTTCTTCAAACGCGCCCAAGGATCATTTGTGTTCCTTTAAGTCTTAAAAAAGGCTTTGGCACAGTGTTGTGGTCGCAAACACTCTGGTGGGATCAAAGCCCCATCCACAGTTGCGGCTCCACTGGGGATAAGAGAAGTTATTTTCGATTGGGATACTAAATTCTAATACCTGATGTTGATATTTTGAGTCCTTGCATCACTACACTTTGTGCACAATGAGCACGAATTACCTAAACTAGCCATGTGACATTAGCATGAGAAGTCTTTGGCTCCATTTGACCCTTATATGACTCATGTTGGTGTCACATCTTTGAGCACGTACCATTGATTTTGTATAAAAAGAGACCAGCCCAAGGGGGCATCTCTCACTTGAGGGAGCCCAGACCATTAGACCCTTGAGACGCAAGCCCATGTAGATGAATCTAGAAATTTCCAAAAGAATGAATATCCAAAACTTATGTTGAAATACATGTCTATAGATGTATATTCCCTATGATGAGAATAACATCAACTCAGACCTCATGGAACCACAAATGAATGTCACATGCCAAGTTACCCATAAGAACAGAATGGAGGCATATGCTACGATTTAAGGTTATCATGACGTTTAGAAGTCATGTTATGATAATCATGGAAAATCCAACATAAAATTGAATGTTAGAATTAGGAGAGAGAATCTCACTATGAATAGGATTTCATCTCATGAGAGCGTTTACGACCACGATATTGTGTCAAAGCTTCTTTTGAGACTTAAGGGAACACAAACAAGCCATGGACATACCTAGAGAAATGGAGTTGCCACCCAATTCTTTAATTGGAAATAAATGAGGGCAATTCGGTCCCTCATTTTAGGATCTAAATCTGGCCTCTACTAGGGTATACCAAATAAGAATAACTCATATTGTTATACAATCCACTTAGGGTTATTCGTTTTATACATACATTATTCATTTTATCTTCTTTAAGAAAATAAGGTGATTCATTTATGGTAGTTGTATATTCATACAAAGAAAGATGAAGGAGAATATGTTACGTTTCCTTCAAACATGGGGGAAGGGGAAGATGATTACATTGATTGTTCTTCAACAGTACAGTAAATTCTATTTTTATGCACTTTAAATGTAGCATTCATTTATTCACATAAATCATACATTCAAATATAAAATATAAATAATCAATTAGAGACTTAATAGATAATGAATTCCTCATCACCCTATGTAAGTTTGTTCAATGTCTGTCAAGCCTCTTTCATGGCATTATTCAAACATGCATTCAATTATTCTAATTGATGATCCCTCATGACCAACATGAGTCCACCACCACTTCATGGCATCATACAATTAAACATGTATATTAATACATGTATTCATATCAACTAATTAGAAATCTAACTGAAGCCATAATCTAGAATCATGGCACTTCGACTCAAGATTTGATAATTCATAGCAATTCTAGCATAATTCATATCTATTTATAATAAATCATGGCATTTATAGCCTAAACATGACAATTCTAGCCCAATTCAATCAATCAAAATCAAACAAGGCTCTACTAGCCCAATCCAAGCGTTAAAGGGGCAAAATGGTAATTCTTACCTATTCTACGCTATTTCTTAGCATGTATCAAAGTAATTATAAGTTCTTCTATCATAATTCTATTCATGTGCTCCTAAGCATGATTCTAAGCATTTGCAAAGAAATAAACTTCTAAACGTGTTTCTAATAATGAAAGGAAAGCGGACTTACCTCAGCACGCTTATCCATCTAGCAAAACAAATTAGGGTTAGAATAATTCACAACAACCCCTAAATATCCTTTTAAGCATAGAAGTAAATCCCAAACATGCTTAATTTTAAGCAAGAAAAATAAAGAAGAAAATAAGAGGGAGAAGAGAGAACTGCTCTTAGGATGTGCCCGTTTTGGGTTTAGAGCAATATAAAATATCCAAAAAAATAGTAGACTAGAAAGGACTCCTTGGAATTCTCATAAGTGTGTCTTAGGGGGAGAGAGAGGATTTTTGGCTTTATGTGTGTTACAAAGTGAGAAATTGGGGGGGGGGGGTGCGCGGGGGGAGGCGCGCGCATTTATATAGGAGAAGGTTGAAAGTGAAAAAAAGAAGTTGAGAAGCAAAAATGGAGGGTCCCAATTGAAAATTTCCATTTCCATCGACATAATAGCTAGGAGGCTCTTTGACAGCCGGGCGGCTGACACATCCGGAAAAGGATTGTCTCCCAAGTATAGGAGTATCGAAGTAATAATCCCGGTGAGACCGAGGTCGATCCACGAGGAAGAGAATTTTAGCGTTACAAATTATAAGATAAGCAAATATGATATGAATAATTCAAAGAAATGACAAGATAATATCAATAAATATGCAAGATGGTAGGCGGTATTACCGACCATTCAAATATGAAATAAAAAGCAAGAGGAGGTAAAACCATCCATGGAAATAGGTGGTATAACCAACCATAGTAAATTAAAGAACAATTTCATAAGGTGGTAGAACCTACCATAGTAAATAAAATAAAAAGTTCATAAACAAGAGAATAATTAAAATACAAGAGGAATTAACACAATAACAATGAAGGCTAAGGTTAGGGGATCCGCCCTTGATATTTCAAATAAGGATAATTAACCCATTTTAGTTATATGAATTATATTTGTTTCATTACCAATATTTATACACTTCTTGTAAATGGGTTCAAGCATCCAATGTGCCAATCATCATATGTCTACAACAAATCAAGGTTCCTAACTAGATTCGTGTCGATAAGGAAGAACCATACATCATCTAGAAAGGATCCAAGCATTTGATGTGCCAAGGATTGTCGACAATGGATCAAGACCTCCACTTTAAGAGTGGTGTCAAGATTGATTAAGAAATTAAATATAAATCATATTGAATAAACATTATAAGATTAAGATTATTAAGCACATATTAAGGGTTAGAGAATCCTTATTCTCATATCAAGGGTTTCACCCTTTCACCTTAGCAAAAAAGAAATTAGAAGAACATTATAATAGAAAGAAAATAAAATGCAAGAAAAAGGAAATTCATTAATAACATAAACACACAAAACACAATACAAGATCCTAGCCAAAGCCAAATGTTCCAGCCAAGGCCAAGATGCCCTAATGGGTCACAAGGCACCTCTATTTATAGATACATCCAGGGGTAAACTTGTCAAATTACAAGAGCATAATTGTCAAATATTAGTTGTAAATATCTTTGACAATTGGGATCATTAGGCACTGACTTTCACCATCAATTTTGACATTAAAATGTTGAGAATTTTAATCACATGTCTTCATGAAAGTTGTAGATATTTCTCTCAGCTTTCTAGAACATATTGATTTGCACAATTTGGATAAGTATTTTGAGAGATACGGTCCAAATACTGAGGCCTGGTCAGACTGGGCTGAGACTGTAGATGGGTTCACTTCAAGCCCAATTTTGGTCCACTAAGAGGCCGAATTTGATGATGCTTGTGAAATGCAATCTTGTAGACAATTAAATCAGCTTTCCAAAACATTAAGAATTGTACCATTCTGATCTATAAATAGAGAGTTATTCCTATTTTACCTAACCTATAACAAAACCAAAATTAAGAGAAATTAATTCTAAAGATGCAAATGCTACAAATATGCTTAAGTTGAGGAATTTAATGATACTATTAATGCAATATGATGAACTAAACTCTTATTAAACATGCATATTTAAGTGTTCATCACACCCCCAACTAGCTTATTGCTAGTCCCTAGCAATTAAAGCGTTATTATTTAGAAGTGATTTATAGAATTTTACATCCAAGGTGGTCATTATTGCACTTTCCTTGATTTTATCCAACTAAACAAACTCTCAACCAATTATTATTATTATTTTTTTTTTATGACTCATGTACCCTTCAGTCAAGATATCAATAAACCTCCTTTTTGTGCTCAGTCAACACATGACTATGGGGCTTATTAGAAAGAAGCCATATCGGTTCTAATATTTGTTAAGGCAAACAACCTTAGGTAAGGGGCATTTATTCATTATATATATATTTTTTTCTCTTTTTTTTTTTTAAGGAATGCATCTTTAACCCATGTAGTGAGCCTTAGGCTAATGACTCCCAGACCAGTTGGCCTTAGGGCATTAGGTGTTAAGACACTCCTTCGAGCTTAACGACTCGGGTTGTCGATGCTTTATTTTTTCTTAGAAACTTGTGGATAGTGCAATGTTCAATCCCATTAAGCTTTCTCCTTAATCCATGTAGCGAGCTTTGGGCCAATAGCTCCCAAACCAGTTAGTCTTAGGGTATTAGGTGTTGAGGCACCCCTCGGGCTTAATTGCTCGAATTAAGGAGGCTACGAGACCAAACTTATCCACAATTGCTCTCTTCTTCTTTTTTTTCACTTTTTTTCACTTTTTTTTAACTTTTCCCTTCCTTTGTGTTGTTATCCTAAACAAAACAAAAGAACTCAATATTACAACATTTCATTTTGCCATCCACAATCATGCATCAAGGTATGTGTGTGTGTGTGAAGAAAGGTTCATGAATACTTGCTTAATGAGTATATAAGCACACAATTTATTAAATGATAAGGTTGTGAGAGTTCATAGATTTGAATAATTCAAAGTGAAATGAATAAGACCTACTTGTTATAAAATTCAAAAATCAAGACTAAATAATATCAAGTTAGCTAAAATGAGTTTACAAGATCAAAATAAAATGACAAATTGGTTAGAATGGGTTTCAAGAGTTCAAACTAGTCCTCCTTACTCTGCCATTCCTGACCCAGAATGCGTCTCACGAGGATTTGAACTCCTTACGTCGCACTCTGAATCTAATTACTAACTCGCTTTTTTTTTTTCTTTAAGAAAAATGAAATTCAAGACACACTTATGTCTACTATCCTTCCCCCCCAACCAAATGAAACGTTGTCCTCAATGTTTAAATGTAGAGAGATCAAGTATAGGAGACATTACCTGAAGCTTCTGTTATTCAAGAGAGATGACCTGAAAGACTCATAAAATAACATGCTAAAAATAAAATAAAATAAAATAAAGGACAAGAAGAAAAAAAATTACAAACGAAGATTCAAATCCAATTTGCACTTTTTGTTTTGCCCTCCCGCCCAATTAATTTGAGTACTAGCTGGGTCAGGTTCATACTCAACTTCTTGTAATTTGTCAAGTAACTCACCAGCAGAAGTGGCAGAAACAAGGATCTTTCTCGCTGAATGAGGGATAAAATTTTGCTCCACAGCTGCATCAACAAAACTTATCAAAGGATCAAAGAAATTTTTGACATTCAACAAACCTATGGGTTTTTTATGGAGATTCAGTTGGGCCCAAGAGGCAATTTGAAAAATTTCTTCAAGAGTGCCAAAGCCACCTGGTAAAGCAATAAAGGCATCTGAATTGATGAGCATATGTGCCATGCGTTCATGCATAGAGGAGACCTGTAACTCCTTCCCAACCGTTTTTTCAACAATACTTTCTACAGCCAAAGCTTTAGGAATAACTCCTAAAACTTGAGTACCTCCTACATGTGCAGCTGTTGACACACAACCCATTAACCCGAGGCTACCTCCCCATAAACCACATGAATCTTTCTTTCAGCCAGTAGCCTACCAAGATAATTTGCTACTTCTACAAACTCCTCACTTTTACCCGGTCGAGATCCATAGAATACACATATCCTTTGGATTCGACGTTTTGAAGTTCCCTCCATGTCTATGTAACTCTCTAACTATGTGTGAAGAAGAGAACAAGACATGTGGTATTTATGGAGTGCAAAAAGTATGCTAATGATGATATCTATCTAGGTAGCTCGATTGTTTGTTGAAAAATTGACAATAATGCATAAAAATTCAAAAGATGATGAAATAAGACACCATAAGTCAAACAAAAGATACAAATTCAAAAATGACAGCTATGAGGTATTAAAATTCAAAAATGATGGCACGCATGCATATGTACAGGTAGTTGTGACTGTGGCTCACATCTTCCTC
The DNA here is from genome assembly GCA_013180625.2 of Boswellia sacra. Classification (NCBI taxonomy): domain Eukaryota; kingdom Viridiplantae; phylum Streptophyta; class Magnoliopsida; order Sapindales; family Burseraceae; genus Boswellia; species Boswellia sacra. The sequence continues at coordinate 11,696 of SNVD02009753.1, forward strand.
TGGTTTTACGTCCAGAAACGGCTTAAACACCTTCTATGAGTTGGGGATATGCTTCCCATCCAGTTTTCTTATAAAGTGGCAAACAGGGTCATTTTGAGTCAGATTCCGAAGACTATAGCGTTCATGCTCATCTCAGAATTATGTCCACAAATTAAAAATTTCACGCTGTACAAGTCCATAAGAATGCGTCTCAAGAGTCACTCGGATATCATCCAAAGACTCCTTACTCAGTCCATTCTTGATGAACTGTATTTTATCCTCCCGATTATTAGACAAATATCCCAAGGAGCGGCAATGCTAGTTACAAGTCCATCTTGCACATTTGGGACAAACTTGTAACCTTTTCGCTCTTCGCTTTTTGGCGTAAGAGCTTTTTCCCATACCTGGCATGTGAGAAACAAGATTATCTGAAAATTCATAAGAAAATCGGATCTTGGCTTCAATTAACCATCTTACTTCGACAGGCATACCCTTAAGCATCAACATCCTTACTCTTTCTGCGCGAGCTTGGTAAATTTTAAGCAAATCATTTGGAGGAAGAGAGGGAAAATGTTTGTGCAGATTTGAAAGAGTGGTGTCCATCTAAAAATGCGAGAAAAGAAAAGAAAATGAATGCAAGGTCAGCAACAGTTTTTAGGGAATTGAAAAACCGACTTTAATAGTCACGGAGTACCGTATCCGCCACTTGACCGGAAAAAATCAATCCTTAAAAAGGATCGACTAAAGCAATGGACTCTTCATTTTTGGTCAAAATTTTCAAAGAATGGTTTTAACCGTTGTCCATTAACTTTAAACACATGACCATTCTTTGGGTTCTCAATTTCAACTGCTCCATGAGGGAAAACATTTTTAACAATGAAAGGCCCAGTCCAACGTGACCGAAGTTTACCAGGAAATGAATGCAACCTTGAATCATACAAAAGAACTTTTTGTAAAGGTTCAAAAGATTTTTTAACAATAAATTTGTCATGAAAAACCTTCATTTTTTCTTTGTAGATTTTAGAATTTTCATAAGCCTCATTCCTAATTTCTTCAAGTTCACTCAGTTGGAGTTTTTGTAACTTGCAAGCATCATTCAAGTTTGTGTTAAATGTTTTAATGACCCAATAAGCTTTATATTCAATTTCCACTGGCAAGTGACAAGGTTTTCCATAAACTAATCTATAAGGAGACATTCCCAATGATGTTTTGAAAGCAGTTCGGTAAGCCCAAAGTGCATCATTAAGTCTTAAAGACCAATCTTTACGATTTGGGTTAACCGTTTTTTCTAAGATCTGTTTTATCTCCCTATTAGCTAATTCAACTTGTCCACTTGTTTGTGGGTGATAAGGTGTAGAAATTTTATGGGTTATTCCATATTTCTTCATTAAAGTTTCAAATGGTTTGTTACAAAAATGTGTACCCCCATCACTAATAATGGCTCGAGGAATTCCAAATCTACTTAAGATATTCTCCTTCAAGAATTTGACAACTGTTTTGTGATCATTGTTTCGACATGGAATTGCCTCGACCCATTTTGAAACATAGTCTACTGCAACAAGGATATACACAAAACCAAATGACGGTGGAAAAGGTCCCATAAAATCAATACCCCAACAGTCAAAGATTTCAACGATAAGAATGGGATTCAACGGCATCATGTTTCTTTTTGAAATAGATCCCAATTTTTGACAATTTTCACACGTTTTGCAAAATGCATGTGCATCTTTAAATAAGGTGGGCAATAAAATCCACATTGTAAGATCTTAGCAGCTGTTTTTCTAGATGAAAAATGTCCTCCACATGCTTCAGAATGACAAAAGTTAATGACACTACTTACCTCATTGTCGGGTATGCATCTTCTCATTATTTGGTCTAGACAATATTTGAACAGATATGGGTCATCCCAGTAAAAATTTTTCACCTCGGTTAAAAATTTTCTTTTGTCTTGAGCATTCCAATGAGGTGGCATTTTCCCTGTCGCAAGAAAATTTACAATGTTAGCAAACCAAGGTACAGTAGCAACAGAAAATAAAAATTCATCAGGAAAAGAATCATTGATAGGTGAAGTTTCAATTAATGTCTCTGTCGTTAGTCTTGAAAGATGATCAGCAACGACATTTTCAGCTCCTTTCTTATCCTTTATTGTGATATTAAATTCTTGGAGCAATAAGATCCATCGCATCAATCTAGGTTTTGCATCCTGTTTAGACATTAAATATCTCACAGCTGCATGGTCAGTGCAAACAATTGTGGGAGAACCAATTAAATAAGAACGAAATTTGTCCAATGCAAATACTACTGCAAGTAGTTCTTTTTCAGTTGTTGTGTAATTCATTTGTGCATCATTTAAAGTCCTACTTGCAAAGTATATGACATAAGGCTTACCTTCTTTTCTTTGTCCTAAGACAGCACGAATGGCATAGTCAGTTGCATCACACATCAATTCAAAAGGCAAGGACCAATCAGGAGATTGCATAATTGGAGCAGTTGTTAAAAGTCCAATTAATTTATCAAAGGCATTTTGACATTCTTGAATCCATTCAAAATAGGTGTCTTTTATTAAGAGGTTACAAAGAGGTTTAGATATAGCACTAAAATTTCTTATGAACCTCCTATAAAATCCAGCATGCCCTAAGAATGAACGAACCTCTTTGACTGTTTTTGGTGGAGGCAAATGGGAAATTAATTCCACTTTTGCTTTATCCACTTCAATTCCTTTAGAAGACACCACATGACCTAAAACAATTCCTGAAGTGACCATATAATGACATTTTTCCCAATTCAAAATAAGACTTTTTTCTACACACCTTTTTAGGACTTTTTCTAAATTTTCAAGACAATATCAAAAGAGTTTCCAAAGACAGTTAAATCATCCATGAAAACTTCTAAACAATGCTCAACCATGTCACTGAAAATGCTTAACATGCATCTTTGAAAAGTGGCTGGGGGCATTACAAAGTCCAAAAGGCATGCTCCTAATGCAAAAGTGCCAAAGGCACGTGAATGTGGTCTTTCAAGTGCAATGGGGATTGATAGTAGCCTGAGTATCCATCAAGAAAGCAGTAGTAGGGGTTTCCTGCTACTCTTTCAAGAATTTGGTCAAGGAAGGGGTAAGGGAAAATAAGGGAAAATGGTCTTTCTAGTGACAGCATTAATTTTCTATAATCAATGCACATCCTCCAACTAGATGAGACTCGAGTTGGCAATAATTCACCCTTTTCATTTTTAACTACTGTTAATGCCAGATTTCTTAGGTACTACTTGTGTAGGGCTTACCCACTTACTATCAGAAATAGGATAGATAATTCCCACATCAAGTAGTTTGAGAACTTCAGCCCTAATGACCTCTTTCATGTGTGGATTTAATCTCCTTTGAGGTTGTTGAGATGTTTTGGCATTTTCCTCTAAATGTATTCTATGTGTGCAAATTAAAGGGTTAATGCCTTTTATATCTTTTAAAGTCCACCCAATTGCATTTTTATGCCTTTTAAGCACTTCTATCAACTTACCTTGTTGCTCGCATGTGAGAGATGAAGAAATTACCACTGGATATGTCTGATTCTCCCCAAGATATGCATATTTCAGTCCTTCAGGTAAGGGCTTCAATTCTAACTTGGGAGCTTCATCTTCCTTGCTTTCATTCATTTGCCCCAATTCTTCAAATCTTGATTTTGAGCCTTTTTCCATCACCTGTGCACAATCCAATAAAGAACATATATCAGAAAGATCAGACTCTAGTTCCATGCTTGGTTCTAATGAATTTACTAGACAAGTTTCCAAAGGGTCAGAAGAACTCCCTTTTTGGATGTGATCTTCCACAATAGATTCAATTACATTGGCCTCGTCAATTTCATCTTCTTCTTCATTTGGTTGTTTGCACATATTAAAAACATTAAGTTCTAATGTCATGTTCCCAAATGATAGCTTCATGACTCCATTCCTGCAATTAATCAAAGCATTAGAGGTAGCTAGAAATGGACGCCCTAAAATAACAGGAATTGAATTGCTTACTTCTACTGGTTGTGTGTCCAAGACGATAAAATCCACTGGGTAAATGAATTTATCGACTTGAACTAATACATCTTCTACTACTCCTCTTGGTACTTTAATTGATCTATCAGCAAGCAAAAGAGTCACAGAAGTTCGGTTTTAACTCACCTAGATTGAGTTTTTGAAAAACCGAGTATGGAAGCAAATTCACACTAGCACCAAGATCAAGTAAAGCTTGTTCAATTTTATGGTCTCCAATAACACATGAAATTATAGGACAACCTGGATCCTTATATTTCACTGTATTACTATTTTGAAGAATAGCACTTACCTGCTCAGCTAGAAAGGCCTTCTTTTTCACATTCAGTTTTCTTTTCACAGTGCACAAGTCTTTCAAAAATTTTGCATAAGAAGGTACCAGTTTGATCACATCAAGCAAGGGAATGTTGACTTTTACCTGTTTGAAAATTTCAAAGATTTTGGAATTGTGAGTTTGCTTCTTTTGTGTGGCTAATGCTTGAGGAAATGGAGGCACAGATGAGGATATGGTTTCCTCTTCGCTAGGTGTTGGTTTGGCAACCTCTTCCTGCCCTTTAGAGATCGATTCTTCTTCTTTCTCACAAGGGTCAGGAATGTGTTTTTTAACAATCTTACCATTGCGAAGGGTCATGACTAACTTGGCTTGGTCAAAATAATGGTTACTTGAACTCTCTGCATTTGAGTTAGATTGATCTTTGGGGTTTTGCAATGTTTGAGAAGGAAATTTTCCCTTCTCTTGGATGTTAAATGTAGATGCAAATTTTGCAAGAGTTTCAGACAAATTTGCTAATGTTTGAGCAGTTTGACTATTGAAAGTCTCTTGCTTTGTAATGAATGAATGCACTGTTTCTTCAAAGTCATTCCTAGGAGGAGGAACATATGCATGATCATGAGAATTTCGAAAATTTTGTCGTGTTTGAAAAGGGACTTGTGAAGATTGTGCATGATTATCATTTTTCCAACTAAGATTTGGATGATTTCTCCAACCAGGATTGTAGGTTTGTGAATATGGATTGTGATTTGGCCTTTTGACAGTATTCAAGGCATTGGCTTCTTCATGGAGACATTCCCTAAAGGCAGGCAAAGTTGGACAATTATCAGTAGAATGGTCATTGTTATCACAAATGTTATAGACATTTTCTTGAATAGAATTCAATTGACCACTCTTTTTCATTTCTAAAGCCTCGACTTTTCTAGCTAGGGATGCATATTTGGCTTGAAGGTCATGGTCTTCCCTAAGGTTGTAAATACCTCTATTAGATGTCGAGGTTTGGGCCTTGCTTGGTACCTCATAGGTGCCAGCAGTGTCCCAATTTTGTGCCTTTTCTGCTAAGGAATCTAGGAAGTCAAGTGCTTCCTCAAGGTCTTTTTCTTTAAATTCTCCTCTACACATTAATTCTACTAGTTGCCTATCTTGAGGTGTTAACCCTTCATAGAAATGTGCAACTACTCTCCAAGTTTCGAAACCATGGTGAGGACAGGTATTAAGTAGTTCCTTATATCTATCCCAACATTGGTAAAGGGTTTCCCCTTGTTTCTGAGAGAAATCAGAAATTTGTGTTTTAAGAGAATTTGTTCTATGGGTAGGAAAAAATTTTTTCAAAAATTGTTGTTTCATCTCATCCCATGAACTGATGGAATTCGACCTCAAATTTTGTAGCCATGTTATAGCTTTATCTTTTAAAGAAAAAGGAAAAAGCTTTAATCTAATGGTGTTTATGCTACAATTTTGGTCAGTGTAGGAGCTACATACCTCTTCAAAGAGTTTTAGGTGCGAATACGGGTTCTCCATGTCAAGGCCATGAAAAGTGGGTAGAAGTCGAACAAAACTTGGTTTGAAATTGAAATGGATTGAATCTGGAGGAGAAACTACACAAGTTGGTGCATTAGTCCTTACCGGATTCATGTAGTTTCCAAGGGTTCTTCGTTGGTTTTGATCATTTTGTTGCGAACGGTTGTCCCCTTCATCCGTGAATATTTTCTAATGATTGTTGGCCATGTTTTCTAAGGAAGATGATGTTTTTCTAACAAGTCTACCACTAGATGTTCATGACCAAATTTTCATGCAAGAAAGAGAGAAGAAAAGAGAGGAAAAGATGAACACACAAAGAAAAATAAAAAATTTAGATCTAAGATGAGAAAAGAGAATACTTACAATTTTGCACGCCAATTTTTACCTTCCCTGGCAACGACGCCAAAAACTTGACACATCCGAAAAAGGATTGTCTTCCAAGTATAGGAGTATCGAAGTAATAATCCCGGTGAGGCCGAGGTCGATCCACGAGGAAGGGAATTTTAGCGTTACAAATTATAAGATAAGCAAATATGATATGAATAATTCAAAGAAATGACAAGATAATATCAATAAATATTTAAGATGATAGGCGGTATTACCGACCATTCAACTATAAAATAAAAAGCAAGAGGAGGTAAAACCATCCATGGAAATAGGTGGTATAACCAACCATAGTAAATTAAAGAACAATTTCATAAGGTGGTAGAACCTACCATAGTAAATAAAATAAAAAGTTCATAAACAATAGAATAATTAAAATACAAGAGGAATTAACACAATAACAATGAAGGCTAAGGTTAGGGGATCCGCCCTTCATATTTCAAATAAGGATAAACAACCATTTTAGTTATATGAATTATATTTGCTTCGTTACCAATATTTATACCACTTCTTGTAAATGGGTTCAAGCATCCAATGTGTCAATCTCCATATGTCGACAACAAATCAAGGTTCCTAACTAGATTCGTGTCAGTAAGGAAAAACCATACGACATCTAGGAAGGATCCAAGCATTTGATGTGCCAAGGATTGTCTACAATGGATCAAGACCTCCACTTTACGAGTGGTGTCAAGATTGATTAAGAAACAAATATAAATCATATTGAATAAACATTATAAGATTAAGATAATTAAGCACATATTAAGGGTTAGAGAATCCTTACTCTCATATCAAGGGTTTCACCCTTTCACCTTAGCAAAAGAGAAATTAGAAGAACATTATAATAGAAATAAAATAAAATGCAAGAAAAAGGAAATTCCTTAATAACATAAACACACAAAACACAATACAAGATCCTAGCCAAAGCCAAAATGTTGTAGCCAAGGCCAAGATTCCCTCATGGGTCACAAGGCACCTCTATTTATAGATACATCCAGGGGCAAACTTGTCAAATTACAAGGGCATAATTGTCAAATATTAGTTGTAAATATCTTTGACAATTGGGATCATTAGGCACCGACTTTCACCATCAATTTGGACATTGAAATGTTAAGAATTTTAATCACATGTCTTCATGAAAGTTGTATATATTTCTCTCAGCTTTCTAGAACATATTGATTTGCACAATTTGGATACGTATTTTGAGAGATACGGTCCAAATATTGAGGCCTAGTCAGACTGGACCGAGACTGTAGATGGGTTCACTTCAAGCCCAATTTTGGTCCACTAAAAGCCCGAATTTGATGATGCTTGTGAAATGCAATCTTGTAGCAATTGAATCAGCTTTCCAAAACATTAAGAATTGCACCATTTTGATCTATAAATAGAGAATTATGCCCATTTTACCGAACCTGTAACAAAACCAAAATTAAGAGAAATTAATTCCAAAGATGCAAATGCTACAAATATGCTTAAGTTGAGGAATTTAATGACACTATTAATGCAATATGATGAACTAAACTCTTATTAAACATGCATATTTAAGTGTTCATCAGCGGCTGTTTCCAATTCGAACCTTCCCATTTTGTAATTTTGCTACATAGCCCTTTTTGACCTTTGTCTGTTCGATCACACATAACTTTTTGTTTTTGACTTTGATTTGTGATTCATAAATTTTTATGAAAACTAGGCATCAGCAGCTTCGCAATGGTATATGACAATAAACTCCTTTTGGATTAATTTCTGTGATTTTCTAAAGCCACATGTCAGTTTCCAAGACCGTTCGTCAATTCCTTCTCTCCTCTTCAACTTCCAAGGGCATTTCGATCATTTCCTTTGCTCAACATTCGTCTTCATTTTGTCATTGAGCCTAAAAAATCCAATGTCTACAATTTTCCCCTTGCTTTGGAGAGGTTTGTAAGATATAAAGGTCGACAAAGTACTTTAGCCTCGTCTGTCCTTCTTCCATCTCGACATCTTTGCTTTCATCTTCATTTTTTCAGACTTTCTTGTCATCTTCTTTCCTATTTCATTCCTATGAAAAGATATGCCTATTCGGGGTCTAAGCTATGCCCATTTGAGGGCTGACATGCCCATTCAATGGCTGGTGCACCCACTCAAGGGCTAATGTGCTGATTTGAGGGCTATCGTACCCATTCAAGGACTAATACACTCACTCAAGGGCTAATGTACCCATACAAAGGCTGACGTGCCCATCTAAGGGCTAATGTGCCCACTTAAGGGCTAGAAAACATCCTTATGATGCTATGACAAAACACTCATTAGTGCACCTACTTCTTAGGGTTTTTAACACTCTTTAATGTGCCTTTTCTTAGGGCATGTACTTATTCTAAGGGCTGATGCATGTGCTCAAAGACTAGTGTGCTAATCAGGGCTGATACACCCATTCAAGGGCTAGTGTGCTCATTTGAGGGCTGATACGCCCACTCAAGGGCTGATATGCCCATTCAAGGGCTAGTATGCCCACTTGAGAGTTGATGTGCCTATTCAAGGACTAATATGCCCATTCAAGGGTTAATATGCCCATTCAAGGGTTAATATGCCCACTCAAGGGTTGATATGCCCATTCACAGGGTTGATGTGCCCGTTCAAGGGCTAAGGTGCCTATTCGAGGGCTAGAAAGCATCCTTATGATGCTATGATAAAACACTCCTCAGTGTTCCTACTTTTTTGGGTTTTTAAAGTGAAATTACTTCCTAGGATTTATTAACACTCTTCAGTGTGCCTATTCTAAGGGCTTTAAAAACTCTTAAGTTCCCCTACTTCCTAGGGTTTTTGACACTCTTCAATGCATCTCTTCTCAAGGCTTGTGCCTATTCTAAGGGCTTAAAACATTCTTAAGTGCACATACTTCTTAAGGTTTTTAACACTTTTCAGTGCGCCTTTTCTTAGGGCTTATACCTATTCTAAGGGCTTAAAACACCTTTAAGTGCATCTACTTCTTAGGGTTTCCTTCTAATGCATGTCCATCGAAAAAACATCTATCATGCACTACTTCGTGGTCTTTAGACCTTTTCATTCTTCATGCTTTTAGCTAAGTACTCCTTATTCTTCTTTGATCTCTTTAGACTTTGCATTCATTAGGTTTCATGCCCCTTTTCTAAGTATTTTTCTTTTTGTTGATTTGTTCTAGTCCACGGGGGAAAAATTCTTGATTCTTTATGTTTAAGCATTCTTTGTTCTTGATCTCTTCAGATTTTGCATTCGTAGGACCCTTCACTGGGGATTCTTATCATGCTATTGATTCTTGGACTCATTAGGGATTCTTCCATTGTCTTTATAAATTCCTGCAAAATATCAAACATCTCTTGATAAATTCAAAATAAATATAAATTTAATTTACCTCATTCAATGTGTTCTTCAACAATCTGCTTTCTAGTCTTTGGAGGAATTCGTCTATGTGAACCGGTCGAAGATTTCATCAATTGACATTATTCATCTTTGTTTGTGAGTTGCTAAACTATTGACATGGCCGGGTGCTTGTCACTGGTTCTTCCAAAAATTCCTTCGGCCTTAAGGTCGATGTAGAGTTTTTCTTCTCTTTTCTTTTCTCCTTTTCCTTCTTTCTTTTTCTCTCTCTCTTGTTTCCCTCTTTTCTTTTCTCTCACTCTTCTTTCTTCCCCTCTTTTTTTCTTCTTTCTTTTCTTTCTTTCTTTCTTTTCTTTGTCCTCTTCTTCCTCTCCTTTCTCTTACCTTTTTGCCCCTCTAACTTTCTGAGTATGAATCTTCTCTTTTTTTTTTTCAAACCTTTCTTCAAGGTGACATTCCCTCTTCAAGGTGAGCATCAAATTTCTTCTTCCAAAATCCCTTCTTTAGGGCAAACTTTGAATTCTTTCTTCATGGTGAGCTTTCTTCTTCAAAAGAGATGTCTTCTTTCAAGGGAGGTTCCTTTTTCAAGGGAGATTCTTTCTTCAGGGAGGTGCCTTTTTCAAATAGCTTTGCTTGAATGAAGTCTCCTTGAGATAGAGTTGCTTAATCTAAGCAATCTAGATATCTGAGTTTGCTCAGTACTAATTTGCTTGATTCAGGCAATTTGCACATCATGCTACTTCCCTTAGGTCTCGTTGAGATAGATCTGCCTGACCCGGGCCACTTGCATATCATGTTGCTTCTATTCCTCTAAGCATTGGACCTTTTTCCTATGAAGTTACCCCCAGTATTTCATATGGCATTGTGATCTACAAAACCCGGTCATTTCTAGACTATGCTTTATTCTGGATTGTGCTTCCTGCAAGAAAATGTTTTATGTTTCATGTATGCATGATGTCTATCTTAATAATCTTTTCTAACTATATGCTTCTTGCTTGGACTAGACTAGTCGATAGCAAATCGAGTGTCTAAAGAGAGAGGTTGAGTGGCTTTAGGCTTGGGATGCTGCTTCTTTAGTTGATGCTGATGTAAAGGTGATGATGAGTGAGGATTATCACCATTGACCTTTTCTTTTGCTCTTCTACTTCTCTTCCAATGCCTCTTCTTGTGTTTTCTAACATGACTGAGGCCATTCTTAAGGTTCTTTAGCCTTTCTTGACGCTTCTCCGGGATGATGACTAGTAGGTACTCGAATCTAGAGGTCTCTACAATTTGAAGTTCTTCGACATGTAAAGCTTGACGTTCCTTTTTTAAGGAATGCATGACCTTCCAGGATTCTCATGATCACGTCTTTCGCTTCAACGGGTAAGAGGTTTGCCCCTTGTGTGAGGTGGTAGATTGATATTATCTTCAACCATGCCTTTGTTTAAGATGATGGCTATAACTTCATTTGGTCAGCTTTACCTTCTTCTGCCTTCTCGCATGGTTTCTACCGGTTTTGCTAGATGTTCCTCGAGATTTGCATCTTGTGACCATCAATCCTTAGACAGGACTCGATTTCATGGCAGTTCTCTTGATTCCTGTCGAGACTTTGATTGGCTTGGATCATGTTAGGATCAATCCTAGTTAGAGATTTAGCGGTAGTCTTCTACTTCTTCAAGTGTTTTTCTTTTAACCCTATCTTTTGCCTAAGTTGCCTTTTCAAGTTTTTAACTTAGTGGGTTCATTTTTTTCTTCTCGTGCTCTAATTTTTGCCTAAGTTGCCCTTTTAGTTTTTTAACTTAGTGAGCCTGCCCTAACTTTTGCATGAGCCACCCTTTTTGGGTTTTCAGCTTAGTGGGCTTTTATTCTTCTTTTCCTCCCCTAATTTTTGCCTAAGCTGCCCTTTTAGGTTTTTAACTTTGTGGGCTTGCCCTAATTTTTTTCCTAAGCTATCTTTTTAGGTTTTTTACTTAGTAGGCTTTTCATTATTCTTTTTTCTTTTTCCTTTTTAGATTTGGTTACAAGAGAAGCTGTTTATTCTAGCACCATTTCTTACACTTCCTTCTAAATGATTGAGATAATTCTATCTGTCGTGATTTTCAAGATGGTTAGGGCAATTCTTTACCCCTTTGCTTCTTTTCATTTTCAACATGAGTGGGCAGTTCTTTACCTCCTATATGAAGAGTTTAGTACTGGCTTGGGGAATTTCTTTATCCAGCTTTGAGGGAATTATTCCTCGAAATGGCTAACTCCTTTTATATATCTCGCTTATTTACTGTTGTGGCAAGGTTGCCTTCTTTGATACTATTGATGAGGACTGCTGGCAAATTTTCTTCTTCTTGACATGTTTTCAACATATCTAATATCTTCCAATAATAAGTTGAAATGCTACATGTGAGTTGGGCATCAATTTGATTCACATTTGAATTCTTCAAAGATTTCTCAAATTCGATAGCTTAAAGGTAATGCATTGACATCGTGATTGTTCCCAATTTTGATTCTAATGCCTGAATTGCTTCATTCAAGATTTTTCATGTGTGTTTGTATAGCCAATCATACTTCACTTATTAAGACTCTGGAAGCTTTATGCAAAATAGAAATGATCAATCTCTAAAGATAGAAAGACTACCATAAGCCCGCTAGGCTCATTATGGGTCATTAGGGCTTTATCAAGCTTGTAATGATAGGTAGGGTCAAGGTGTGATAAAAGAAACTATAAGGTTATCTCACTCATAGCCATACAACCATTCTAGGTTTTATTTGAGAGGAAGAACTTCTTCCATTGGTACCCCTAAACTTTGAGCCTTCATCCACTATGTTTGTTTGCTTTTGGATTTTGTATGGCTACACCACTATACTTTACGAGTGATGGGATTAGCACTCCTTTTTTTCTCTCTCTCTTTTTATTTTCTTTTCTTTTCTTCTTCTTTTTCTCTTTTCTTTTCTTTTTGGTTTGAGCTCAAGATTGCACAAAAAACTTGTCAACTTTCTTTCATTCTCTCATAAGTATGACACTCAATGCACTTTTCTAGAATGTTTATATGAGTATTATGCAAAAAAAAAAAAATTCTAGTGCTAGGGTAAATTTCGTGGTTTGACGAAAAAAGGCTTGATTAGGCTCAATGAGGTGCACTAATGACAGTGAAGTAAGCATAGGTAGGCTTGAAAGCCTTAATCGATCTAAAAAAGGCCTAAATCACTTCCCTTATGTTGTGAAGCCTAGGATTGCACGTCGAGTGGTGATCAAACGAGTTCTAGAGTCTTATGAGATCTCAACACAAAGCTCTATTCACATAAGGTTTCTCTAAGTGATATAAAGTTCCATATGTATCGCTATTTTGCTCAAATGATTGAAAAATCAAGAATGAAACTCAGCTAAAAAAAAAGAGTCAACCGTGCAAACAACGCAATCTCATATATTACAAAAAATCTATTTTCAATGAGTATCATGACTTTATCAATGATCATTCAAAAGAACACACAACTCACGCACATAACATTCTTAAGACGAAGCATTTCAAAACATCATTATTCTTTCTTCAGGTCAGGGATTCTTCCATTATCGATAAGATCTTGTATCTCATCTCGAAGGCGATGGCATTTGTTGGTAATATGGCCATTTTGTCGGTGGACATCACAATATTCATGATGCTTATAGTCAACTGGTCGTGGGTTTTGTGGAGGCATTGGTGTCAAAGGGAACGACACAAATTAGGGAACGACACAAATTAGGCATGGAGCTCCTCAAATACTTTTGATAAGGGTTGTCCCAATTGACTAAACTTCTTTGGTTGATGCTCTTCTACATCCTCGTCGTCTATCTCACTGGTTTGGTCATAGTGCCCTTGATTTCTTCTAGGGTAGTTGTTATAATTCTTTTGTTTAGCCTCCAATCTTCTATTTGAATGCCTAAATCAACAAATCTTCAAAGGTTTTGATGGGGAAGTCCACCAGTCTATAACAGATGAAGGCAAAGGCTCCATTGATCACCATGCAGACTTGGTCCTTCTCCGCAGGCATTTTGGTCATCTTAGTAGCTTTGGCCCTCAAATGGACCAAGTATTCTGAGAAGATCTCATTGGGCTTTTGGCCCGTCATCTCCAAATGCATCAAGGTTACCCGTAGCTGGGTATTTTCATGATATTGGTCCACAAACTGCTCAACTGGTTCTTCCTAATCTTCTCAAACTCTTTCGGGAAGGTCATGATACCATACTACTATATCATCTTCTACGGACAACATGAAATACTTTGAGATGTGCTCCTTTGATAAAGGAGTGGTGGCCATGATAGTTGCATAATACCTCAAATGTGTATTCAGATTGCCCTCCCCATTGAACTCAGGCAAGTCTGGTAGACGAAACACTGGAGGTAGATCATTATCCCCAATAAGTAAGATGTCGTCTATGTCTTTAACCCCTTTCAGCCCCTTCTTCTTTAAGAGGGATTGGACCTTCTCCATGTCTTTAGCCAACTGCCTGACCGATTCAGATTTTTCTTGATTGACTGGACCTTTCCCCCTATCTTTGCCTTGGCTAGCCTAACCATCACCACCTTCACCTTCGATCGGTGATTGATTCATATAGTTGGCTCTATTTCGTAGAGCTTTAATGGCTTAGGCCATTTATTGTTAGAGCGTGGTGATGTCAGCCTTTATTTGAACCATCTCGTTGTTGTTGTTGGGTGCAGCCATTTTGATGACTGGTTCTTCTTGCTTTGTCAAACAACCACCTTGTCTAACCCAAGCTATGATAGGTACAAAACAAGGTGCTAATGCCATACATGCATGCATGTATGTATGATCTGATGCATGCTCATACAAGGGCTATAAACACTTGATTTTTGAGCTCGATGATGAACACGAGCATGTGTTGAGCAATATGAAATGCTCGAAAAGAGCCTTTGAATGAAAAAAAAAAGTGAAAAGCCAAAGAACCAAAAACCCAAAAAATTAATGACCAAATTCAAAAAGTTATAGAAATTAATTTGCAAAGAATTAGATAGCGAGTCATATATCATTGTGAAGCTACGGATGTCTAGTTTTTGCAGAAATATATGGATTATAAATCTGAGCTTTGTACAAAAAGTTATGATAAATTGAACATAACTAACTCAGAGTGCACTGTTCATCGATGATACTGTTCATGCCACGTTGCACTATTCAACCGCTAGTTGTAACTGTTCAACCGCTAGCTGTAACTGTTTATCCGAATCCCACATTGGTTTTTTATCATTTTTTCACTCTAAGAAAACATATATAAGCACACCTTGGCCACACTTCCCAGGAGATCCAAAAATCCTCTCTCTCTCTCTCTCTCCCTTTGGGACACGTTTGTGAGAATTCCAAGGAGTTCTTTCTAGTCTAATATTTTTCAGGCATTTTATATTGCTGCAAACCCACAAAGGGTGCATTTTGAGAGTAGTTTTCTCTTCTTTGTCCTATTTTCTTCTTTCGTTTTCCTGTTTAGAATTAAGCATGTTTATGTTTATTTATGCTTAGAACAAGCATGTTTTAGGATTTATTTTGATGCTTAGAAGCATGTTTAAGATTTTACAGAATTGTTTAATCCTTTATTTGTTTTGCAAGGTGGAAATGCTTGTAAAGGTAAGTCATCTTTTCTTTCCCTATTTAGAAACATGAATAGGGATTTTATTTCTTTGTGAATGCTTAAAATCATGCTTATGAGCATATGTCTAGAGTCATGCTTAAGAGTACATGATTAGAATTGTGCTAGGAATTGAACTTATAATTGCTTTAAAGCATGCTAGGAAATAGCATAGAATAGGTAAAAATTATCATATTACCCCTTTGAATGCTTAGATTGGACTAGAATAGCCATGTTTGATTTCAATTGTTTGACTTAGGCTAGAATATGCCATGATAACCATGTTTAGGCTAGAAATGCTATGAACTAATATGAATTATGCTAGAATCGCAAAAGATAGAATGCTATGATAGAATATCAAATCTAGGTCAAAGTGCTATGATATTAGATTATGACCTTGTATTCAATTTTAATTAATTGATCTATTGTTGAATATATCATGATAAGAAGTGCAATTATATGATGCTATGAAGTGGTGGTGGACTCAAGTTGATGGTAAGGGACCATCACTTATAATTAGACGAGTGTATACTTTATAGAATTTATTTTATTGATGAAGAACAACGCAATCCTCTTCCCTTACCCCCATGTTTCAAGGAAATGTAATATATCTCTTTCCTCTTTCTATGTATGATATACTACTGTTTTGGTTGAATACACCTCACATAATTAATGAAGATAAAACTTGAAATGTGTGCATAGAATTAACAACTTAAGTGGACTATATGTCAATATGAGATATTTTTGATATACCCTAGTAGATGTCAGATTTTGATTCGGGTGGATCGAATGACTCATACCTAACTTTTTGGACCCATCTTTCAAGAGATGAGGGTAGTTTAGGTCTTGAAGTGAAAGATCAGATTGCCCCCATTCATTCCCAATTGAATAATTGGGTGGCAACTCCATTTCTCCAGACGTGTCCATGGCTCATTTGTGTTCCCTTAAGTCTCAAAAGAGGCTTTGACACAGTATCGTGGTCGTAAATGCTCTTGCAAGATAAAAGCCTTGTTCATAAGGGCATAGACACATTTTTAGCCTTACAACCTTTTCTCTCCCATGCACGTAAAGTTGAGTCCGTGTTCCTAGGTTCATTAGCCTTATTCCCAAGTCATCATCACGGGATTTGGGAATGCGAGATTCTATCACCTAATCCTAACAAATAGGTTGATGTTGGATTCCCCACGATTATCATAACATAGTTTCTAAACGTCATAATAGCCCCAACTT
The DNA here is from genome assembly GCA_013180625.2 of Boswellia sacra. Taxonomy (NCBI): domain Eukaryota; kingdom Viridiplantae; phylum Streptophyta; class Magnoliopsida; order Sapindales; family Burseraceae; genus Boswellia; species Boswellia sacra. The sequence continues at coordinate 28,027 of SNVD02009753.1, forward strand.
ATGGCACATGTCCTCATATTATTCTTATGGGTGATTTAACATCTGGTATTCATTCATGGTTTCATGAGGTTGAGTCAATGTTATTCTAGTCATGGGAATTTACATCTATAGACATTTATTTCAACATGGGTTTTGGATATTCATCCTGTTGAAAATTTCTAGAGTCGTCTAAATGGGCTTGAGTCTCAACGGTCCAATGGTCTGGGCTCCTTTGAGCAAGGGATGTCCCTTCGGGCCAATCTCTTTTCATACCAATTCAATGGTACGTGCTTAAAGGTGGTGACACCAGCACGAGTCATCTAAGGGTCGAATGGAGCCAAAGACTTTTGATGCCAATGCCACACGGCTAGTTTAGGCAATCACGCTTATTGTGTGCAGAAGTGAAGTGATGCAAGGACTCAAAATATCAACATGAGGCATTAGAATCAACTTCTTTTATCCCTAGTGGAGTCACCACTGGAATGGGGCTTCCTCCAGCCAGAGTGTTTGCGACCACAACATTATGTTAAAGCTTCTTCCAAGACTTAATGGAACACAAACGAGCCATGGGCACATTTGGAGAAATGAAGTGGCCACCCAATTCTCTAATTGTGAATGAATAGGGGTAATCTGATTCCTCACTTTAGGACCTAAAGTACCCTCATCCCCTTAGAGATAGGTTCAAGAAGTTAGGTACGAGCCATTCGCCTCGCTTAGATCAAAATCTGGCCTCCACTAGGGTATACCAAATAAGAACATAGGGTTGTTCGTTGATGAACACTTAAATATGTATGTTTAATAAGAGCTTAGTTCATCATATTGCATTAATAGTGTTATTAAATTCCTCAACTTAAGCATACTTGTAGTCTTTGCATCTTTGGAATTAACTCCCTCTTAACTTTGGTTTTGTTATAGGTTTGGTAAAATAGGTATAACTCTCTATTTATAGATCAGAATGGTGCAAATCTTAATGTTTTGGAAAGATGATTAAATTATCTACATGATTGTATTTCAGAAGCATCATCAAATTCGGGCTCTTAGTGGACCAAAAATGGCCTTGAAGTGAACCCATCTGCAGTTTCAGCCCAACCTGACCATGCCTTAGTATTTTGACCATATCTCTCAGAATACATATCCAAATCGTATGAATCAAGATGTTCTAGAAAGTTGAGAGAAATATATACAACTTTTATGAAGCCATGTGATTAAAATTCTTAAAAATTCAATGTTAAAATCGGTGGTCAAAGTCCGTTCACCTAATCACCCCAATTATCAAAGTTGGTGCATCTAATATTTGACAATTATTCCTTTGTAATTTGACAAGTTTGCCCCTGAATTTATCTATAAATAGAGGTGCCTTGTGACCCATTAGGGCATCTTGGCCTTGGCTGGATCATCTTAGCCTTTGCTGGGATCTTGTATTGTGTTTCTCTCTTGTGCTTTAATGTTATTAATGAATTTCCTTTTTCTTGCATTTTGTGTTCTTTCTCTTATAATGTCTTGCTAATTTCTCTCTTACTAAGGTGAAAGGGTGAAACCCTTGATATGAGTGTAAGGATTCTCTAACCCTTAATATGTGCTTAATAATCATAATCTTATGTTGTTTATATGATTTATATTTATTTTCTTAATCAATCTTGACACCACTCGTAAAGTGGAGGTCTTGATCCGTTGTAGACAATCCTTGGCACATCAAATGCTTGGATCCTTTCTAGATGTCGTATGGTTCTTTCTTACCGGCACGAATCTAGTTAGGAACCTTGATTTATTGTAGACATATGGAGATTGGCACATTGGATGCTTGAACCCATTTATAAGAAGTGGTATAAATAGTGATAACGAAGCAAATATAATTCATATAACTAAAACGGGTTGTTTATCCTTATTTGAAATATCAAAGGCGGATTCCCTAACCTTAGCCCTCATTATTATTGTGTGAATTTCTCTTGTGTTATTCTTATTTATTTTTTAAGAATTTGTTCTTTACTCATACTTGTTGATATTATCTTGACATCCCTTTGAATCATCCATATCATATTTGTTTACTTTATAGTTTGGAGCGCTAAAATTCCCTTCCTCGTGGATCGACCCTGGTCTCACTGGGTTTATTACTTTGACACTCCTATACTTGGGAGGCAATCCTTTTTCGGATGTGTCAAGTTTTTGGTGGCGTTACCGGGAAAGGTAAAAATTGGCGTGCAAAATTGTAAGTGTTCTCTTTTTTTCATCTTAGATCTTAATTTCTTGTGTGTTCATCTTTTCTTCTCTTTCCGTCTCTCTTCCTTGCATGAAAATTTGGTCACGAACATCTAGTGGTAGACTTGTTAGAAAAACATCATCTTCCTTAGAAAACATGGCCGACAATCATGTGGAAATATTCACGGATGAAGGGGACAACCGTTCGCAATAAAATGATCAAAACCAACGAAGAACCCTCAGAGGCTACATGAATCCGGTAAGGACTAGTGCACCTTCTTATGTAGTTTCTCCTCCAGATTCAATTCATTTCAATTTCAAACCAAGTTTTGTTCGACTTCTATCCACTTTTCATGGCCTTGACATGGAGAACCCATATTCGCACTTGAAACTCTTTGAAGAGGTATTTAGCTCCTACACTGACCCAAATTGTAGCATAAACACCATTAGATTAAAGCTTTTTCTTTTTTCTTTAAAAGATAAAGCTAGAACATGGCCACAAAATTTGAGGTCGAATTCCATCAGTTCATGGGATGAGATGAAACAACAATTTTTGAAAAAAATTTTTCCTACCCATAGAACAAATTCTCTTAAAAGAAAAATTTCTGATTTCTCTCAAAAACAAGGGGAAACCCTTTACCAATGTTGGGATAGGTATAAGGAACTACTTAATACCTATCCTCACCATGGTTTTGAAACTTGGAGAATAGTTGCACACTTCTATGAAGGGTTAACACCTCAAGATAGGCAACTAGTAGAATTAATGTGTAATGGAGAATTTAAAGAAAAACACCCTGAGGAAGCACTTGACTTCCTAGATTCCTTAGCAGAAAAGGCACAAAATTGGGACACTGTTGGCACCTATGAGGTACCAAGCAAGGCCCAAACCTCAACATCCAATAGATGCATTTACAACCTTAGGGAAGACCATACCTTCAAGCCAAATATGCATCCCTAGCTAGAAAAGTCGAGGCTTTAGAAATGAAAAAGTGTGGTCAACTGAATTCTATTCAAGAAAATATCTGTAACATTTGTGATGACAATGACCATTATACTGATAATTGCCCAACTTTAGCTGGAAAAATGACAATCATGCACAATCTTTACAAGTCACTTTTCAAACACGACAAAAGTTTTAAAATTCTCATGATCATGCATATGCTCCCCCTCCTAGGAATGACTTTGAAGAAACATTGCATTCATTCATTACAAAGCAAGAGACTTTCAATAGTCAAACTGCTCAAACATTAGCAAATTTGTGAGAAACTCTTGCAAAATTTGCATCTACATTTAGCATCCAAGAGAAGGGAAAATTTCCTTCTTAAATATTGCAAAACCCCAAAGATCAATCTAACTCAAATGCAGGGAGTTCAAATAACCATTATTTTGACCAAGCTAAGTCAGTCATGACCCTTCGCAATGGTAAGGTCATTGAAAAATACATTCCTGACCCTTGTGAGAAAGAAGAAGAGTCGATCCCTAAAGGGCAGGAAGAGGTTGCCAAACCAACACCTAGCGAAAAAGAAACCAATTCCTCATCTGTGCCTCCATTTCCTCAAGCATTAGACACACAAAAGAAGCCAACTCAAAATTCTGAAATCTTTGAAATTTTCAAATAGGTAAATGTCAACATTCCCTTGCTTGATGTGATCAAACAGGTACCTTCTTATGCAAAATTTTTGAAAGACTTGTGCACTGTGAAAAGAAAACTGAATGTGAAAAAGAAGGCCTTTCTAGCTGAGCAGGTAAGTGCTATTCTTCAACATAATAATACAGTGAAATATAAGGATCCAGGTTGTCCTACAAATTCATGTGTTATTGGAGACCATAAAATTGAACAAGCTTTACTTGATCTTGGTGCTAGTGTGAATTTGCTTCCATACTCGGTTTTTCAAAAACTCAATCTAGGTGAGTTAAAACCGACTTCTGTGACTCTTTTGCTTGCTGATAGATTAATTAAAGTACCAAGAGGAGTAGTAGAAGATGTATTAGTTCAAGTCGATAAATTCATTTACCCAGTGGATTTTATCGTCTTGGACACACAACCAGTAGAAGTAAGCAATTCAATTCCTGTTCTTTTAGGGTGTCCATTTCTAGCTACCTCTAATGCTTTGATTAATTGCAGGAATGGAGTCATGAAGCTATCATTTGGGAGCATGACATTGGAACTTAATGTTTTTAATATGTGCAAACAACCAAATGAAGAAGAAGATGAAATTGATGAAGCCAATGTAATTGAATCTATTGTGGAAGATCACATCCGAAAAGGGAGTTCTTCTGACCCTTTGGAAACTTGTCTAGTGAATTCATTAGAATCAAGTATGGAACTAGAGTCTGATCTTTCTGATATATGTTCTTTATTGGATTGTGCACAGGTGATGGAAAAAGGCTCAAAATCAAGATTTGAAGAATTGGGGCAAATGAATGAAAGCAAGGAAGATGAAGCTCCCAAGCTAGAATTGAAGCCCTTACCTGAAGGAATGAAATATGCATATCTTGGGAAGAATCAGACATATCCGGTGGTAATTTCTTCATCCCTCACATGCGAGCAACAAGGTAAGTTGATAGAAGTGCTTAAAAGGCATAAAAATGCAATCGGGTGGACTTTAAAAGATATAAAAGGCATTAACCCTTTAATTTGCACACATCGAATACATTTAGAGAAAAATGCCAAAACATTCCAACAACCTCAAAGAAGATTAAATCCACATATGAAAGAGGTTATTAGGGCTGAAGTTCTTAAACTACTTGATGTGGGAATTACTACCCTATTTCTGATAGCAAGTGGGTAAGCTCTACACAAGTAGTACCTAAGAAATCTGGTATTACAGTAGTTAAAAATGAAAAGGGGGAATCATTGCCAACCAGAGTCTCATCTAGTTGGAGGATGTGCATTGATTATAGAAAATTAAATGCTGTCACCAGAAAAGACCATTTTCCCTTACCATTTCTTGACCAAATTCTTGAAAGAGTAGCAGGGCACTCCTACTACTGCTTTCTTGATAGATACTCAGGCTATTACCAGATTCCCATTGCACTTGAAGACCAAGAAAAGACCACATTCACGTGCCCCTTCGGCATCTTTGCATTTAGGAGAATGCCTTTTGGACTTTGTAATGCCCCAGCCACTTTTCAAAGATGCATGTTAAGCATTTTCAGTGATATGGTTGAGCATTGTCTAGAAGTTTTTATGGATGATTTAACTGTCTTTGGAAACTCTTTTGAGAATTATCTTGAAAACTCAGAAAAAGTCCTAAAAAGGTTGTAGAAAAAGGTCTTATTTTGAATTGGAAAAAATGTCATTATATGGTCACTTCAGGAATTGTCTTAGGTCATGTAATGTCTTCTAAAGGAATTGAAGTGGACAAAGCAAAAGTGGAATTAATTTCCCATTTGCCTCCACCAAAAACAGTTAAAGAGGTTCGTTCATTCTTAGGGCATGCTGGATTTTATAAGAGGTTCATAAGAAATTTCAGTGCTATATCTAAACCTCTTTGTAACCTCTTAATAAAAGATACTTCCTTTGAATGGACTCAAGAATGTCAAAATGCCTTTTGATACATTAATTGAACTTTTAACAACTGCTCCAATTATGCAATCTCCTGATTGGTCCTTGCCTTTTGAATTGATGTGTGATACAAGTGACTATGCCGTTGGTGCTGTCTTAGGACAAAGAAAAGAAGGTAAACCTTATGTCATAAACTATGCAAGTAGGACTTTAAATGATGCACAAATGAAATACACAACTGAAAAAACTACTTGCAGTAGTATTTGCATAGGAAATTTTTCTTCTTTAATTGGTTCTCCCACAATTGTTTACACTGACCATGCAGCTGTGAGATATTTAATGTCTAAACAGGATGCAAAACCTAGATTGATACGGTGGATCTTATTGCTCCAAGAATTTAACATCATAATAAAGAATAACAAAGGAGCCGAAAATATCGTTGCAGATCATCTTTCAAGACTAACGACAGAGATATTAATTGAAACTTCACCTATCAATGATTCTTTTCCTGATGAATTTTTATTTTCTGTTGCTACTGTACCTTGGTTTGCTAACATTGGAAATTTTCTTGCAACAGGAAAAATGCCACCTCATTGGAATGCTCAAGACAAAAGGAAATTTTTAACCGAGGTGAAAAATTTTTATTGGGATGACCCATATCTTTTCAAATATTATCCGGACCAAATAATAAGAAGATGCATACCTAACAATGAGGTAAGTAGTGTCATTAACTTTTGTCATTTTGAAGCATGTGGAGGACATTTTTCGTCTAGAAAAACAGCTGTTAAAATCTTGCAATGTGGATTTTATTGGCCCACCTTATTTGAAGATGCACATGCATTTTGCAAAACGTGTGAAAATTGTCAAAAATTGGTGATGAACACTTAAATATGCATGTTTAATAAGAGTTTAGTTCATCATATTGCATTAATAGTGTCATTAAATTCCTCAACTTAAGCATATTTGTAGCATTTGCATCTTTGGAATTAATTTCTCTTCATTTTGGTTTTGTTACAGGTTCGGTAAAATGGGCATAACTCTCTATTTATAGATCAGAATGGTGCAATTATTAATGTTTTGGAAAGCTGATTCAATTGTCTACAAGATTGCATTTCACAAGTATCATCAAATTCGGGCTCTTAGTGGACCAAAATTGGGCTTGAAATGAATCCATCCACAGTCTCGGCCCAGTCTGATCAGGCCTCAGTATTTGGACCGTATCTCTCAAAATACGTATCCAAATTGTGCAAATCATTATTTTATAGAAAGCTAAGAGAAATATCTACAACTTTCATGAAGACATGTGATTAAAATTCTCAACATTTCAATGTCAAAATTGATGGTCAAAGTCGGTGCCTAATGATCCCAATTGTCAAAGATATTTACAACTAATATTTGACAATTATGCCCTTGAAATTTGACAAGTTTGCCCCTGGATATATCTATAAATAGAGGTGTCTTGTGACCGATTAGGGTATCTTGGCCTTGGCTGGAACATTTTGGCTTTGGCTAGGATCTTGTATTGTGTTTTGTGTGTTCATGTTATTAATGAATTTCCTTTTTCTTGCATTTTATTTTCTTTCTATTATAATGTTCTTCTAATTTTTCTTTTGCTAAGGTTAAAGGGTGAAACCCTTGATATGAGAATAAGGATTCTCTAACCCTTAATATGTGCTTAATAATCTTAATCTTATAATGTTTTTCAATATGATTTATATTTAATTTCTTAGTCAATCTTGACACCACTCGTAAAGTGGAGGTCTTGATCCATTGTCGACAATCCTTGGCACATCAAATGCTTGGATCCTTTCTAGATGATGTATGGTTTTTCCTTACCGACACGAATCTAGTTAGGAACCTTGATCTGTTGTAGACATATGGTGATTGGCACATTGGATGCTTGAACCCATTTACAAGAAGTGGTATAAATTTGGTAATGAAACAAATATAATTCATATAACTAAAATGGGTTAATTATCCTTATTTGAAATATCAAGGGCGGATCCCCTAACCTTAGCCTTCATTTTTATTGTGTTAATTCCTCTTGTATTTTAATTATTCTATTGTTTATGAACTTTTTATTTTATTTACTATGGTAGGTTCTACCACCTTATGAAATTGTTCTTTAATTTACTACGGTTGGTTATACCACCTATTTCTATGGATGGTTTTACCTCCTCTTGCTTTTTGTTTTATATTTGAATGGTCGGTAATACCACCTACCATCTTACATACTTGTTGATATTATCATGCCACCTCTTTGAATCATCCATATCACATTTGTTTAGCTTAGAATTTGTAACGCTTAAATTCCCTTCCTCGTGGATCGACCCCAGTCTCACCGGGTTTTATTACTTCGACACTCCTATACTTGGGAGATAATCCATTTTCGGATGTGTCAATTGGGATCCATTTCAAAAAGAAACATGATGCCTTTAAACCCCATTCTTGTTGTTGAAATCTTTGACTGTTGGGGTATTGATTTTATGGGACCCTTTCCACCGTCATTTGGTTTTGTGTACATCCTTGTTGCAGTGGACTATGTTTCAAAATGGGTCGAGGCAATTCCATGTCGAAACAATTGATGAACACTTAAATATGTATGTTTAATAAGAGCTTAGTTCATCATATTGCATTAATAGTGTCATTAAATTCCTCAACTTAAGCATATTTGTAGTCTTTGCATCTTAATTTTGGTTTTGTTACAGGTTTGGTAAAATGGGCATAAATCTCTATTTATAGATCAGAATGATGCAATTCTTAATGTTTTGGAAATCTGATTAAATTATCTACAAGATTATATTTCAGAAGCATCGTCAAATTCGGGCTCTTAGCGGACCAAAAATGGGCTTGAAATGAACCCATCTGTAGTTTCGATCCAGTCTAACCAGGCCTCAGTATTTGGACCATATCTCTCAAAATACGTATCTAAATTGTGCAAATCAATATGTTCTAGAAAGCTGAGAGAAATATCTATAACTTTCATGAATACATGTGATTAAAATGCTCAATATTTCAATGTCAAAATTGGTGGTCAAAGTGGTGCACCTAATGATCCCAATGGTCAAAGTTAGTTCACCTAAATTTGACAACTATTCCTTTGTAATTTGACAAGTTTGCCCCTGAATGTATCTATAAATAAAGGTGCCTTGCGACCCATTAGGGTATCTTGGCCTTTGCTGGGATCTTGTATTGTGTTTCTCTCTTGTATTTTAATGTTATTAATGAATTTCCTTTTTCTTGCAATTTGTGTTCTTTCTCTTATAATGTCTTTCTAATTTCTCTCTTGCTAAGGTGAAAGGGTGAAACCCTTGATATGAGAATAAGGATTCTTTAACCCTTGGTATGTGCTTAATAATCGTAATCCTATGTTGTTCATTTTATATGATTTATATTTATTTTCTTAATCAATCTTGACACCACTCATAAAGTGGAGGTCTTGATCCATTGTCGACAATCCTTGGCACATCAAATGTTGGATCCTTTCTTGATGTTGTATGGTTCTTCCTTACCGACATGAGTCTAGTTAGGAACCTTGATTTGTTGTAGACATATGGAGATTGGCACATTTGATGCTTGAACCCATTTACAAGAAGTGGTATAAATATTGGTAACGAAGCAAATATAATTCATATAACTAAATTGGGCTGTTTATCCTTATTTGAAATATCAATGGCGGATCCCCTAACCTTAGCTTTCATTATTGCGTTGATTTCTCTTGTGTGATTCTCATTTATTGTTTAAGAACTTGTTCTTTACTTATAGTTGTTTATATTATCTTGCCATCTCTTTGAATCATTCACATCACATTTGCTTACTTATAGTTTGTACCGCTAAAATCCCCTTCCTCATGGATTGACCCCGGACTCACCGGGTTTATTACTTCGACACTACTATACTTGAGAGACAATCCTTTTTTTGGATGTATCAATTTTTTGGCGCCGTTGCCGGGAAAGGTAAAAATTGGCGTGCAAAATTGTAAGTATTCTCTTTTCTCATCTTAGATCTAAATTTTTTATTTTTTTGTGTGTTCATCTTTTCCTCTCTTTTCTTCTCTCTTTCTTGCATGAAAATTTGGTCACGAACATCTAGTGGTAAACTTGTTAGAAAAACATCATCTTCCTTAGAAACATGGCCGACAATCTAATGGAAAGGTTCACGGATGAAGGGGACAACCGTTCCCAACAAAATGATCAAAACCAACCAAGAACCCTCAGAGACTACATGAATCCGGTAAGGACGAGTGCACCATCTTGTGTAGTTTCTCCCCCAGATTCAATCCATTTCAATTTCAAACCAAGTTTTGTTCGACTTCTACCCACCTTTCATGGCCTTGATGTGGAGAACCCATATTCGCACTTAAAACACTTTGAAGAGGTATGTAACTCCTACACTGACTCAAATTGTAGCATAAACACCATTAGATTAAAGCTTTTTCCTTTTTCTTTAAAAGATAAAGCTAGAACATGGCTACAAAATTTGAGGTCGAATTCCATTAGTTCATGGGATGAGATTAAACAACAATTTTTAAAAAAATTTTTTCCTACCCATAGAACAAATTCTCTTAAAAGACAAATTTCTGATTTCTCTCAAAAACAAGGGGAAACCCTTTACCAATGTTGAGATAGGTATAAGGAACTACTTAATACCGGTCCTCACCATGGTTTTGAAACTTGAAGAATAGTTGCACAATTCTATGAAGGGTTAACACCTCAAGATATGGCGGAACTCGTAGAATTAATGTGTAAAGAGAGAATTTAAAAGCTGAAAAGACCCTGACGTAAAGTCAATTGTCTTACTAGATCCTTGGCAAAAAGACAGAAGAACAAATAAAAGTTACAAATGACAAAATTGGACACTGCATCACCTATTAGGTACCAGGCAAGGCCCCAACCTCGACATCCAATAGAGGCATTTACAACCTTAGGGAAGACCATGACCTTCAAGCCAAATTTGCATCCCTAGCCAGAAAAGTCGAGGCTTTAGAGATGAAAAAGAGTGGTCAATTGAAATCTATTCAAGAAAATGTCTATAACATTTGTGATGACAATGACCATTCTACTGATAATTGCCCAACTTTGCCTGCCTTTAGGGAATGTCTCCATGAAGAAGCCAATGCCTTGAACACTTTCAAAAGGCCAAATCACAATCCATATTCACAAACCTACAATCCTGGTTGGAGAAATCATCCAAATTTTAGTTGGAAAAATGACATTCATGCACAATCTTCACAAGTCCCTTTTCAAACACGACAAAATTTTCAAAATTCTCATGATCATGCATATGCTTCTCCTCCTAGGAATGACTTTGAAGAAACATTGCATTCATTCATTGCAAAGAAAGAGACTTTCAATAGTCAAACTGCTCAAACATTAGCAAATTTGTCAGACACTCTTGCAAAATTTGCATCTACATTTAGCATCCAAGAGAAAGGGAAATTTTCTTCTCAAACATTGCAAAACCCCAAAGATCAATCTAACGCAAATGCAAGGAGTTCAAGTAACCATTATTTTGACCAAGCCAAATCAGTCATGACCCTTCGCAACGGTAAGGTTGTTGAAAAACACATTCCTAACCCTTGTGAGAAAGAAGAAGAATCGATCTCTAAAGGACAGGAAGAGGTGGCCAAACCAATACCTAGCGAAGAGGAAACCATATCCCCATTTGTGCCTCCATTTCCTCAAGCATTAGCCACACAAAAGAAGGCAACTCATAATTCTGAAATCTTTGAAATTTTCAAACAGGTAAAGGTCAACATTCCTTTGCTTGATGTGATCAAACAGGTAACTTCTTATGCAAAATTTTTGAAAGACTTGTGCACTGTGAAAAGAAAATTGAATGTGAAAAAGAAGGCCTTCTTAGTTGAGCAAGTAAGTGCCATTCTTCAAAACAATAATACAGTGAAATATAAGGATCTAGGTTGTCCTACATTTTCATGTGTTATTGGAGACCATAAAATTGAACAAGCTTTACTTGATCTTGGTGCTAGTGTGAATTTGCTTCCATACTCGGTTTTTCAAAAACTCAATCTAGGTGAGTTAAAACCGACTTCTGTGACTCTTTTGCATGCTGATAGATTAATTAAAGTACCAAGAGGAGTAGTGGAAGATGTATTAGTTCAAGTTGATAAATTCATTTATCCAGTGGATTTTATCATCTTGGACACACAACCAGTGGAAGTAAGCAATTCAATTCCTGTTTTTTTAGGGCGTCCATTTCTAGCTACTTCTAATGCTTTGATTAATTGCAGGAATGGAGTCATGAAGCTATCATTTGGGAACATGAACATGGAACTTAATGTTTTCAATATGTGCAACACCAAACAGAAGCAGATGAGTTGTGAAGCCAATATATTGAATCTATTGTGGTAAGATCACATCCAAAAGGGAGTTCTTCTGACCCTTTGGAACTCTCTATTAATTTCATTAAATCAAGCATGGAACTAGAGTCTGATCTTCTGTATATGCTCTTTACTGGATTGTGCACGTGTGAAACGGAAAAGGCTCAAAATCAAGATTTGAATGAATTGGGGCAAATGATGAAAGCAAGGAAGATGAGGCTCCCCAGCTAGAATTGAAGCCTTACCTGAAGGATGAAATATTGCATATCTTTGGTGGATATCAGACATATCCCGTGGTAATTTCTTCATCCCTCACATGCGAGCAACAAGGTAAGTTGATAGAAGTGCTTAAAAGGCATAAACATGCAATTGGGTGGACTTTAAAAGATATAAAAGGCATTAACCCTTTAATTTGCACACATAGAATACATTTAGAGGAAAATGCCAAAACATCTCAACAACCTCAAAGGAGATTAAATCCACACATGAAAGAGGTCATTAGGGCTGAGTTCTCAAACTACTTGATGTGGGAATTA
>SNVD02009755.1:0-40543 GCA_013180625.2 Boswellia sacra
TATATATATTTAGTTTCTTTAGGCTTTCAAAACATACACTAATATGCAGTGCGGGTGCAGGAAAGGGAAGGTAAATACTGCCCGTTGATTGCACCCAGATTTCACACAGCCAATTTACACCCATCCCCGCACTCAAACCCCGCAAATCCCTTTTTTTTCTTCCCTTAAAATCCAACTAAATTTGGGCACCCAAAAAATCTGGATTTTTTTTACCATCCCTATTTCCTAAACAATATTGAATCAAAGTTTCTATTCCAATAACAAAATAACCCATTCGCCATGCCAAAGTTACTAGCCGCCAACCCCACAGGCCATAACCACCACCACAGTAGCCACCATCACTTCCACCAGCAACCATTAGCCAGAAATTGGAGAACTAGGACTTTTATGAATGCCTAATAAAGAAGAACCAACACCTAAATATCTTACAAACTACCCATATGAGTAGCCCAAACTAGCTTAATTCATACCAACTTAGGTTCAAGCTGTAGGCAGTGGAAGCAAATCTTATACGCAAAATGGCACCACATTCAAACAACCCCTAAATAAGACAATAATAATAATAATAACATCAAAGCTAACCACCATGCACCAACTAAAATCCATTGGCAATTGTTAATCTTGAAAGCCAAAACTCACTTGGGACTTTCTTCAAACCCCTTATCTACACCTACTTCCCTTTCACGAAGCCTTGCTGTAATGCTTAACACTAACACCAATAATGCAAACAACAATGTTAACAATAACCCATTTGCAAATTTGGATTTTTTCGGTTTAGAGATTTAATGGCTCAATTTTTGGACTTAATATAATGGTCTATTTATATCAACCAATAGGAAGGCAAATGGCAGTGTGTTGGTGGTGAGACAATCGCAGTGAAAGGTCACAAGAAAGTGCGACAGTGGCGCTCGAGCTTGGGATGATGGGGCTCTGATCTACAACAACAATGGTGAGATCTTGAAATTTTGACTTTGGATGTTTTAGGTTTAAGAAGTTGAAATCTTGATTTAGTGGTGTCAACCCAGGTTTGAGAAGCTTGGGTTTTGATGTTCTTATGTGTTTTGGTGGTTTAGTGCTCTTGTGTAAGTTGTAGGTGTCAAAAATTAGAGAAGAGAAAGAGAAAGAATGAGACATGAAGAGAGACCAGAAAGAGGAGAGAGAGAATGCAAAAGTTGGAATAGGTGGTGGGGTGGTCATTGGCGAGGTGATAGGTTAAAAATTATGCACTTTTTAATATCTCTTTTTAGTTAACTATTTTGTTTTCAAGTTAAATCTATTCTTTTTAAATTATTTTTTTTTCTTAGTTGTAGAAAACAAACAAACGTAGTTTGAGTGAATTAAGAGCAAAAACATTCAAATTTCACCTAGACCAAATGACCAATTTCTTATAATTAAGTATATTGATATATAATGAAACAGATTATCTACTATATACCATTAGAATGCTCTAGATGTCTAGTTTATGTAGAATTTTATAGTTTGTGAATCCAAGTTGTGTAGTGAAAGTTATGGTCAAAAGAGTGAAGGTAGCATACTAAAACAGAGCATACAAGTTAGAGACTTCGTGTACCTGCGCTATCACCTCTACACCCTTGTGAAACTACGATTTGAGAACACAATCTGTTTCAATTTGGAGTCCTAAAATCCTATACCTATAAATAGGACTTCATAGAACATGTTTGGGAGTTCCAAGGGTTCTATCGGGGTCAAGAAAGACGGTTAGAGGCTGAAGAGACAAAAGTTTTTCTTCAATTTCTTTTCTTTCTTTTCTTTCTTTTCTTTATTTCCTTTGTATCCATGACTACAACTATGATTTATGTTTTGTTTACTTTCATTAAGAATTAAGTTTTCTTTTATAGGGCTAAGATGTAGTCAAAATTTGATATTCCAGTTCTTTAAATTTGATAATAAAATGTACAAACCTTAAGGATTATAATAATACAAACGCGATAGTATATTTTTGAGTGATATTATGCTAAACCAAAGTGGTAGTATATGATATTATTCCAATAAAAAGTGAAAGAAATTCTATTTAGAAAAAAAATAGAAATAGTAATGAGGAAATTTAATTGTAAAATTATAAAAAAAAATCAAAACCGTTTAATTAAATTCATTGTACCATTGAAAGCTCCAACAAAAAAATCACTAATAATATGATTAATAGTAGTTATAGATATGAAGCATAATTTAAAATGCTTACAAAATAGTTATTATGACCATTTTGATTTAACAGATTAAATGATGAAGTGATTGTTTTAAAAATTTAAATCAAGATTCAAAATATGCAAGAAAATGATGAGTTAAGATTAAGAGTAATGCGACATTTGTAACTCATCTATAACCAACTCTTTATACAAACAGAGTTAGCAAAATATCATGAATAATACTACATCGATCTACAACCAATTGCTTACAACTTGAGTTGGTAGAATTCTATTGGACATATATAACTTTCCTTTTTTATTTTTTTGTTTTTTCCTCCTTCAGTAAATTTTGCCAACTCAAGTTATGAGCAGTTGATTATAAGATTTCGTCTAAGTGTAGCATTGCCCAAATATCATTGGATGGATAAAACATGAAAATAAATTAAGGAGATTAAGTGTAATTACTCATCCAATAATATTTTATCAATTCAGGTTATAAAAAAAAGCTGGTTGTAAATGAATTATAGGTGTGATATTATTCTAAAATTAATAGTCTTTCTCTAAGCATGTTAAAAATTCATTTTGCAAAATGTATAAAAAATTGTTCCTTAATGTTTGTGATGTAAAGAAGGAAATTACTATCATATCCTTCTCTGCTCGTAGTCAGTCTGCTAAGAGTTAGTAGCATAAGCTAGCATGCTAATTCATTTCTTGGGGTTATAGTTATGAGGGATACTGATATCTACAGCCTATTAATTAGTCTAAAAGTTGAGTTGATCGAGCCTGTTAGTCCAGCCTAAAATTGAGCCAAGAGTACATAGACTGAGAGTAATCTGCACTAGGAAATCAAGAAAGCTAGACATGCTAAAGCAATCAAGGGACCGGCTCTGACTCTAGCTCCTGTAAATTACACAGGGATATATCTAGCTAGAGAAAACTATAAACATTAATTAACACATGTGGTCAGTGTTAGATTTCATTCATTGCAAGCGACAAAAAAGGTTAATCTCAAAACTTGTTATAAAACCTTTCTTGCAAAAAAATTGGGAGCAAAAGTGTGTGTGTGTGTATATATATATATATTCAAAACACTATTCTTCTATATTTTCTCAATGAAAACTAATTGACATTCGAAGAACTGAGCAATTATTGGATTGGTAGTGAGAGAGAAGAGGAAGACTTATAAATACGAGCGTTCTCCCAAAAGACAAGTAAGCGAGTCAGTCGAGAGAGTGGTTTGTGTTAGTAAAAGAGTGAAAGATAAGCAAGGCAATTAGGGTTTTTGTAGAGCACTAGAGAGTAGAGAGCGACAATAGCCAAATGTGTTAAAGGAATCATCTGTGGGTTGTATCTTTACAGATTGTGCCCAATTTGGAGATGAATGGTTTTGAGAGTTCACATCGCCTTGTTGCTTAGTAGACTAACCTTTTAGTTAACATAAATATTTCAATAATAGGAGAAAATTTTCTTTAGTGATCCAAGCTAAGTTTGGCTTATTTACATGTAAACCTGTCTGATTAAGAAAAAAAAAGTTACAATTTTTCAAATTAAATATTATATATCATCATGCATATATGAATTTCCTTTAAAATTTGTGTGGCCAGTCTTGATGAAATGTTATAAAAGTTTTTGAAAACCTGATCTTCAGTGTTAAAATTCACTTATAATAGCTTAATTTCACCTCTTTAATTTGAATGAAAGTTACTGTAATAAATTTCCAAATTTCATAGTGTGTCCACATTATTTCTAAAAGTAATTAATGTCCTTAATTTATCCCTATCTCTTAAGTTTTAAATGCATTGATTATGGTCTTCGACAATCATAACAAATACAAAAGAAAATTCCTTATTGAATCTTGATCATATATATCTATAGTTAAACATATTAAGGTTGTAGTAAGGTTAAAACTATAAAACCAGAAGTTTTCTATTATCTGAATCAAGTTAAAGTTTTAGGATAATTAATAAAAAACAACGATTCAAAAGTAATGAAGTTGCATTTTTAAATGGATCTATATTTTGGCAAAAAATTAGGATTGAATTTTGAGACCTAGCTTGCAAAAGATGATAATATATAGACATCGTACTGATCATACTTTATTCTGCATGTGATATACGTCAAACTTTTAAGAGAAAAGGATCAAAAGAAAAAACTTTAAAGGGACCACTAATTTTGCCAAAGTCTCCTTAATAGGAACATGTCACCAATTTATTAATCCCCACTTATCGCTTGCCTTAGTGTAGATGCAACCTCATTATCTCAAATAAGGGTATTTCTAATTTTTCCAATCACTTTACCAAGAACCAAACAGCAAGTTTTCTTCATGGAAGTTGCTGACCTCCTCATCACAACGATCCTTCAATGGTGCCTCAAGTCAATAAGCTGTATACGATAACAAATGGATCGATCATCTATGCTAATGCTACCTTCTTAATTTCCATCCTCATATGAGAACATCAAAACCAAGAAGCATGTATGCATGCTGAGTCATCCTAAGAGAGGTCGATCAAAGAGCCGAAAGAATGAGGAAAAGCTTGGAGAATCAAAGCAATATGACTCAAACGTGTGATCCAAATTTTAGTAATACTAGCTTAATAATATTTTGCCTCATGTCACTGCATCATTTATGTTCTGTTGATATATAAATATTAAACTCTCATTTTTTAGATCATGAAGTAATCCAAATAAAGACAAACTTTATAAGTATATTATTTGTTAGTTTTCGCAATATATGGTTAGTTATCACAGACGTAACTAAAACAGTTAAGAATAAAGGAACAGAAAATTTTACGTGGTTCGACTATCAACCAGCCTACATCACTGGACAATAAGAGTTATAATTCACTATGCTGTAAGTGTTTACACTCGACTTAGGACTCTTTACAGTAGTAGCTACTCGCTTACTTACTAACCTAATCTATGTAATCTTGATCACCCTTAATCATAACCAATGTGCTTCACACACCCTTCTAATGTTGCTCTTCACAAGCTCGTCGGACTTAACTACAACAGTTTAGTCAGACATAACCACAATAACTGTTACTGAATCATGTAATTACTCAACTCTCTTAAGCTTACACCACTCAATAACTCTCACAAATCAGTTCTATGCTTATACTCAATGCGCATGAGTCATACACACTCTAAATTAACACAATCATAAAGATTTTACAATGAAGATCATGAAAAACAAAGTCACTCAAGTGCTCTCCACGTTTTTGCACATACCCTTATCTGCACTACCATTAAGCCCTGAGTGCTTCCCTTTTATATAGATGGCGTGAACAGCTATATTATTCATGTAATCAACAATCCTAATCATTACGAAAGTGCTGCAAAACTAAACTAGGATGATTAAATAAACTATAGTAAAGCATATCACAATATCCTAATCCAAATAGGAAATTGTAATCAACTAAAATACTTAGCCAATGAGGATAATTATTAGAAGTATTCCGATTCTAAAAGCTTTTCAATAATTAAATCTTTTCCTAAAGTAAATATCTCATCATGCACTAGGAAAAAGAATATCACACATGTTTTTATCACAAGCTGACAAAAATAAATTTTAGTCACATACATTACACATGCATGAAATTTGCCATGTGTCACATTGACACTAACAACCTCCCGCTTTGGCATCTTGTGATGAAAACATTCACATATTTCTGTGAACAAAATCTTGTACGGTGAAGTGTAAGACAACTGAAAACAAAATGTAAACACTTGGTCAAAAATTCACAAAAACAAGAATATCCAACTTTTAGTTATAACAGGCATAACTAAAATAACATAACTAAATTGTCCAGGTGCAAAAACAAATATCAATCACAGAGCACAATCAGCTTGCGATTTGCAAACTGGTCTACAATAATCTCAACAAGCTTAAAAATAGAAAAGTAACATAAAATTATTCACAATGTAAAATCAATCACCAAGGTCAGAATATGAAACACCAACATGAACTATCACTCCCCCTTAATCAAACATTAAACCTATAAAACATCACAATCATAAGCTGCACAGCATAGCAGTTCAACCACAAATCATTGTCCTGCAAGTGTATCAACAAAAATTATTAAATCCTAAGCACAAAATTAGTAAATCTTAAGCACACAAACATAACATCCATAAACTCTACTCCTCGTTGGTTTTATAACAAGTGCCAAAAATAAAGTTCCAAAGCACATAAAAAAATAAAGAAAATCTTCAGTTAAGTCTGGTAGACTTGCGCACATGCAGCTTTGAGGGATGCGATATGGTTCTTTTAGTAGTAGTCTTGAATCAGGTAAATGATGGTTTTTGAGAAGTATCAGTAGGGGGTGATGTGTTAGTTGGCTGAGCACTGGTTTCAATAGAAGTAGCAGAAGCAGTAGTTTTCTCATAGATCTCTTTGGCTTGTCACTCTGCTATGGTTTCGGTCTTCCATGGAATGTCCACCAAAGTTTTAGCAGCTTACGATATAGGGTGGAGATATAATAGGAATTGAAACAGGATCTGGTGGGTTGGGAGTGTCATCTACTCTCTTGGAAAAAGACTCTTTAACAACTAGTTTGGATTGCTTTTTACTCTTTTTCTTGTCCTTTCTGTTCCTGTTCTTCATTGATGTTTCACCATTGGATCTGCTCTAAGCTTCTCTTCAAGACTTTGCAACTTGGCCTTGATAGCTTGATTTTCCTACACAAGGTCAACTAAAAAAGAAGTGATTAAAGTAACCTATTCTGTGATAGATGTCATCTAGTCTATTCTAGGGTTTCTCATTTGTCTTGGTTGTCGTCGAGGTATTTCCTCCCCCTCAAGAATATTTTTAATTCTCGTCATGAAACCTTTCTTGATGGTTAGCAGAATTTCTTTAGTAATCTCACTATCCTCCAATTCAATCTCATTTTGCATCAACAAAGTATGAATCAAACAAGGCAAAGCCAACAGTTTTTGATGAGATTGATAAGTTGCAATTTATACATTAACAAACCAATATTAATCGAGCAATTTGTGCCAAAACAGTAAAGAAACTTGGCTCTATCCTCTCGAACTTTATTTTAGTGTGTGGATGGGAACCAATTGAATTGATTGATCATATGTAAGAGTCGATATTTCTGTGTTTTTGATCAATGCCATCATGTGGATCCCAACAAACCTTTCTACTCTTAGTTAGCTCATATGTGAGCTCACTCATATTCAATTCATTGCCAATAGTATGCTGAATGCCAATAGAAATTTCATAAAACTGGTTTATGACATTAGGAGAAAATCTAATCAACTTCCCTCTATAATAAACACTACTGGAAAAGAAGGCTTTTACTGCATCCATCTACGGCAGGCATCAAAAAATGCAGTAAAAATAAATTATACGGCGGGCTACCGTGCCCGCGGTAAAAAACCAATAAATTTACCGAGGTCTAAAGGAACCGCAGTAGAAGCTGATGAAAGATATAACCATTTCCCTCCTCTCTCTCGTCTAATTTCTTTCTCCCCAATGCGTAATCCCTAATTTTCTTCTCTCCAATCAAACCCAAATCCTTCGCTCCTGCCTCTGCTCCTACCTTGACTACCCCCTCCACCTGTCTTCCTCCGAGTTTCTCCTCCTCCAATCCCGCCCCCTTCTCCTCTTCCCACACTTCTGATCTACGTACCGCCCTATGCTTCCTCTCCCTTCTCCACTTACACACCACCCCCCCTCCCCATCACCTCGTCTCTCCGCCCTCTTGAGCAACTGTGACAAAGTCATGTCTTCGGAGGACCTGGATGTCGTTTCAAAGATTCGTGAGGGAGCGAGGGAGATTGCAAAGGCAGCCAGAAAATCCCAAGCCCCAATCCCGCCATACACTCAATCGTTACACCGCTGCTTTTTAACCATTTCTTTTTCCAACACATCTTTACTTATCATCCCAGATCGTTCTGGACCATTTATCTAGCGAAAGTTGAGTGCTATGATGCGTTAATCTCATAACCTCTACAGAGTGACTTCAAGCCACTTGTCTTAAACAACGTCAAAGAAGATTGTAGCGAGGGAAAAGTGGTGACGCAGGAGGACACGAGGCTCTCTATGGAGGATTTTGGGTTTGTAAATCACAGCCTTAAGAAGGTGGGAAAGGGTGGAAAGAGGGATTTTTCACCGAGGTTGAGGAGGGTTAGAAAGAGTGCAGACAATAAGTGGGTTCCAGTAAAGCCTGCTGTGAAGAAGTGAGAGGGTAGCAGGTGACTATTTTATTTTTTAATTTTAATTTTTTTTTGGTTTCATTGAGTTGGAATTTCTGGATTTCTCTTTGGGTTCGGATGAGTTGCAAATTCACGGTGTCGGATTTGTTTTTGGGTTTGGATGAGATGCAGATTCATGGTGGTGGTGATTGGCTGTGAATTTTTGGGTCAAATCTTGCATTTTTTTATTATTTTGTTGTCATTTTTTTTGGTGAATCAATTGCTGAAATTGATTTTCTGGGATGTTAAGTTGTTGAGCTGTTTAAATTTTAATTTGTTTTTCTTTTATTGGATGATGTTGGTGAAGCTACTGGAAAACGGTGTTGGAGCTGCCAAGTTTGGTTTTTTTTTTTATTTGATTAATTTTTAATTTTGTTAATTGAGTTGTGATGCTTGTGGCATGAATAACTGTTTCTGGGATGGATGGTGGCATGTATGGTTGATGGGCTAATGCTCAATGCAGGGAGATAATGGGAGTTGTTAATAAATTATTTTTCATCTGTCTCTCTGGCCTCTCCCTCTGTCTCTCAAGAAGAAGAGAGAGAGAAAGGCAAAGTTGGATTTTCTGTATACTGGAAATATATCACAACAGCATATGGAGGAGCACTTGTGCCCATTATATTGTTGGCACAAATTCTCTTTCAACTGCTTCAAATTAGCAGCAATTATTGGATGGCTTGGGCAACTTCGGTGTCTGAGGATGCAGAAGCTGCTATTGGGAACTCTATGATAATCATGGTCTACATAATTTTGGCAATTGCAAGTTCTGTATGCATCCTCATCAGAACCACACTACTTGCAATAGCTAGGTAAAAAACAGCCAATCTGCTCTTTAATAAAATGCATAGCAGCATTTTCCATGCCCCAATGTCCTTCTTTGATTCGACTCCAAGTGGAAGAATTCTAAACAGGGTAAGTAATTATATTCCACCTGCCTAATGCACTTAATTTGGTGATTCGACAATGGCATATTTTAAAAATTTAATTTACTACATCTGTTTGCTATAAATTAGTGTTCCTTTGTATTTGACACTATATTTGGTGAGAAAACCAAATTCCTACAACCAAATGAATATTTACTAAAGTGACCCCAATTTCGTGAAGCATGCTTCATTGGCAAATGTTTTACGTTGTTGATAACTCAACTTGCTACAGACCTTAAGAGATCCATGACTCTGACATCTTCCCTATTTTAATAACAAAAATTTTGAGCTTCACTCTTCTATGAACAATGCAACTTGCTTTCTTAGCATAAAATTTTATATCATTTAGGAAATGGCCTATTTAGTTACAGAATTTCACATATTGACCGTGAAACAGAGTTGTTATATCAATAGCATCATTGTTATATATCAATAAGTTTTAGAAATTTCAAAGAAAATTGGGGATTTTAGTATTAATAGAATAGTTATGTCAAGATATTCGATATATTAAATCATAATTTATCAATTTTGGACATTTGATTTCTCACAAAAATAACAATTGTGCAGCAATATTACATATCTTTAGCTCGAGAACTCTCACGGCTGGTTGGAGTTTGCAAAGCTCCAGTTATACAACATTTTGCAGAAACAATTTCAGGGTCGACTACTATCAGGAGCTTTGACCAAGAATCAAGGTTCCAAGACACAAATATGAAGTTGATGGATGGTTATTCTCAGCCCAATTTCCATATTGCCGGTGCCATGGAATGGCTTTTCATTCGAATGGATATGTTGTCTTTAGTTACATTTGCCTTCTCTTTGGTTCTATTCATGTCTTTCCCAGAGGGAGTTATTAAGCCAGGTAAGTTGGTCATCCATGTACCAACTGATTTTCCATCTTGCTATATATTGACAGTACATAAATATTATAGGAGCTTGAGAATAACTTTTGTCTTTAATTTCTTCTATTTCCAAAGCAATTGCGGGCTTAGCTATGACATACGGACTTAATCTTAATATCCTACAAGCTGTAGTAATATGGAGTCTTTGCTATCTGGAGAACAATATTATATCTGTTGAGAGAATATTTCAGTATTCTTGTATTCCTAGTGAGCCACCACTTGTTATAGAGGAAAGCCGGCCTCATTCTTCTTGGCCATCACATGGTGAAGTTCAAATTCGTGATCTGCAGGTAATTTTGCTCGCTTTTCTCTACTAAGAGAGATGTAGACTATATTTTTTATATTCACATTCATAATTAATTATTATAATGGTGTAGATCCGCTACTCCCCAAATTTGCCACTCATGTTGCGAGGTCTGACATGCACTTTCCTAGGAGGAATGAAAACTGGCATCGTAGGAAGAACAGGTAGCGGTAAAACTGCTCAGCTCATTCAAGCACTCTTCCGGCTTGTTGAACCTGCAGCCGGTCAGATTGCAATAGATGGCATCAATATCTCATCAATTGGATTGCATGATTTGCGGTCAAGACTAAGCATCATTCCTTAGGATCCAACTATGTTCGAAGGGACCGTACGAAGCAATCTAGATCCTCTTGAAGAATACACAGACCAGCAAATTTGGGAGGTGGGTTGATCTTAATTTAAATATGTAGGAGCAAATTTTTGCGTTCTGCCTTTAATTTTAAACATGGCAAAAACTAACATTTATTTAAATGGTTTTTAGGCTTTGGATAAGTGCCAACTTTGAGATGAAGTTAGAAACAAAGAAGGAAAGCTAGATTCCAAAGGTCTTTCTTTTATTCTTTTCACTTTTATTGTCATAGAAAATTTTTCTAAAGTATATTCTATTGACCCAGGTATGGCAACCCAAGAGGGGGGGTGAATTGGGTTTTTATTTATCAATACGGAATTAGAAAACTTTTTTGGAAAGATCAAAATTATTTAACTCTTTCTTTGAGAATAAAGGTGAAGAAGATGAAAATAGAATGCAATCAATATAATAGCAATAAAGAACAATCACAAGTGCAAGTAAATGTAAAGAGCATAAGGATAGAGAGAGTGCAAACTCAATTTACGTGGTTCGGCAAACCTTGCCTACGTCCACGGGCTCCTAGCTCCACGAGCTAAGCTTTCCACTAAGTTGTAGAATCTTTACAACTTGCTTGATGAACACCTCACCAAGACTTTTTCTTCCAACTCTTGATAACACCACACCAAGAGTTCTTCTTGATGAACAACCTTACCAAGGCAACTTCCTTCAACTCTTGATAACACCACACCAAGAGTTCTTCTTGATGAACAACCTTACCAAGGCAACTTCCTTAAACTCTTGATAACACCACCCAAGAGTTCTTCTTGATGAACAACCTCACCAAGGCAACTTCCTTCAACTCTTGATAACACCACACCAAGAGTTCTTCTTGATGAACAACCTCACCAAGGAAAGAGTTCTCACTCTCACCACAATACAAGAACAAAGAAAATTTTTACAACAAAAGTACAACTCTCTTCAAAGAGTAGATAAAGAATATAAAAGCTCTTTAGACTTGATATTTCTCTTGTTTTTTGCTTGATAGATGCTTCTCTTGCGCTTCTTGAATGCATGGGAGAATGGCTCCTTTTATAGGCAAATGAGATGAACTTAATCAAGTGAAGACACCAACTCCAAATTTTCTGCCCACCATAAAAACTGTAATTTTGTCTGCCATTTTGTCAATGTTCCGTTTGAAATTTGAAAATATGCAAAACATAAAAGATTTGTACATTTTAATGCGCTTTCCAACGCATCAAGAATTAAGTCATTTGGATATCTGTAGCTCAAGATATGGCCAAAACACCATTTGGTGCTCATGTGACTTGATTTTTCTTTCTTGTGTCAGTCCACCAAATTGAATGATAATTCTGTCAGCCTTCCGTTTGAAAAATTTGAATTTCTTCAAAACATAAAAGATCTGAATATTTGAACAAGCTTTCCAAAACATTAAGAATCAAAGCATTTGGATATCTCTATCTTAAGATATGGCCAAAACACCATTCGGTGCTCATGTGAGTTGATTTTTCTTCTTTGTGTCAGTCCCCCGAATTGCATGTCAATTATGTCAGCCTTCTGTTTGAAATTTGAATTTTTTCAAACATATGAAATGTTCCTCATTAAGTCATCTTTCCAATGCCACAAGAATCAAGTCATTTTGATTTTTGTAGCTCAAGATATGTCCAAATGAGTATTCAGTGCTCATGTCAGCTGCTTCCATTTGTCTTTCAATTTGCATGATAATTTGGACAACCTTGCTCTTGAAATTTAAATTTCATTAAAACATATGAAATGTTATAAATTGAGTAAGCTTTCCAAAGGCTCAATAATCACATCATTTGGATATTTTTAGAGATATATATGACTAATTGATTAAACATTGCTCATGTGTAACATTCCTTGAGTCAATCCTTGTTCTTAAACTTTGGTGCCTTTAACATGTAGTCTTCTCCTTAGCTTCAACACTTCATTTTAATAAGCCTCTTCTTGATTTTAAAATTATTTCAAAGATCTTACTCTTGCACATAAATAAACATGTTAGTAAATCTCAATTAATCAATGTGTATTGTTATCATCAAAATTATCATGTAGCCTTAGGGCTAACAATCTCCCCCTTTTTGAGATGACAAACCATTGATTGCTTTAAAATATAATCTAAAATCAAGAATGAAAATAAAATCAACAATAAGCAAAAAGAAAGGCACTTGTTATGAATATAAGCAATCCAACTATTTCTCCCCCTTTTGTTATCATCAAAAAGATGTAATCAAAATAACTACTCCCCCCAAATATATTCTCCCCCTTAACATATGCTACCATTCAAACTATTATCAATTAAAGCAAAATAACGACATAGTCAACCATGCTTAATTCTCCTTCTAATTATGCAAAATCTTCTTTTGACTAGGGTTTTTAGTAAAAATATCAGCTAATTGTTTATCGGTGGGAACAAATTCTAAAGAAATATTACCTTTTTGCACATGGTCTCTAATAAAATGATGTCTAATTTATATATGCTTAGTCTTCGAGTGTTGTATGGGATTTTTTGAAATGTTAATGGCACTTGTATTGTCACATTTGATGGGAATATGATCAAATACCACACCATAATCTTTTAAATTTGTTTCATCCAAAGAGATTGTGCACAACAACTTCCTACTGCAATATACTCGGCTTCCGCGGTTGATACGGCAACAGAATTTTATTTTCTACTAAACCATGAGACTAATGCATGTCCTAGAAAATGGCAAGAGCCACTAGTGCTCTTTCTATCAAGAAGACTTTCAGCAAAGTCCGCATCGGAATAACTAATTAGATCAAAATTATCACACTTAGGATACCAAAGACCTAGATTTATGGTACCAAGAAGATATCTAAATATCCTCTTTACAGCCTTAAGGTAGATGTCCTTTGGACAAGCTTGAAATCTAGCACACATACACACACTAAACATAATATCAGGTCTACTAGCAGTTAAATACAAAAGAGAGCCCATCATACCTCGATATTTTGTTACCTCAACATCTTTTCCTTTCTCATCTTTGTCAAGCTTGGTTAATGTACCCATAGGTGTGTTATATGTCCTTGAATTATCCATGCCAAACTTCTTGAGAAGATCTCTTGTGTATTTAGCTTGATTAATGCAGATCCCATCTATTGATTGCTTGATTTGAAGTCCAAGGAAGAAATTTAATTCTCCCATTAAGCTCATTTCAAATTCTTGTTGCATGCACTTAGAAAATTCCCCACACATAGAGACATTAGTAGCACCAAATATAATATCATCAACATAGATTTGAACAATTAATAAATCATTATTTTTTGTTTTAACAAAAATAGTAGTATCAACTTTTTTCATTTCGAAACCATTATCAATGAGAAATTTGCTCAATCTATCATACCATGCTCTTGGTGCTTGTTTTAAGCCATAAAGTGCCTTTTTGAGTTTGAAAACATGGTTTGGAAAATCATGATTTTGAAAACCAAGATGTTGCTCTACATATACTTCCTCCATAATGTAACCATTTAAAAATGCACTTTTGACATCCATTTGATATAATGTAAAATTTTTATAACATGCAAATGCACACAAAATTCTAATTGATTCTAATCTAGCAACCGGTGCAAAGGTTTCCTCATAATCAATACCTTCTCCTTGATTGTATCCTTGAGCAACAAGTCTAGCTTTGTTTCTAATAACGGTGCCATTTTCATCTACTTTATTTCTAAAAATCCATTTAGTGCCTATAATAGAATGATTTTTGGGTCTAGGGACTATTCCCAAACTTGATTTCTTTCAAATTGATTCAATTCTTCTTGCATAGCCAAAATCCAACTTTCGTCATTTTCGACTTCTTTAAAGATTTTGGTTCAAATTGAGAGACAAAAGCAAATGATTACAAAAGTTCTTAAAAGAAGATCTAGTTTTCATACCTTGTGATGGTTCACCAATAATAAGATCTTTAGGGTGAGCTTTTGCATACCTCCATTCCTTTGGTAATTCTTGGGAAGAATCATTTACTTCCTCAACCTTTTCTTGTGAAGTTGTAATTCATCTTGGCTCTTTTCATCAAGCCCTGATTCCTTGATTTGCCTTTCTACCTCAACAATATCATCATCTAAATTCTTTGAAGAAATAACTTAGTTTCATCCAATTCAACATGCATAGATTCTTCAATAGTAAGAGTCTTTTTGTTAAAAACTCTATATGCTTTACTATGGTTGGAGTAGCCAATAAAAATTCCAACATCGGCTTTTGCATCAAATTTTACAAGGTTATCCTTGGTGTTTAAAATAAAACACTTACATCCAAAAACTTTAAAAATCCAATGTTGGGTTTTCTTCCTTTCCAAAGTTCATAAGGAGTTTTCTTTATTAAAGCTCTACATGGACTAACATAGTCCTAGCCATTTCTTGGATAGTCCTATTTTTCCTTTCAACAACATCATTTTGTTATGGAGTTCTAGGTGAGGAAAAATTATGTTCAAAACCATTTTCATCACAAAGATTTTCAAATGCAACATTGTCTACTTCACCACCATGATCACTCCTAATAGACACAATAGAATATCCCTTTTGATTTTGGACTCTTTTTGCAAATTTTGAAAAAGCTTGTATGGCCTCATTTTTAGTTTTTCAATAATAATACCCAAGTGAATCTTGAATAATCATCCACAATAACAAAAACATAATACTTTCCACCAAAGCTTTGAGTTCTTGATGGTCCAAATAAATCCAAATGAAGTAATTGTAGAGGTTTATTTGTTGAAATAAATTTCTTTTGTTAAAAGAAGTTCTCACTTGTTTTCCAAATTGACAAGCATCACAAATCTTATCCTTTTCAAATTTTATTTTTGGAAGACCATCAACTAAATCATTTTTATAAATTTTTGAAATTGTTTCCATGCTAGCATGACCTAACCTTCTATGCCATAACCAAGCATCATGATTAACAATGAAACAATTTTCTACAAGATCATTAACATCAATATCAATTGTATAAATATTACCACATCTATTACCAACAAATAATGTCTTATTGTTACTAACATCCTTAATCACACATCTATTAGGCTCAAAAGTAACAAAATATCCTTTATCACACAATTGACTAATGCTAAACAAATCATGTTTTAAACCATAAACAAGCAAAACATCTTTAATAATAGGTGAAGAAGGGCTACCAATATCACCATGTCCGATTACCCTTCCTTTGGCATTATCACCGAATGTCACATATCCTCCTTTCTTCATGATTAATCTTGAGAACTTGGAGGTATCTCCAGTCATATGCCTTGAGCATCCACTATCTAAGTACCACTTGTGTTTGCCACTCCTTTGTCTCTACAATCAACATTCAAGGAGTAACTTTTTGGTACCCAAAAGCTCTTGGGTCTTTGGGGGTTAGTTTTGGTACTTTTTGGAACCCATATTTGTTTCAAATTAGGATTTCTCTTAATATAGCAAGAATGCACTTTGTGTCCTTTTCTTTCACAATAAGTACATGAATGATTAGGATTATTCCTAGAAGATGCATGAGCAAAATAATTTTTAAAATACTTTTGATTTTTATGAGTTTTATATCCTAAACCTCTTTTATCAAAAGCACACCATTGGGTTTTGTAACATAGAATTCAAATTTTTTGTGCTTTTTGTAAAACTATCAACAATATTTCTTAAGTCATTATTTTCCTTTTTCAAAATAGCATTTTGTTTCTCCAATTTATCAAAATCCTTTTGTTTTAAAATGTCATTTTCAGTTTTTAATAAATGTATTTGACTTTCCAAACTTTCAAAATCTTTTTGCTTTTAATTTCATTTTCATTTTCTAAAGCTTCATTTATTTCCACCAACTCTTCTAATTGAGATAACATGATTTTTGACTTCTTTTTGAAAGCATTGATTTTTGAATTTTGCTTATCAACTTGCACATGTAAATTTTGGAATGCTTCAAGTAATTCATCATATGAAAGTTTAGGATCATAGTTTAGAATACTTACCTCATCTTCACTTAAAGCCATGAAGCACATGTTTGCCACTTCGCAATCTTCTTCTTCGGTGGAGCTAGCTTCACTATCATCCCAATTTGTGGCTTTCATTGCTTTGGATTTCTTGTTTTGACTCTTAAAGTAAGGACAATCCATCTTTACATGTCCCGGTTTCTTGCACTCATAGCAAATGACTTGATCATTTTTCTTATCTTGCTTTGAGCTTTGCCCTTTGTACTCCTTCTAGAATTTCTTCTTGAATCCTTGGTTTTCTAAATCATCCTTTTAGCTTTCTTGTGATGAATGCAAGATCTTCATCGTCTCCTTCATCGTCGGACTCATCATCTTCTTTTGTTGAAGATTTGAAAGCGATATTTTTCTTTTTCTTGAAATCTTCTTCATTCTCCTTCAAGGTGATTTCATGAGTCATGAGAGAACCCATAAGTTCTTCTAATGGTAGTTTGGTGAGGTCCTTTGCTTCTTGAATTGCCGTCACCTTTGGCTCCCAAGATTTTGGTAGACACCTAAGAATCTTTCTCACCATTTCAACATTAGAATAAGATTTACCAAGAGATTTCAAACTATTAATAATATCCGTAAATCTAGTAAACATTTCAGAAATTGATTCATCCGATTTCATCTTAAAAAGCTCATAACTATGAACTAGCATACTAATTTTGGATTCTTTAACTTGACTAGTTCCTTCATGAGTTACTTCAAGTGTGTGCCATATTTCTTGTGCCGTAGAACAAGTAGATATTCTATTAAACTCATTTCTATCTAGAGCACAATACAACACATTCATAGCTTTAGCATTCAAACTCAATTTCTTTTTATCATCTTCACTAAACTCTTTAGGTTCTTTAAGCATGCATTCCCCATTTTCAATTTTGGTAGGAACAAAAGGTCCTTCCAAAACAATAGACCACAAATCATAATCAAAAGATTTCAAGAAAATACTCATTCTAGTTTTCCAATAAGAGTAATCACTTCCATTAAAAAATGGAGGTCTAGAGATAGAAAGTCCCTCAACATATGAAGTTGAATTAAAAGTTGCCATAGCTCAAAAATCGATTAAGATTTAAAAAATTGAGCAACCTTGCTCTGATACCACTTGTTGACCCAGGTATGGCAACCCAAGAGGGGGGGTGAATTGGGTTTTTATTTATCAAAACGGATTTAGAAAACTTTTCTAAAAGATCAAAATTAGTTCACTCTTTCTTTGAGAATAAAGGTGAAGAAGATAAAATTAGAATTTATCAAAGAGCAATCAAAAGAATAATAAGATGAACAATCACAAGTGCAAGTAAATGTAAAGAGGAAAGGGATAGAGAGAGTGCAAACTCAATTTACGTGGTTCGGCAAACCTTGCCTACGTCCACGGGCTCCTAGTTCCACGAGCTAAGCTTTCCACTAAGTTGTAGAATCTTTACAACTTGCTTGATGAACAACCTCACCAAGACTTTTTCTTCCAACTCTTGATAACACCACACCAAGAGTTCTTCTTGATGAACAACCTCACCAAGGCAACTTCCTTCAACCCTTGATAACACCACACCAAGAGTTCTCTTGTTTTTTTTTGCTTGATAAAATGCTTGTCTTGCACTTCTTGTCTTACTGAATGCATTGGGGAAGGGCTCCTTTTATAGGCAAATGAGATGAACTTGAACAAGTGAAGACACCAACTCCAAATTTTCTGCCCACCATAAAAACCGTAATCTTGTCTGCCATTTTTGTCAATGTTCCGTTTGAAATTTGAAAATATGCAAAACATAAAAGATTTGCATGTTTGAATAATATTTCCAACGCATCAAGAATCAAGTCATTTGGATATTTGTATCTCAAGATATGGCCAAAACACCATTCGGTGCTCATGTGGCTTGATTTTTCTTTCTTGTGTCAGTCCAACAAATTGAATGATAATTCTGTCAGCCTTCCGTTTGAAATTTGAATTTCTTGAAAAAGATCTGTATATTTGAATAAGCTTTCCAAAACATTAAGAATCAAAGCATTTGGATATCTCTATCTTAAGATATGGCCAAAACACCATTCGGTGCTCATGTGAGTTGATTTTTCTTCTCTGTGTCAGTCCACCGAATTACATGTCAATTATGTTGGCATTCTGTTTGAAATTGGAATTTTTTCAAAACATATGAAATGTTCTTCATTAAGTCATCTTTCTAATGCCATAATAATCAAGTCATTTTGATTTTTCGAGCTCAAGATATGTCCAAAGGAGTATTCTGTGCTCATGTCAGCTGCTTCCATTTGTCTTTCAACTTGCATGATGATTTGGACAACCTTGCACTTGAAATTTGAATGTCATTAAAACATATGAAATGTTATAAATTGAGTAATCTTTCCAAAGGCTAAGAATCACATCATTTGGATATTTGTAGAGATATATATGACCAATTGATTGAACATTTCTCATGTGTCACATTCCTTGAGTCAATCCTTGTTCTTAAACTTTGGTGCCTTTAACATGTAGTCTTCTCCTTAGCTTCAACACTTCATTTTAATAAGCCTCTTCTTGATTTTTAAAATTATTTCAATGATCTTACTCTTGCACATAAATAAACATGTTAGTAAATCTCAATTAATCAATGTGTATTGTTATCATCAAAATTATCATGTAGCCTTAGGGCTAACACCTTCCACCCTTCTTTGGTACTAGCATGATGTTGGCTAGCGATTCCAGATACTTCACCACATCTAGAAACTTGGCATCAATTTGCTTAAATACTTCTTCCTTGATTTTTTGAGCCCATTCTAATCTTAACCTCCTTAGTTCTACTTAAACAGTTTCATGTGTGGATACGTTGGAATCATATGCTTAGCAATACTTGTATCAATTCCAAGCATGTCGCCATAGGACCAAGTGAAGACTTCTTCATATTTCTTTAATAATTTTTGAATCGCTCTCTCTCTCTATAGGAGTTATATCAAGTGCAATACATATGTTCTTGTGTTTAACAATTGTACTGAGATTAATATCTTGAGTTTGAATGGCATGGATGTCAAATATATATGCTAGTGAAATACAAATTATCATGCACAATGCCATCAGGACAGACATCAAATAAGTAAGCAAGACTATTCTATATTGCATTGAATTTTGAAACATATACAATGTCTTCTTCTTCAAAGAGGTTAGGAACAAATACATCCTCATAGTAGACATCCTTGATCCCTTCTTCAATGAAACTAGTTAGGTTAACAAACGGGTCTATTAATGGTGCTTGATCTTGAGGCTTCTCCTCCTCGATCATCATCTTCTCAATGTCCACAACCAAGTCATACCCTTGAAGTATGTCCTTGAAAATCTAAAATCCAAGTTATCATTCCTTTGTAAAACCATATTTAGTAGCTTCCACATATTTTGTATCTTAAGCTTTAATAAACTTGATGAACCCTCCCTCTTGAGCTCAAAGTGTCCTTCATCTTCATCAGACACTTAGCTTAACCCTCTTCTAAAAGTTTGACCTCCGAAATTTGGAAAGGATGGCAAACCATTTCCATTTTTCCTAAGCCCAATTCTTGGAAAAGCATCCTTGTTTGTCCATTATTCTAGCAATGATAGGATTGAGTTCAACTATCATGGCTACATGGAAGCCTCCCATGTAAGGTATCTCCCCAACTTTCACATTAAAGTAGTAGTTGCAATCATTGAGGCTACATGAATGGTCACAATCTCCTCATCCATATTGAATATGATCCTTTGATACAAAGTGGAAGGAACTCCACCAAGTTAATGGAATCATGCCCAACCCAATAAAGCAGCAAAGGTAACCAAAATGTCAAGGACTGTAAACTCAATCATCCCTTCAATAGGTCTAGTCTTCACTAATGCCTTAAAGATCCCACTAGGACTCCTCTTCGAGTCATCATAAGCCCTAATCACGATCTCACAAGGCTTAAGTTCATCTTCACTGACCCTATATATGTGCAATATCTTCAAGGACACAATATTGATAGCAGATCCATCATCCACCATGATGGAAGGAGACGTCTTCTCACCAATCTCTACAGTTATGATATAGACACTTGACTTTTGAGGCCTGATAATGAAATGAAAATGGATGTCAAGCAATGGAAATTATCGATATGCCTTTGAAAGCAAAAGGAAGAAAGGTTTTTAAAAGTTGACACATGACTTCAAAAAAAAATCACAGAAATTAATCTAGGAGGAATTTCTTGATAAATCATATACCATTGCGAAGTTACAGATGTCTAGCTCTCACAGAATTTTATGGATTGGAAATTAGAGTCGAACTAAAAAAGTTACGCGATCGAACAAACAAAGGTCAAAGGAGGACTGCACTAAAAAGTCACAAAGCAAGAGGGTTCGATGGGGGATAATCGATCGATGATTATAGGATAGTCGACAGCCAGCTAAAGCTCCTCATATCACCGGCCGGTTATTCCTCATGTATTTTTTGAAAATTTCGACTCCAACCTTCCATATTTGATTTCTACTTTCCGTTTTCAACTTCAACCTTCAACTATGTAAACCTCGCTCCTCATCACGTCACGGCATACATCAAATTCAGCTCTTCGCCCTCTTAAAGAAACATTTGAGAACTCAATGAGTCTTTTCTAGTTTAAAGTTTTTGAACGTTTTATATTGTTCTAAACTTGAAAAGGTTATGTCTTAAGAGCAGTTTTCTCTTCTCTATCTTTATTTCTTCTTTAATTTTCTTGCATTAGAATAAGCATGTTTAGGATTTATTTTGATGTTTAGAAGCATGTTCAGGGTTATTATGAATTATT
This sequence comes from Boswellia sacra, assembly GCA_013180625.2. NCBI lineage: Eukaryota > Viridiplantae > Streptophyta > Magnoliopsida > Sapindales > Burseraceae > Boswellia > Boswellia sacra. Next base: position 21,521 of record SNVD02009755.1, read on the forward strand.
CTAACCCTTGTTTGTTTTGCAAGATGGATAAACGTGTTAAGGTAATTCTCTTTCCTTTCCTTATTTAGAAACATTAATAGGGATTTTATTTTCTTTGTGAATGCTTAGCTAGGAAGACTTATGATTATTTTGAAGCATGCTAGGAAATAGCATAGAATAGGCAAGAATTGCCATAATTTGCTTTGATTGCTTGAGTTAGGCTAGAGTGGCCATGTTTTGTCTTGCTTGATTGAATTAGGTTAGAATATGTCATGATTAGGTTAGAATATGCCATTGTTAGGCCAGAAGGCCATAATAAAATTATCAAATCTAGGTAGAAGTGTCATGATTCTATATTATGGCGTTGTATAGAATTCTAATTGATGGATATGAATGAATGTATGAATATACCATGAATATGTTACAAATAAAATAATATCATAAAGTGATGGTGGACTCACATTGATGGTGAGGGACCATCTAGAGACATTAAATTTTGAGGCTTGATGGTGAAAGGAAGATGAATATCAAGTAATAAAATGATCAAAATGCCCTTGGAAGCCAAGAAAAAAAGGTGAGAAGAAATCGATGAAAGGTCTTGAAAACTAACATGTGAATTCCAAAAATCATAGAAATTAATCTAGAAGGAATCTGTTGATGAATCATGTACCTTTGAAAAGCTACGGATGTCTAATTTTCATACAAATTTATGGATTGCAAATTAGAGCTCAACCCAAAAAGTTATGTGAGATCAAAAAGACGAAGGTCATAAGGGACTACATTATAAAGTGCCAAAATAGAAAGAGTAAAGGAGAATAGTCGCTCGGCTATTGACCGACAGTCGACTGATTGTTAAACAATTGCCCGACGATTTGCTAATAACCACCTAGATGCTCTCCCCCTAATTTTGAAAAATCTCATTATAAACCTTCATATTTTGATTTTTGATTCTTTTTTAACTTCATCCTCAATTATATAAACCACCCCTGCAACACCCACCCTCCACCCCCCCCACCCCCCCCAACACCCCGGGCTCACTTTTGAAGACACACTGATTATTGAGAATAATCATCTCTTCTCTCTATTCAAGGCACACTGCAAAATTTGAGAAGTCTTTTCCAGTTTAAAGATTTTTAGGCGTTCTATTGTTCTAAACCCGAAAAATGTATATCTTGAGAGCACTCCTCTCTTTTTCCTCCTATGCTCTTGTTTACTTTTCTTACTTAAAATTAAGCATGATTAGGATTTATTTTGCTTAGAATGAGCATGTTCAGGATTCATTTAATGCTTAGAAGTATATTTAGGATTTTATGAATTATTTAACCCTTTTGTCTATTTTGCGAGATGGATAAGCGTGTCGAGATAAGTTTGTTTTCCCTTCTTTATTAGAAACATGTTTAGGAAGTTATTTTCTTCGCGAATGTTTAGAATCATGCTAGAAGAATTTGTGTTTGATTTGACATATGCTAAAAAATAGTATAGAATAGATAAGAATTTTTTGAATTAGGGTAGAAGAGCTTAATATTACCCCTTGAATGCTTTGATTAGGCTAGAAGAGCCTTGTTTGATTTCAATTGTTTGAATTAGGCTAGAATATGCCATAATAACCATGCTTTCTTAATGAATTGATGTGAATTATGCTAGAATAGCAATTGCTATGATAGAATGATCGAATCTAGGTCGAAGTGCCATGATATCAGATTATGGCCTTGTTTAGAATTTTAATTAATTGATTTATTATTAAAAATATCATGATAAGAAGTGCTATCATATGATGCCCTAAAGTGGTGGTGGACTCACGTTAATGGTGAGGGACTGTCACTTATAATTGGATGAATGTATACTTTATAGAATTTATTTTTGAAGAACAAAGCAACGTAATCCTCTTCCCCTTCCCCCATGTTTGAAGGAAATTTAATCTATTCTCCTCCCTTTTTCTATGTATGAATATACTACTACTTTGGTTAAATATATCTCACATGATTAATAAAGATAAAACTTGAAATATGTGCATAAAATCAACAACTTGAGTGGACTGTATGTCAATATGAGATATTTTTATTTGGTATATCCTAGTGAAGGCTAGATTTTGATCTAGGCAGGTCGAATAACTCATACCTAACTTTTCAAACCCATCTTTGAAGAGATGAGGATAGTTTAGGTCCTGAAGTGAGAGATTATATTGCCCCCATTCATTCCTAATTAAATAATTAGATGGCGACTTCTTTCTCCAGATGTGCCCATAGCTCATTTGTGTTCCCTTAAGCCTCAAAAAAGGCTTTGACATGGTTTCATATTCACAAACACTCTAGCGGGATGAAAACCCTGTTCATAGTTGTGACTCCACTAGGGATAAGAAAAGTTCATTCTGATTAGGATACTAAGTTCTAATATCTCATATTGATATTTTAAGTCCTTCCATCACTACACTTTTGCACACAATGAGCACGAACTGCTTAAACTAGCCATGTGCCATTGACATGAGAAGTCTTTGGCTCTATTCGACCTCTAAATGACTCATGCTGATATCACAACTTTTGAGAACATACCATTGAATTAGTATAAAAAGAAACCGGCCTAAGGGAGCATGTATCGCTTGAAGGAGCCCAGACCATTAGACCATTGAGACTCAAACCCATGTAGACGGCTCTAAAAATTTTCAATAGGATGAATATCCAAAACTTATGTTGAAATACATGTCTGTAGATGTAAACTGCCCATAATTAGAATAACATCAACTCAAACCTCATCGAACCATGAAAGAATGCCATATGTCGAGTCACCCATGAGAAGAAAATTGGGATATGTGCCATGAGTTAAGGTTATCATGACATTTAAAAAGCCATGTTATGACAATCATGAAGAATTCAACATCAACATGTTTGTTAGAAATAGGAGAGAGAATCTCGCATTCACATATCCCATGATGATGACTTGGGAATGAGACCAAAAATCCTAGGAAAAGAGACTCGACCTCACTTGTGTGAGAGAAAGAAGGTTCGAAGGCTGAAAGAATGTCTATGCTCTTGTATTAGTATACATCATATCATGCATACATGTATGCATGCATGGCATTAACATGTTTATTTTGCAGCCATCTTAGCTTGGGTTAGATATAGGGGTCGTTTGACAAGGCAAGAGGAACCAGTTAATGAAATGGCTGCACCCAACAATGACAACGCTGAAATGGCTCAAGTACAGCCTGACCTCACCGCTCTTCAACAACAAAATGGCCCAAATCATCGAAGCTCTATGAAATGGGTCTAACCACATGAACCAGCTACTACTCGAGGGTAATGGGTGATGGTGATGGTGAGACTAGTCAAGGTGAAGATAGGAGGAAATGCCTAATCAATCAATAAGAGCCTAAATCGTTCAAAAAGTTAGCCAGGGACATAAAGAAGATCCAATCCCTCTTGAAGAATAAGGGGTTGAAAAGGGTCGAAGACCTAGACGATATCCTACTTATTGGAGACAATGATTTGTCGTCAAAGTTTTGCTTACCAGACTTGCCTGAATTTAATGGAAAAGGCAACCGCAGAATGCACTTGAGATAGTATGCAGCTGTCATAGCCACCACTCCTTTATCAAAAGAGTACATCTTGAAGTACTTCATGCTATAACTTGAAGATGATGCAGTAGTACGGTATCATGACCTCCTCAAAAGAGTTTGAGAAGATTAGGAGAAGCTTTCCGAATAGTTTGTAAGGTATTATCAACATAATACTCAACTGGGCATAACTTTGAGAGATTTGGAGACAACACATCAGAAGCCTAATAAGGCCTTCTCATAATATCTAGTTGATTGGAGGGCCAAGGCCATCAAGATGACCACTAGGCTAGTAGAGAAGGACCAGGTCTGTATGGTAATCACTGGAGCCTATGCCTTCATTGGTGATAGGCTTGTGGGCTTTCCTATTAAAACATTTAAATATTTGTATGACTCGGGCATCAAAATTGAAGATTTGGAGTCCAGGCAGAAAAGTAGCAATAATAGCTACCGTATAAGAAATCAAGGGCAATATCATCAAGCTAGTAGGTTTGGCACTAGACATGTTGGGGTGAAAGCGGTCGCCCTACAAAGGAAGTTCAGTCATTTGGGGGGACCATTGTCCAAGATCATTACAAGATTGAGAGTCAAAGGGATCTTATAGCCATTGCCACCAAGAGAGCTTCTAAATCCATTACCAGGGAATTGGAGGCATCACGAGTAGTGTGAATTCCATGAAGTGAGCAAGCATAAAACTAATGAATACACTCATTTTCATCACGAGATCCAAGATTTAATCGACAAGGGCCAGATTCCCGATCCAGAGACGAATGAGTCCAATACGAGAAGCAATCCAATTCCTAATTACAACTGGGTACCTCCTCTAACAACCCACATGATTAAGTCAGGCTTGATTGAGGAGCAAGTCACTAACTCCTTTGAAAAAAATAGATCTAGCAAAGCTGAGAGAGCCAACAGAAGGGAAAAGTTTAAGCTTGAATAACAAGAAGGTTCCACTAGAAAGGTGACCAGAAAGAAGGAGCCTAAGATCGAAAAACCAAGGTTAAAGGGCCCAAAGAAGAAGAGGCCAAGGAGATCATTGATAGGGCAGAAGACGAGCCCATTCTTTTGGCAGCCAAGATTTACACCAAGAAGGGTGGATGGACTATCATTGTGGTGAAGGGACCCAAACAAAATTTGGAACCTAAATTCATGTGCCTCAGTGACCAAAAGGAGGAAATGCCAGAAGATGAAGAAGAAGAAGAAGAAGAAGAAGAAGAAGTTGAGGTGACCTCTACCATGAATTAATCCACATCACCGAGCGTCTTTGCTAAGAAGTGAATGACTAGAAAAGGGGCTACAAGAGGTCCACCACCTAGTATACTCAAAGTGAAGAAGGGTAGCAAAGCTGGGAAAGGGAAGCGAGTTGAGAACCTTGTGAGAAGGGAGAGTTTACCTAGAAGGTGCAAAAAAGTGAGAGTTATGGGTATTTAAGATGACATTCCTAATATCAAGACCCTCCAAACTTTTGGGCTGATTTTAGTAATGATGAAGAAGAAGAGAGAGTAAGAGTTGAGGAACAAACGCTTAAGGGCGAGAGTAAGAATTAACAAGGAATAACAAGGAGTGGTTGATTTTACCATGAGAATGAGAAGGAAAAGTCAGTCGAGAAGGAGAAGACTGTCGAGAAAGACAATGAGGTTACCAACAAAGAAATCAAAGAAGAGGAGGATCAAGTGATCAAACAATTGAAGAAGACCCAAGCGAATGCTAGCATTTGGGACTTGTTAAGTTTGTCCCAAAAGCATAGAAAAGCCATGGTGAAGGTTTTGGAAGAGATAGAGATATCAATAGCTACTACTCCAAATGAGATAGTATTTGCTATGAATGGAGGAGTACACAAGGGGGTAAATGAGAAGGGTGTAATCACCTTTTTTTGAAAAAATTACTATTCACATAAAAAGAAAAAAGATAGTACAATATACGAGGAACATACCCCAAGAAGGGTGTAATCACCTTCAGGTATAAATATCTACCTTTTGAACGAAAGAATCATAACAAGTCACTGTTCAGCATCGCAAAGATTGGTGGGAAGACATCTCCTTGCATCATGGTGGATGATAGGTCTGCCATTAATATTATGCCTATGAAGATATTGCACACTTACAAGGTCAATGAAGATGAGCTTGAGCCTTGTGAGATGGTGATCAAGGCCTATGATGAATCGAAGAAGAGTAATATTAGGATCTTCAAGGCGTTAGTGAAGATTGGGCCAATTGAAGTTACGACAGGATTCACAGTCCTCGATATTTCATCACATTTGCTACTCTGTTGGAACGAGCATGGTTCCATCCACTTGGTAGAATTCCCTCAACACTATATCAGAAGATCCGATTTAACATGGATGAAGAGATTGTAACCATTCTGTAGTTTCAACTATTGCACCAACAACTTTAAGTGTGAAGGTTAGAGAGATAACCTATTTAGGAGGTTTCATATAGCCATGATTGACAAAGTCAACCCAATTGTCGCTTTGATAATGAAGAAACAATGATATTTGCTAGAAAATGGGCTTAGGAGGAATGGACGTGGTTTACCATCCCTTCTATAAGAGGTTTGGGTTATGAGTCCGATAGGGAAGAAGAAGACTTTGAGCCCATTAAAGGGAGATTCATTAAGTCTCTCAAGGCCTATGATACAAAGTACGTGGGAGCTATTGAACCATGGCTTTTCAAGGGAATATTGAAGCCCAGATTCAAGATTTTCAAAGATATCCTTTAAGCAAGAATCTCTAAATGGGAATGACTTAGCAAAGGAAATGGAGAAAATGACCATCAAGGAGGAGAAGCCTCAAGATCAAGCACCACCAAATAGACCTATCCACTGGCCTTACTGCTTTCATCGAGGAAGGAATCAAAGATGTATTTTATGAGGATGTATTTATGCCTAATCTCTTCGAAGAAGATAACATTGTTTATGTTTCGAAATTTGATACAATAAAGAATCGGTTTGCTTACTTGTGTGATATCTTTCATAATGGCATTATGCATCATAATTTACATTTCACTAGCATATCTGATATCCATACCATTCAAACTCTTGACATTATTCTTGGTACAATCAAAAAATCAAGAATATATGTATTACACTTAATACAACTCCTAGAGAGAGAGAAAGAGAGATTTGAAAATTTATTAAAGAAATGTGAAGAAGTCTTCACCTAGTCCTATAATGACATGCCTAGAATCGAGAGAAGCATCGCTAAGCATAAAAATCCAACATATCTGCACATGAAGCTAGTCAAGCAAAAATTGAGAAGGTTGAGACCAGAAGAGGGTCAGCAAATCAAAGAAGTAGTTTCCAAGTAGATTGAAGCCAAGTTTTTTTGAAGTGGTAAAATATCTAGAATGGTTAGCCAATATCGTGCCAGTGCCGAAGAAAGATGGAAAAGTCTGAATGTACGTCCATTACAGAGACTTGACTAAAGCCTCACCAAAGGATGATTTTCCTTTGCCTCACATTGATGTTTTAGTGGATAGTGCTACCGCCAATGTAATGTTTTCCTTCCTAAATGGTTTTCAAGATACAACCAGATAATGATGGCCAATGAAGGCAAGATGAAAACAGCCTTCATTACGGAATGGGGAACCTACTGTTACAAGGTGATAACCTTCAGATTGAAAAATGTAAGGGTAAATTACCAATGAATGATGACAACACTATTTCATGGCATGATTCATAAGATAATAAAAGTCTATGTGGATGATATGATAGTGAAATCTGAAACTCGAGAAAGTCACTTTTAAGGCTTTAGACAAATTCCTAGAGAGGGTGAAGAATTAAAAGCTGTGACTAAATCAAAAAAATTGTGTCTTTGGGGTCACCTCAAAGAAGTTGCTAGGGTTTGTAGTTGGCAAGAAGGTGATAGAAGTAGATTCAGACAAGGTCAAGGCGATTACGAAGATCGCATCACCCAAGACTGAAAAAGAAGTTCGAGGGTTTCTTAGGAAGATCTAATATATCAATCGGTTCATTGCCAAACTGACAATAATTTGTCCACCAATCTTCAGGCTTTTAAAGAAGGATTAGTCAGTGGAGTCGAATGATCAGTGCTAAAAGGCATTTGAGAAGATTAAGAAGTACTTGTAGAACTTGCTAGTTTTGAGACTGCCAAAACCTAGCAAGAATTTGATTCTCTACTTAGGTATTGAGGAGGAGGCCATAGGTGCTATGTTGGCACAAGAAGATGAGAATGAAATAGAACATGCCATCTACTATCTTAGCAAGAAGTTGCTACCATACGAGGTGAAATACAGTATCGTGGAGGAAACATGTTTAGCCATGGTATGGCTCTCAAAGAAGTTGAGGCATTATTTTCAGTCTTATAAGATTAAGGCTATCTCAAAGCGCCAACATTGGTAAGGAAGCTAGCAAGATGACTGATCCAGTTGTCAGAATTTGACATTAAGTATGTTACCAAGAAGGTGGTGAAAGAAATAGTAGCAATAGAGTTTTTGCCATGAATCCAGTCGACTATGATAAACCATGGGAGTTGGATTTTTTAGATGATTATGTGGAGGTGATGTTAGTGGTAGGACAGAGGACATTCTTTGACGAAGCCGTCAATTGAAATGGAGCTGGAATAAGAGCTATTCTAGTATTATCAACTAAAGAAGTTATCACTTTTGCTAAGAAGCTGGAGTTTAGAGTCACCAATAATATGGCTAAGTACAAAACATGTGCCTTTGGTTTGAAAGTTATGATTGCAAAGGGTATCGATGAAATAGAAGTGTTGAGAGACTCAAAACTAGTCATCTCTCAAGCCAATGAAGATTGGGATTTACGGGAAGGAAAGTTGAAACCGTACCTTGAGCATATCAGAAGGTTAATTGGGAGGTTTAAGCAGTGTACCTTCACCTATCTCCCTAGAAATAAAAATTAAATGGTTGACGCTTTAGCCTCTTTGGCATCAATTTGGGTGAGTACCCAAGAGTTGTTTGTGAGACCAATAGTGATATCATAAGCATGAAGTCCTTATTATATGGAACCCTATGTAATGCAGGCTGAAGTGGATGAGAAGCCATGGTTCCATGACTTTAAGAGATACTTAGAAGAAAGGACCGCCAGATGAGGCCAGCAAGAAAGATAAGGCGGTACTACAAAGGTTGGCCTAACAATTTACTTGTCATCAAGGAGTGATGTACAAAAGAATGCCAAAAAGGATACAATTGAGGTGTGTCGATCAGAAAGAAACTAGAAGGCTTATAGAGGAAATCCATAATAATGTATATGGACCAAAATATGAATAGGCTAATGCTTACCAAGAAGAAAATGAGGCAAGGCTTTTACTGGCTAACAATGGAGACATATTGTGTTCAATTTGTGAAGAGCTGTCACCGATGTCAAATCAATGAAAATTTGATTCAACAACCACCTTGGAGCTTCAAGGGATGACGAGATTACGACCCTTTGCTGCATAAGGCCTCTAATAGGCAAAGATATGTGGTGGTGGTGATTGACTACTTCACCAAGTGGATAGAAGCTGAGTCTAATAAAGCATATGGCGAAGCTGATTGAGAAGAACATCATATGTATATTTGGAGTGCCACATCACGTCATGATTGGCGACGGGGTTCATTTCCAGGCTGAGACCAAAGTTTTATTTGACAAGCATGGAATTGAACATCATAAGTCGTCTCAATATTAGCCACAAGGAAATAGAGTAATAAAAGTAGCCAATGATAACACCAAAAAGATGTTGGCCAAGATAGTACAGACATATAAAGATTGGATAACTAAGCTACTGTTTGTGTTAGGGGTTTATAGAATAACACCCAAAAGTTTGACAGGCATGACACCCTTTTTGTTACTGTATGGTTCAAAAGAGGTTCTACCAATTGAGATAGAAATGAAATCAACGAGAGTTTTGATAGAAGCAAAAATTCCTTAAGGGAAGTAGATTGACAATAGATATGAACAATTGGCCTTGATTGATAAAAAAAGAATAAAGGCTAGGTATTACAAACAACTATATCATAAACAGATTACTCTAGCCTTTAACAAGAGAATAAAGGTAAAGAATTTCATAGAATGGCAATTAGTCCTTACACAAGCTAGGACAGTAGTGTTTGATCCAAAAGGGAAGATCAAACCCAACTGGGAAGGCCCATTCATTGTGATGAAGGTCATGTACGATGGAGTCATCATCCTATCATACATGGAAGGGAATGAATTCACTAAGCCCATCAATATGGACAGGCTGAAGAAATACTACGTATGAAAAAAAATGTGAAAGGAAAAATAATTAATAAAAAAAAAATGGTTGATCAACGATAAAAGTTGTCTTATTGTGCACATTTTGTTCGAAGAACAAATGATTATACTTTTGTTAATGAAATAAAATTGTTTGGAAACAAATTTGCCTTTGAAATGTCTCATTATTTTGCATAATGATAAATTAAAAGCATCTAACATCTAAGCTAACAATGAAACTATCAATGTCGTCTTTGCCTCTCTGATGGACTGCAAATAGGCTTGCTATATCGCTCACAGCACCATCTAGCTCGAATAACAAAAAATGGAAGACTGAAGAAATGAAGAAGAATGCATACGTGGTTGATCATGTAGGAATCCATGTTGTAGATAATAAGCACCTCTTGGTCTTTCGAAAAACCTCTCAATGTAGATCCCTAGACCAGATCTCTCTCATTCAAGTCAAGATGAATTGGATGACCTGCCATTAGTAAGAGGAAGTCAAGATGAACGTGTAAGAGAAAACTACTAGAGGCAAATCAGATAAAAAACAAAGAAATGGCATCGAATGAAATTGAGGAAGGTGAAGGGCCCTTATATGGACCTTTCACTGCCAGGCAGTAGTCGAACCGTTGATCAACTTTGACTGAATGCCGGCTAACAATCAATCTATTAACCAGTAGTCCTTGCACAGCCACTCTATTGTCCCTTTAATGAAGGGAAAAAATGAAAAAGAAAATATAAAAAGAGAAAACAGAAGAGAAAACGAAAAAAAAAAGAAAGAAAAGAAGAACAAAAAGAAAGAAAAAAAGAAAAAGAAAAAGAAGAGGAAAAGAAAAAAGAAAAAAGAAAAGGAAAGGAAAAACTCTACATTGACCTTAAGACATCAAAAGAATTTTTGAGCGAACTGGTGACATACTTCCAACCACCGTAATAGCTTAACAACTCACACGGAATGATAAGTAACGTCGATCGATGAAATTTTGGCTAGAATTACATGGAAGAATTCCTCCAGAGATTAGAAAGTAGCTTGTTGAAGAATACACCGTATGAGGTAAGATTTGAATTTATTTGAAATCATTAAGAGTTGTTTGATATGTTGTAGGAATTTACAAAGACAACGGAAAAGATCCCCAGTAAGTTTGAGAATCAATAACATGATAAGAACTCCTAGTAGAGAATCCTATGAATGTAAAACCTAATGAGATTAAGAACTAAGAATGCTAAAGATTAACGAATGAAGAATTTTTTCCCAAAGGACAAGATGAAATCAAGAAAAGAAGAATGAAGAAAACTCAAAAGATGCGCATAAAACCCAACGAATGCAAAGTCTGAAAAGATTAAAGAAGAATACTCAACCGAAGGCTTGAAAATGGAGAGGTCTAATGACCACAAAGCTTGCGTGGTAGACATTTTCTTGATGGGCATGCATTAGAAGAAACCTTAGAAGATAGGTGCACTTAAGAGTGTTTAAAGCCCCTAGATTAAGCACAAGCTCTAAGAAGAGACGCACTAAAAAGTGTTAAAAACTTAAGAAGTAGGTGCACTTAAGAGTGTTTTAAGCCCTTAGAATAGGTACAAGCCCTAAAAAGAGGTGTACTGAAGAGTGTGAAAAAGGCTAAGAAGTAGGTGCATTTAAGAGTGTTTAAAGCCCTTAGAATAGGCGCATTGAAGAGTGCTGACAAACTCTAGGAAGTAGGTACATTTAAGAGTGTTAGAAACCCGAGGAAATAGGTGCACTGAAGAGTATTTTATCTTAGCATCGTAAGGATGCACTTCATACATTAGAAGGATGCATTTTTTGCACTAGAAGAGTGCACATTATGCGTCATAGCGATGCATCTATTTGCACTAGAAGAGTGTATTACATGCATTAGAATTATACATTTTGCCCCTTAAATGGGTACACTGGCCCTTGAATGGGCACACTAGCCTATCAATAGGCGTATTAGCCTTTGAATGGGCACATTAACCCTTGAGTGGGCACACCTTTTTTTTCCAAGAATTGAAGAGGAAAACAGATGATAAGAAATCTGACAAATGCAAATGAAGACGAAGATGCCAAGATGAGAGGAGGAAAGGCGAAGCAAGAATACTTTCTTGGTTTCTATGTCTCACAAACTTCTCCAAAGTAGGGAAACAAGCTATAGACACTAGATTTTTGAGCCTCGATGATGAAATGAAAATGGATGTCGAGCCATGCAAATGATTGAAATGCCCTTAGAAGCAAAAGAAAGAAAGTTTTTTGATAGCCAACGCATGACTTCAAAAAATCACAAAAATTAATCTACGAGGAATTTGTTGATAAGTCATAAATAGTTATGAAGCTATGGATGTCTAGTTTTTATAAAATTTTAGGGATTACAGATTGGAGTCAAAATCAAAAAGGTACATACGATCGAACAAACGAAGGTCGAAGGAGGACTACACTGAAAAGTTACAAAATAAGGGGGTTCGATGGGCCACAACTGGTTAGCGATTGTAGGACAATCGATCAGTTGTCTTACCACCAGCGGTCCACCCATAGCCGATTGGCTATGCTACTATCAATTAGTGGCCCTCACATAGCCGGCCGGTTGTTCCTCTTGTTTTTTTGGCAAATTTCAATTCCAACCTTCCATATTTGATTTCTTCCTTTCTTTTTCAACTTCAACCTTCAACCATATAAACCCTCCTCCTCCTCACTTCATGACACACATCAAATTCATCTATAATCCCTCTTGAAGACACTTGAGAATTCAATGAGTATTTTCTAGTTTAAAGTTTTTGGGCATTTTATATTGCTCTAAACCCGAAAAGAGTACGTCCTGAGAACGATTCTCTCTTCTCTCTCTTTATTTCTTCTTCATTTTTCTTGCTTTAGAATAAGCATGTTTAGGTTTGTTTATACTTAGAATAAGTATAATTAGATTTTATTTTGATGCTTAGAAGCATGTTTTGGTTATTATGAATTGTTCTAACCCATGTTTGTTTTACGAGATGCATAACTGTGTCAAGGTAAGTCATCTTTCCTTTCCTTATTTTCAAACATGAATATGGATTTTATTTTCTGTTGACCCAGGTATGACAACCCAAGAGGGGGGGTGAATTGGGTTTTATTTATCAAAACGAATTTATAAAACTTTTCTTGAAAGATAAAAATTATTTCACTTTTTCTTTTGAGAATAGAAGTGAAGAAGATGAAAATAGAAGTTATCTAAGATGCAATCAAGAGAAAAGCAATAATAAATAATCTCAAGTGCAAGTAAATGTAAAGAGTATAGGGATAGAGAGAGTGCAAACTCAATTTACGTGGTTCTGCAAACCTTGCCTACGTCCACGGGCTCCTAGCTCCACGAGCTAAGCTTTCCACTAAGTTGTAGAATACTTTACAACTTGCTTGATGAACAACTTCACCAAGACTTTTTTCCTTCAACTCTTGAAAACACCACACCAAGAGTTCTTCTTGATGAACAACCTCACCAAGGAAAGAGTTCTCTCAAGGATATCTTTTATCCTTTACAAGAAGATCTCACTCTCACACAATATAAGACCAAAGAAAAGTTTTTACAACAAAAGTACAACTCTCTTCAAAGAGTAGATAAAGAATATAAAAGCTCTATAAACTTGATATTTCTCTTGGCTTTTTTGCTTGAAAAAATGTTTCTCTTGCACTTGTTGAATGCATGGGAGAATGGCTCCTTTTATAGGCAAATGAGATGAACTTAATCAAGTGAAGACACCATCTCCAAATTTTCTACCCACCATAAAAACCGTAACCTTGTCTGCCATGTTTGTCAATGTTCCGTTTGAAATTTGAAAATCTGTAAAACATAAAAGATCTGCAAATTTGAATAAGCTTTCCAACGCATCAAGAATCAAGTCATTTGGATATCTGTAGCTCAAGATATGGCCAAAACACCATTCGGTGCTCAAATGACTTGATTTTTCTTCCATGTGTCTGTCCACTGACTTGAATGATAATTCTGTCAGCCTTCCATTTGAAATTTTGAATTTCTTCAAAACATAAAAGATCTTCATATTTGAATAAGCTTTCCAAAACATTAAGAATCAAAGCAATTGATATCTCTATCTTAAGATATGGCCAAAACACCATTCGGTGCTTATGTGAGTTGATTTTTCTTCTCTGTGTCAGTCCACCGAATTGCATGTCAATTATGTCGGTCTTCCATTTGAAATTTGAATTTCTTCGAAACATATGAAATGTGCCCCATTAAGTCATATTTCTAATGCCACAAGAATCAAGTCATTTTGATTTTTCTAGCTCACGATATGTCTAAAAGAGTATTCGGTGCTCATGTCAGCTGCTTCCATTTGTCTTTCAACTTGCATGATGATTTGGACGATCTTACACTTGAAATTTGAATTTCATTAAAACATATGAAATGTTATAAATTGAGTAAGCTTTCCAAAGGCTCAAGAATCACATCATTTGGATATTTGTAGAGATATATATGACCAATTGATTGAACATTGCTCATGTGTCACATTCCTTGAGTCAATCCTTGTTCTTAAACTTTGGTGCCTTTAACATGTAGTCTTCTCCTTAGCTTCAACACTTCATTTTAATAAGCCTCTTCTTGATTTTAAAATTATTTCAATGATCTTACTCTTGCACATAAATAAACATGTTAGTAAATCTCAATTAATCAATGTGTATTGTTATCATCAAAATTATCATGTAGCCTTAGGGCTAACAATCTCCCCCTTTTTGATGATGACAAACCATTGATTGCTTTAAAATAATATCTAAAATCAAGAATGAAAATAAAATCAACAATAAACAAAAAAATGGCACTTGTTATGAATATAAGCAATCCAACTATTTCTCCCCCTTTTGTTATCATCAAAAAGATGTAATCAAATTAACTACTCCCCCTAAATATATTCTCCCCCTTAACATATGCTACATTCAAAAATTATCAAAGAAAAATTAAAATATATCCAACATGCCTAATTCTCTTCTAATTATGCAAAATCTATCTTGACTAAGGGGTTTAGTAAATATATCGGCTAATTGTTTTTCGGTGGGAACAAATTCTAAAGAAATATTACCTTTTTGCACATGATCTCTAATAAAATGATGTCTAATCTCTATATGCTTAGTCCTAGAGTGTTGTATGGATTTTTTGAAATGTTGATGGCACTTGTATTGTCACATTTGATGGGAATATGATCAAATACCACACCATAATCTTTTAAAATTTGTTTCATCCAAAGAGATTGTGCACAACAACTTCCTACTGCAATATACTCGGCTTCCGCGGTTGATAAGGCAACAGAATTTTGTTTTCTACTAAACCATGAGACTAATGCATGTCCTAGAAAATGGCAAGAGCCACTAGTGCTCTTTCTATCAAGAAGACTTCCAGCAAAGTCCGCATCGGAATAACTAATTAGATCAAAATTATCACACTTAGGATACCAAAGACCTAGATTTATGGTTCCAAGAAGATATCTAAATATCCTTTGACAGCTTTAAGGTGAGATTCCTTTGGACAAGATTGAAATCTAGCACACATACACACACTAAACATAATATCAGGTCTACTAGCAGTTAAATACAAAAGAGAGCCAATCATACCTCGATATTTTGTTACCTCAACATCTTTTCCTTTCTCATCTTTGTCAAGCTTGGTTAATGTACCCATAGGTGTGTTATATGTCCTTGAATTATCCATGCCAAACTTCTTGAGAAGATCTCTTGTGTATTTAGCTTGATTAATGAAGATCCCATCTATTGATTGCTTGATTTGAAGTCCAAGGAAGAAATTTAATTCTCCCATTAAGCTCATTTCAAATTCTTGTTGCATGCACTTGGAAAATTCCTCACACATAGAGACATTAGTAGCACCAAATATAATATCATCAACATAGATTTGAACAATTAATAAATCATCATTTTTTGTTTTAACAAAAAGAGTAGTATCAACTTTTTTTATTTCGAAACCATTATCAATGAGAAATTTGCTCAATCTATCATACCATGCTCTTGGTGCTTGTTTCAAGCCATAAAGTGCCTTTTTGAGTTTGAAAACATGGTTTGGAAAATCATGATTTTGAAAACCAAGAGGTTGCTCTACATATACTTCCTCCATAATGTAACCATTTAAAAATGCACTTTTGACATCCATTTGATATAATGTAAAATTTTTATAACATGCAAATGCACACAACATTCTAATTGATTCTAATCTAGCAACCGGTGCAAAAGTTTCCTCATAATCAATACCTTCTTCTTGATTGTATCCTTGAGCAACAAGTCTAGCTTTGTTTCTAATAATGGTGCCATTTTCATCTACTTTATTTCTAAAAAATCCATTTAGGCTATAATAGAATGATTTTTAGGTCTAGGGACTAATTCCAAAACTTGATTTCTCTCAAATTGATTCAATTCTTCTTGCATAGCCAAAATCCAACTTTCGTCATTTTCGGCTTCTTTAAAAGATTTTGGTTCAAATTGAGAGACAAAAGCAAAATGATTACAAAAGTTCTTAAAAGAAGATCTAGTTTTCATACCTTGTGATGGTTCACCAATAATGAGATCTTTAGGGTGAGCTTTTGCATACCTCCATTCCTTTGGTAATTCTTGGGAAGAATCATTTACTTCCACAAGCTTTTCTTGTTGAAGTTGTAATTCATCTAAATTCTTTGAAGAAATAACATTAGTTTTATCAAATTCAACATGCATAGATTCTTCAATAGTAAGAGTCTTTTTGTTAAAAACTCTATATGCTTTACTATGGTTGGAGTAGCCCACAAAAATTCCAACATCGGCTTTTGCATCAAATTTTCCAAGGTTATCCTTAGTGTTTAAAATAAAACATTTACATCCAAAAACTTTAAAAAATCCAATGTTGGGTTTTCTTCCTTTCCAAAGTTCATAAGGAGTTTTCTTTATTAAAGCTCTAAAATGGACTCTATTGATTATAAAGCATGCGGTATTAACGGCTTCGGCCCAAAAATATTTTGGCAAATTATTTTCAAGTAACATGGTCCTAGCCATTTCTTGGATAGTCCTATTTTTCCTCTCAACAACACCATTTTGTTGTGGAGTTCTAGGTGAGGAAAAATTATGCTCAAAACCATTTTCATCACAAAGATTTTCAAATGCAACATTGTCTACTTCACCACCATGATCACTCCTAATGGACACAATAGAATATCCTTTTTGATTTTGGACTCTTTTTGCAAATTTTGAAAAAGCTTGTATGGCCTCATTTTTAGTTTTCAAGAATAATACCCAAGTGAATCTTGAATAATCATCCACAATAACAAAAACATAATACTTTCCACCAAGGCTTTGAGTTCTTGATGGTCCAAATAAATCCAAATGAAGTAATTGTAGAGGTTTATTTGTTGAAATAAATTTCTTTGTTTAAAAGAAGTTCTCACTTGTTTTCCAAATTGACAAGCATCACAAATCTTATCCTTTTCAAATTTTATTTTTGGAAGACCATCAACTAAATCATTTTTAGAAATTTTTGAAATTGTGTCCATGCTAGCATGACCTAACCTTCTATGCCATAACCAAGCATCATGATTAACAATGAAACAATTTTTCTACATGATCATTAACATCAATATCAATTGTATAAATATTAGCACATCTATTACCAAAAAATAATGTCTTATTGTTACTAACATCCTTAATCACACATCTATTAGGCTCAAAAGCAACAAAATATCCCTTATCACACAATTGACTAATGCTAATCAAATCATGTTTTCAAACCATGAACAAGCAAAACATCTTTAATAATAGGTGAAGAAGGGTTACCAATATCACCATGTCCGATTACCCTTCCTTTGGCATTATCACCGAAGGTCACATATCCTCCTTTCTTCATGATTAATCTTGAGAACTTGGAGGCATCTCCGGTCATATGCCTTGAGCATCCACTATCTAAGTACCACTTGTGTTTGCCACTCCTTTGTCTCTACAATCAACATTCAAAGAGAA
This sequence comes from Boswellia sacra, assembly GCA_013180625.2. Taxonomy (NCBI): domain Eukaryota; kingdom Viridiplantae; phylum Streptophyta; class Magnoliopsida; order Sapindales; family Burseraceae; genus Boswellia; species Boswellia sacra. Next base: position 39,205 of record SNVD02009755.1, read on the forward strand.
CTTTTTGGTACCCAAATGTTCTTGGGTCCTTGGGGGTTAGTTATGGTACTTTTTGGAACCCATATTTGTTTCAAATTAGGATTTCTTTTAATATAGCAAGAATGCACTTGTGTCCTTTTCTTCCACAATAAGTACATGAATGATTAGGATTATTCCTAAAGATGCATGAGCAAAATAATTTTTAAAATACTTTTGATTTTTATGAGTTTTATATCCTAAACCTCTTTTATCAAAAACACACCTTTGGTTTTGTAACATAGAATTCAAATTTTTTGTGCTTTTTGTAAAACTATCAACAATATTTCTTAAATCATTATTTTCCTTTTTCAAACTAGCATTTTGTTTCTCCAATTTATCAAAATCCTTTTGTTTTAAAATGTCATTTTCAGTTTTTAATAAATGTATTTGACTTTCCAAACTTTCAAAATCTTTTTGCTTTAAAATTTCATTTTCATTTTCTAAAGCTTCATTTATTTCTACCAACCTCTTCTAATTGAGATAACATGATTTTTGACTTCTTTTTGAAAGCATTGATTTTTGAATTTTGCTTATCAACTTGCACATGTAAATTTTGGAATGCTTCAAGTAATTCATCATATGAAAGTTTAGGATCATAGTTTAGAATACTTACCTCATCTTCACTTAAAGCCATGAAGCACATGTTTGCCACTTCGCAATCTTCTTGTTCATTCTCCTTCAAGATGATTTCATGAGTTATGAGAGAACCTATAAGTTCTTCTAATGGTAGTTTGGTGAGGTCCTTTGCTTCTTGAATTGCCGTCAGAATTGCCGTCACCTTTGGCTCCCAAGATTTTGGTAGACACCTAAGAATCTTTCTCACCATTTCAACATTAGAATAAGATTTACCGAGAGATTTCAAACCATTGACAATATCCGTAAATCTAGTAAACATTTCAGAAATTGATTCATCCGGTTTCATCTTAAAAAGCTCATAACTATGAAACTAGATACTAATTTTAGATTCTTTAACTTGACTAGTTCCTTCATGAGTAACTTCAAGTGTGTGCCACATTTCTTGTGCCGTAGAACACGTAGATATTCTATTAAACTCATTTCTATCTAGAGCACAATATAACATATTTATAGCTTTAGCATTCAAACTCAATTTTTATCATCTTCACTAAAACTCTTTAGGTTCTTTAAGCATGCTTTCTCCATTTTCAATTTTGCTAGGAACAAAAGGTCTTTCCAAAACAATAGACCATAAATCATAATCAATAGATTGCAAGAAAATACATATTCTAGTTTTCCAATAAGAGTAATCACTTCTATTAAAAAATAGAGGTCCAGAGATAGAAAGCCCTTCAACATATGAAGT
>SNVD02009757.1:0-39198 GCA_013180625.2 Boswellia sacra
TCCGCGGTTGATAAGGCAACAGAATTTTGTTTTCTACTAACCCATGAGACTAATGCATGTCCTAGAAAATGGCAAGAGCCACTAGTGCTCTTTCTATCAAGAAGACTTCCAGCAAAGGCCGCATCGGAATAACTAATTAGATCAAATTATCACACTTAGGATACCAAAGACCTAGATTTATGGTTCTAAGAAGATATCTAAATATCCTTTTGACAGCCTTAAGGTGAGATTCCTTTGGACAAGATTGAAATCTAGCCACTACACACACTAAACTAATATCGGGTCTACTAGCAAGTTTAAATACAAAGAGAGCCAATCATGACCCTCGACTATTTGTTACCTCAACATTCTTTTTCCTTTCTCATCTATTGTCAAGCTTGTTTGTACCCATAGGTGTGTTTATATGTCCTTGAATTATCCATGCCAAACTTCTTGAGAAGATACTCTTGTTATTTAGCTTGCATTTATGAAGATCCAATCCATTAATTGGCTTGATTTTTGAGTCTCAAGAAGAAATTTAATGATTCTCCCATTTTTTTTTTTAAGCTCATTTCAAATCGTGTTGCATACACTTGGAAAAATTCTTCACAAAGAAACATTAATAGCACTGAATATAAAATCATCAACATAGATTTGAACAATTAATAAATCATCATTTTTTGTTTAACAAAAAGAGTAGTATCAACTTTTTTCATTTCAAAACCATTGTCAATGAGAAATTTGCTCAATCTATCATACCATGCTCTTGGTGCTTGTTTCAAGCCATAAAGTGCCTTTTTGAGTTTGAAAACATGGTTTGGAAATCATGATTTTGAAAACCAAGAGGTTGCTCTACATATACTACCTCCATAATGTAACCATTTAAAAATGCACTTTTGACATCCATTTGGTATAATGTAAAATTTTTATAACATGCAAATGCACACAATATTCTAATGGATTCTAATCTAGCAACCGGTGCAAAAGTTTCCTCATAATCAATACCTTCTTCTTGATTGTATCCTTGGGCAACAAGTCTAGCTTTGTTTCTAATAATGGTGCCATTTTCATCTACTTTATTTCTAAAAATCCATTTAGTGCCTATAATAGAATGATTTTTGGGTCTAGGGACTAATTCCCAAACTTGATTTCTTTCAAATTGGTTCAATTCTTCTTGCATAGCCAAAATCCAACTTTCGTCATTTTCGGCTTCTTTAAAAGTTTTTGGTTCAAATTGAGAGACAAATGCAAAATGATTACAAAAGTTTCTAAAAGAAGATCTAGTTCTCATACCTTGTGATGGTTCACCAATAATAAGATCTTTAGGGTGAGCTTTTGCATACCTTAATTCCTTTTGTAATTCTTGGGAAGAATCATTTACTTTCTCAAGCTTTTCTTGTTGAAGTTGTAAATCATCTTGACTCTTTTCATCAAGCCTTGATTCCTTGATTTGCCTTTCTACTTCAACAATATCATCATCTAAATTCTTTGAAGAAATCAAATTAGTTTCATCAAATTCAACATGCATAGATTCTTCAATAGTAAGAGTCTTTTTATTAAAAACTCTATATGCTTTACTATGGTTGGAGTAACCCACAAAAATTCCAACATCGGCTTTTGCATCAAATTTTCCAAGGTTATCCTTAGTGTTTAAAATAAAACATTTACATCCAAAAACTTTAAAAAATCCAATGGTGGGTTTTCTTCCTTTCCAAAGTTCATAAGGAGTTTTCTTTATTAAAGCTCTAATATGGACTCTATTGATTATAAAGCATGCGGTATTAACGGCTTCGGCCCAAAAATATTTTGACAAATTATTTTCAAGTAACATGGTCCTAGCCATTTCTTGGTAGTCCTATTTTTCTTCTCAACAACACCATTTTGTTATAGAGTTCTAGGTGAGGAAAAATTATGCTTAAAACCATTTTCATCACAAAGATTTTCAAATGCAACATTGTCTACTTCACCACCATGATCACTCCTAATGGACACAATAGAATATCCTTTTTTATTTTGGACTCTTTTTGCAAATTTTGAAAAAGCTTGTATGGCCTCATTTTTAGTTTTCAAGAATAATACCCAAGTGAATCTTGAATAATCATCCACAATAACAAAACATAATACTTTCCACCAAGGCTTTGAGTTCTTGATGGTCCAAATAAATCCAAATGAAGTAATTATAGAGGTTTATTTGTTGAAATAAATTTCTTTTGTTTAAAAGAAGTTCTCACTTGTTTTCCAAATTGACAAACATCACAAATTTTATCCTTTTCAAATTTTATTTTTGGAAGACTATCAATTAAATCATTTTTAGAAATTTTTGAAATTGTGTCCATGCTAGCATGACCTAACCTTCTATGCCATAACCAAGCATCATGATTAACAATGAAACAATTTTCTACATAATCATTAACATCAATATCAATTGTATAAATGTTACCACATCTATTACCAACAAATAATGTTTTATTGTTACTAACATCCTTAATCACACATCTATTATGCTCAAAAGTAACAAAATATCCCTTATCACACAATTAACTAATGCTAATCAAATCATGTTTCAAACTATTAACAAGCAAAATATTTTCAATAATAAGTGAAGAAGGGTTACTAATATCGCCATGTCCGATTACCCTTCCTTTGGCATTATCACCGAAGGTCACATATCCTCATTTCTTGATGATTAATCTTGAGAACTTGGAGGCATCTCCGGTCATATGCCTTGAACATCCACTATCTAAGTACCACTTGTATTTGCCACTCCTTTGTTTCTACAATCAACATTCAAAAAGCGACTTTTTGGTACCCAAATGTTCTTGGGTCCTTGGGGGTTAGTTATGATACTTTTTGGAATCCATATTTGTTTCAAATTAGGATTTCTCTTAATGTAACAAGAATGCATTTTGTGTCCTTTTCTTCCACAATAATTACATGAATGATTAGGATTATTCCTAGAAGATGCATGAACAAAATAGTTTTTAAAATACTTTTGATTTTTATCACTTTTATATCCTAACCCTCTTTTATCAAAAACACACCTTTGGTTTTGTAACATAGAATTCAAATTTTTTGTGCTTTTTGTAAAACTATCAACAATATTTCTTAAGTCATTATTTTCCTTTTTCAAAATAACATTTTCTTTCTCTAATTTATCAAAATCCTTTTGTTTTAAATCTCATTTTCAGTTTTTAATAAATGTATTTGATTTTCCAAACTTTCAAAATCTTTTTGCTTTAAAATTTCATTTTCATTTTCTAAAGCTTCATTTATTTCCACCAACTCTTCTAATTGAGATAACATGATTTTTGACTTCTTTTTAAAAGCATTGATTTTTGAATTTTGCTTATCAACTTGCACATGTAAATTTTGGAATGCTTCAAGTAATTCATCATATGAAAGTTTAGGATCATAGTTTAGAATACTTACCTCATTTTCTTTTAAAGCCATGAAGCACATGTTTGCCACTTCGTAATCTTCTTCTTCATTCTCCTTCAAGGTGATTTTATGAGTTATGAGAGAACCCATAAGTTCTTCTAATGGTAGTTTGGTGAGGTCCTTTGCTTCTTGAATTGCCGTCACCTTTGGCTCCCAAGATTTTGGTAGACACCTAAGAATCTTTCTCACCATTTCAACATTAGAATAAGATTTACCAAGAGATTTCAAACCATTTACAATATCCGTAAATCTAGTAAACATTTCAGAAATTGATTCATCCGATTTCATCTTAAAATGCTCATAACTATGAACTAGCATACTAATTTTGGATTCTTTAACTTGACTAGTTCCTTCATGAGTTACTTCAAGTGTGTGCCATATTTCTTGTGCCGTAGAACAAATAGATATTCTATTAAACTCATTTCTATCTAGAGCACAATACAACACATTCATAGCTTTAGCATTCAAACTCAATTTCTTTTTATCATCTTCACTAAACTCTTTAGGTTCTTTAAGCATGCATTCCCCATTTTCAATTTTGGTAGGAACAAAAGGTCCTTCCAAAACAATAGACCACAAATCATAATCAAAAGATTTCAAGAAAATACTCATTCTAGTTTTCCAATAAGAGTAATCACTTCCATTAAAAAATGGAGGTCTAGAGATAGAAAGTCCCTCAACATATGAAGTTGAATTAAAAGTTGCCATAGCTCAAAAATCGATTAAGATTTAAAAAATTGAGCAACCTTGCTCTGATACCACTTGTTGACCCAGGTATGGCAACCCAAGAGGGGGGGTGAATTGGGTTTTTATTTATCAAAACGGATTTAGAAAACTTTTCTTGAAAGATCAAAATTGGTTCACTCTTTCTTTGAAAATAAAGGTGAAGAAGATGAAATTAGAATTTATCAAAGATGCAATCAAAAGAATAATAATGATGAACAATCACAAGTGCAAGTAAATGTAAAGAGGAAAGGGATAGAGAGAGTGCAAACTCAATTTACGTGGTTCGGCAAACCTTGCCTACGTCCACAGGCTCCTAGCTCCACGAGCTAAGCTTTCCACTAAGTTGTAGAAATCTTTACAACTTGCTTGATGAACAACCTCACCAAGACTTTTTCTTTCAACTCTTGATAACACCACACCAAGAGTTCTTCTTGATGAACAACCTCACCAAGGCAACTTCCTTCAACTCTTGATAACACCACACCAAGAGTTCTTCTTGATGAACAACCTCACCAAGCAACTTCCTTCAACCCTTGATAACACCACACCAAGAGTTCTTCTTGATGAACAACCTCACCAAGGCAACTTCCTTCAACTCTTGATAACACACAACAAGAGTTCTCTCAAGGATAACTATTATCCTTTACAATAATATCTCACTCTCACCACAATACAAGAACAAAGATAATTTTTACAACAAAAGTATAACTCTCTTCAAAGAGTAGATAAATAATATAAAAGCTCTCTAGACTTGATATTTCTCTTGCTTTTTGCTTGATAAAATTCTTCTCTTGCACCTCTTGTCTTGCTGAATGCATGGGAGAAGGGCTCCTTTTATAGGCAAATGAGATGAACTTGAACAAGTGAAGACACCAACTCCAAATTTTCTGTCCACCATAAAAACCGTAATATTGTCTACCATTTTTTTCAATGTTCCGTTTGAAATTTGAAAATCTGTAAAACTTAAAAGATTTACACGTTTGAATAAGCTTTCCAAAGCATCAAGAATCAAGTCATTTGGATATCTGTAGCTCGAGATATGGCCAAAACACTATTCGGTGTTCATGTGACTTAATTTTTCTTTCTTGTGTCAGTCCATCAAATTGAATGATAATTCTGTCAGCCTTCCGTTTGAAATTTGAATTTCTTAAAAACATAAAAGATCTGATATTTGAATAAGCTTTCCAAAACATTAAGAATCAAAGAATTTGGATATCTCTATCTTATGATATGGCCAAAACACCATTCGGCGCTCATGTGAGTTGATTTTTCTTCTCTGTGTCAGTCCACCGAATTGCATGTCAATTATGCCGGCCTTCTGTTTGAAATTTGAATTTTTTCAAAACATATGAAATGTTCTTCATTAAGTCATCTTTCCAATGCCATAAGAATCAAGTCATTTTGATTTTTCGAGCTCAAGATATGTCCAAAGGAGTATTCGGTGCTCATGTCAGCTGCTTCCATTTGTCTTTCAACTTGCATGATGATTTGGACAACCTTGCACTTGAAATTTGAATTTCATTAAAACATATGAAATGTTATAAATTGAGTAAGCTTTCCAAAGGCTTAAGAATCACGTCATTTGGATATTTGTAGAGATATATATGACCAATTGATTGAACATTGCTCATGTGTCACATTCCTTGAGTCAATCCTTGTTCTTAAACTTTGGTGCCTTTAACATGTAGTCTTCTCCTTAGCTTCAACACTTCATTTTAATAAGCCTCTTCTTGATTTTAAAATTATTTCAATGATCTTACTCTTGCACATAAATAAACATGTTAGTAAATCTCAATTAATCAATGTGTATTGTTATCATCAAAATTATCATGTAGCCTTAGGGCTAACAGGTTATGCTTATTATATGAGTTTTGTGGATGATTTTAGTAGATACATCTGGATTTTTCCTCTCAAATTCGAGGCTGAAGTTTCTAATGTGTTTAAGCAGTTTTTAACACTTGTTGAAAGACAATTTGATACAAAATTGAAGTGTTTACAATTAGACTGGGGGTGAATATCAACCTCTTGCATCTTTTCTTCAAGATCTTGGTATAGTGTTCAGACATCCTTGTCCACACACTCATCAACAAAATGGAAATGTAGAATAAAGACATAGACAAATTGTTAACACAGGCCCTACATTGTTAGCTCAAGCTCAATTGCCTCTTTCATTTTGGTGGTTTTCCTTTCATACAGTTGTCTTTCTTATCAACAGGTTACCCTCATCAGCTTTACAGTTTCATTCTCCTTTCTATGCATTGCTTCATATCTTTCCTAATTATAAGATGTTAAAGTTTTTGGTTATGCTCGTTATCCTAATCTCAGGCCATATAATTCTCACAAATTTTCCTTTCATACTTCTACTTGTGTTTTCATTGGTTCTAGTTCTTCTCACAAAGGGTATCTTTGTTTGCATTCCTCTGGTAGAATCTATATTGCCAAAAGTGTTTCTTTTAATGAAACTAAGTTTCCTTTTAAGTCAGGTTCTTTTCTGGATTCATCATCATCTTTAACTTCTTCTACATCCAATATCTCAGGTCCTTGGATACTTCCTGATTGTTTTTCCTCTTCTCAGACTCATACATCTACTCCTTCTTCACATCTTATGTTACATGTTCTGTCTAATACACAATCTAGTCCAGTTACTTCACCAAGTCCATTTTCTATTATTTCTTCCTCTCAGTCTATAGATAATATTTGTCCAGCTACTCAAACTTCCTCTTCACACTTACCTCTTGCTAATATTCATCCCATTATTACAAGATCCAAGCACTAGTAGAAAAAGAGCCTACGGCAACGTGCAATGCACGTTGCGAAAGGCTTTTCGCAACGTGCAGATGCGCGTTGCCGAAGGCCTTGTTGCGAAAAGTTCTTGAAATTTCGCAACGTGCATTGCACGTTGCGAAAGACCCTTATGCAAGTTACTATTCACAATTTTGCAACATGCAATGTACGTTGCTAAATGTTAAAAATTTCTGAGCTTCTTAGTTGTATATATATTTTATAATGACATTTTTTGGATAATTTTAATGCTTGTTGACAATTAGATACATTATAATACAAATAATTACACTGAAGTATACAATTAAATATAATATCAAAGTGTATATTTAAATTAAAATAAATATTATTACAATACTAAAAGTTTCAACAGGGGGGATGATCCCGTTGCCGGCTCCCTAAACAGCACCAAAAGTTTATGTGCTTTCTCTCACCCTCTTGTGGTTCCATTCGCCAAAATTGACACTACTGCGGGTATCACCCCTTCTTGTAATACCATTTGACTACATTTCTCACTCCTGTTACATAAAATTAGAAGGCATGAGACAGCTTACTCCTGCTCTGTTGGCTCATCAGTGTCTAACACCATTGTCAGCCCACTGATTAGGCCAGGGGACGAAAGCATTTCATTTTTCCCTGCTTGACTTGCAGCCAAGGTTTGCAAAACAGCCAAGGATTTTTCTTTCCGCATGTGATCAGCAGCAACTGAAGTGACTGGAGGCCACTGATAATGCCGGCTAAAAGGAGGTTTGGAATATTGGAGGATAGGGTGGAAAGGTTATAAAGGGCATGCAGGGCATCAAGCCTACATTGGGGTTCAGTTTCACCACTACAAAGCTGAACTAAAAATGGAACAGCCCTACTTGTGCCGATGGTGGACTTGGCATCTTCAGAGCAGGAAAGATTCAGATAGAGGGCTGTTGCTGATCCTTGGGAGTTGGAGATCATTTTCTCCAGCAAATGAATTACTCTTGCTGCCAACATCAATTCTTTGTTTCTGAAATGTCAAGTAAAAGTAAACAATTAAATAAGTGGTAACAAAAGAAAAAAATGACTTCAGTAAGCATATGATATAATATGTTGTCTCTATGAATGACGTAGTTGGTGTTTAAATTCAAGCTGGAGATCCTAAAATTATAGACAACCATAACAGAAAGTAATATGATATAATAGAATTCTGATATCTTCATTATATTGAGTATATGCTTAATAATGAATAACATATCAAAACATAAGCATAACCAAAAATTCCCTGCAATCGTATACAGCACAAAAGCCTGAGAAGAAATTCTCCAAGCAATTTTCTTAATATAATAAGGAAATTTCTGAGTTATTTTCTTTCAATGAGTAAAACAGCAGGTGAAATATAACATGACACTTTTGAGATCTCTGTAAGTTGTCAGCCAACAGATGTCTATTGAAGCTTTATATTATTCACTGAAAAAGAAGAGGGGAAAGGTTTGTATCAAAAACCAAGAAACATAAATTACGATCTTGTGCAGAGGGATAAATTAGCTATTAGACTATTAGGTAGGCAGAGGCATCGGAAGCCAAAAGTCTTCCATTCCTAACCCGAATGGCAAATGCCAAGATTTTTCTAATTATTGTCAAAGCCCAACATCCCCTTTCATATCATCTATCTTCCTTACGGAATAACTATAATGCAAGTATCTTTCTTTCTTGGAAAGGCCCCTTGTAGTTACTATACTAGTAAAACATGAAAATCCATAAGCCGCCATGATAAAGGTCAAATGTCAAACTATCAGAAAGGAAAAAGAGTACCCAATCACTAGCTGTACAATGCCCATACAAAACAATATTCAAAAGGTTACAATGATGACTAACTAAAAATTTTAATATACCAATTGGTAGCAGTAAATAGACATGCTGTCGGAGATGGATCACAAAAATTCAAATAATCTAGAAGTGGACACTTATTGCAATATTACCCTTTATCTATCTCATAATTTAAAAACTCTGTAATTTAAAGAGAGCAAAAAAACAACAAAATTTTTACAATTAGAAGGAGAAAATAAACATAGTCAAGATAAAGGTCAAGCACTAGAAAGAGTGAAAATGGTATAGGCCTTATATTTCAAAAGGTCATTTAAGACAGTAATCACAATCCCATGGCTCTTTTCAGTCCCATTTCCTAATTCAATTCAGATATCCCGCAAGTCTAAACGTTCATAGGCCTTGTATCTCAAAAGGTCATTTGAGAAGCCAAAAGCAATTCCAAAAAAAACCTCATATCAAAGGATCAATATAAAATTCAGAAATACAAGAAAAAGGTGGCATTTTGACGAATAACAAGATTGCAACTTTATAAAATTCATACCTGCAGGTCCAGAGAAGCGGTACTTGGCTCTGCTCAACTTAGGCAGCTAAGGAAAAGCAATTAACAACATCAAGTTGACCATCCACGACTTGTCCTTCTGAAATTTCAAGCTTGAAACAAAACTATCAAAGAAGTTGATCGCAAGCATAATAGTCAAGGCGTTGAAGCCAAAGCCTGTCTTCACCTTGAACAACTTGAACAACAGCAGCCGTGGACCGTGGTGGCAACTCGAGATGACAGAGGCGCTTGTGGTTGCAAGTGATCGAGGAAGGCGAAAGCTGAGCTTGAAGAGAGGGTCACGTCCAAGTAAGGGGTATAAGCTAGCCGGCTACGGTGGACTAGAACCAGCTCATAGACAGTGTCACGGCGGAGTGGCGACATGGACAGGGAAGATCCAGAGAGAAGGTGTCGACGTTGGTGGGTGGGTTAGGGATTTGAGATTTTGGGATGTGAATGAATTTATGAGATTTATATATTTTGTCGTATTTTCTGGAAACCATATATGAGAGGCGAGATAGTTAGCTAGGGACTGGAAAGTTTGAAATTTTTAGTATTATAAAAAGTGGTCCATTTTTTTATCAGAAAGTTTTTGATAATTATTTTTTTTTGTAGTGCTTATATTATTTCTAAGTAAAATTTAATTTAAGATATTTTATTCCTTAATTTTATGAAAAAATTATATAATGTGATTTTATTATAAAATAGTTTTATTTATTTCATACAATTCTCACGTTTAAAATTTATTATTTTTATATAGACAATAATATTATCTTTTATTTAAAGTTTCTTAAAAATTATTTTCTAATTTTATATTTATAAATAACATTATATTGTTTATTTAATAATTTTATATTATTTAATGTATTTTTTATTTAAATTTAAAATATGAAATCTGTGTAATTTTCTATAACATGTAAAATAATTTTTCATAAAAATTGAAATTCAATGTAATATTAATTATTTTTTAATAATTTAATATGATTTTTAAATTTAATAGTATAAAATTACATTTTATTTATTTTAATATTTTCTTTTCAATTATAAAAACAAATTCATAAGAAAAAGTTTTTTGCAACATGCAAATATTGCACGTTGCTAAATGCTTAACTTTTCGCAACGTGCAAAAAATGCACGTTGCAATAGAAACTTTTAGCAACGTGCATATGTCGCACGTTGCTAAAGATTAGTTTTCACAACGTGCATTTGACGCACGTTGCGGAAAAAGGGCTTTGGCAACGTGCCTTGGGTGCACGTTGCGAAAGCCCCGTTGCTATATCATATTTTTCTACTAGTGAAGGCTGGTATCTTCAAGCCCTAGTCTCATGCTTATACAGCTACTAATACAGGTTTTATTTCTTCATCTCTTGAGCCAGCATCAATACAGGAGGCTTTATCAAATCCTAAGCGGTTTGCTGCTATGCAAGCAAAATTTTAGGCTTTAGAAAGTAATAAAACCTGGACTCTTGTCCCTCCATCACCTAATATGCATGTGGTTAAAAACAAGTGGGTTTTTTTAATCAAATATAATTCCTATGGGACAATTCAGAGGTATAAAGCCAGGTTAGCAGCTAAAGACTTTTAGCAAACTCCTGGTTTGGATTATTTTGAGACATTCAGTCCAGTGATAAAACCTTCTACTATAAGAGTTATGTTCTCTTTGGCAATCACTTTCAGATGGGATATTCAATAAATAGATGTTAATAATGCTTTCTTAAATTGTGATATCCAAGAAACAGTTTTCATGGCTCAACCAGAGGGATTTATTGATGCTTCTAAGCCTCATTATATTTGTCATCTTCACAAACCTTTATATGGTTTGAAGCAGGCACCTAGGGTTTGGTTTGACAAGCTCAAGAGTGCACTACTTCAGTAGGGGTTCGTCTCATCAAGCTCAGACACAAGCTTGTTTGTTTATAAGTCTGATAGCATAATTATATTATTATTGGTATATGTTGATGATATATTGACGACTGGTAGTGACAGTACGATTGGAGCATTGCAATACCTCTGTATGACCAGGCCTGATATATCCTTTGTAGTAAATATGTTGAGTCAATTTTTGCAGTATCTTACAATCAAACATTGGCAAGCTTGTAAACGTGTGCTAAGTATATCAAAGGCACTTCATCCTATGGCTTAATGTTCAAACCAATGCAGTCATTCACACTTAGAGCCTATAGTGATGCTGATTGGGAAAGCTCGTTGGATGACAGGAAGTCCACTTCTAGGTGTTGTGTTTACCTAGGAGATAATTTGATTTACTGGTGTTCTAAGAAGCAAAAGGTGGTGGCAAGATCTTCAACTGAAGCAGGTTATCGGGCTATGTCTCTTGCTGCAACATAAGTAATTTGGTTGTAGAGTCTGTTACATGAATTTGGTGTCAAATTGAGTGACGTTCAAATTCTATTTTGTGATAATAAAGGGGCAGAGTCTTTGGCATTTAATCCTATTTTCCATGCTAGAACTAAGCACATTGAAATTGATGTGCATTTTATTGGAGAAAAAGTTTTAGCAAGTTAGTTACAAGTTCAACATGTGTCTACAGAGTTCCAGAATGCTAATATCCTGACTAAGGCTTTAGCTAGAACCAAATTCGAGTTTCTAAGGGAGAGGTTAACTGTTTGTTTTGGAGTTAATTCTGGTGTAACAGCAGAAAATACAAGCTAGCTGTATTGAAGCAAGTTTGCTAGGATATGAGTAATTATCCTAACTGCACTTGAGGGGGACTGTTACCACTAAAATGTAACAAGGGCAGAATTGTAATTGTAATAGCTGAGGATAGATTGGTAAAGTCATTATTATTCTATTAGAGGTTGTTAGTGGCTGTAGTTAGTTTTGCAGCTATGGTTGGTTAGAAATTTTGTTTCTAAAAAGTGTGATATATCTTGTTTTCACTGATTCTTGAATGCAAAGAAAATAACTTTTCTTTAGAACTTTCACTTTTTGACTGTTACTTTCGGTGAAGAATAATTTGATAGCTATCTTGTCAATAAAGAGTTTGGTTATATTATTTAATTTTTGAAATACTCCGATTGCGTATCCATCTACGTTGCTGTACGTGACATCTACTACACGGGCAACGTTGACGAGTCGTATGAGGATTTGCATTGGAAGAGTTGTTGGCTTCATTCACTCTTCATTTATTTCCTTCTATGCATTTGCAGAAAAGGTGTTTCCCTGTTCAATCTTCTCCTCTCTATAGATGTTGTATTGCTTCATGTAGCATTCCATGCCAGAGGCAACATGTCATCTCTCTCTCTCTTCTGCGCAGCCTTCAAGTAATTAATATTATAGGGCACATAATTTAATTTCAAATATCAATAATGTTCAATTTTTAATAGAAGTTTCTGAACGGATTTTCATAAAAATAATTACTGTATGTACATGTATCCTGGTGGCTCACGGTATCATTCATTAGACGAACCAATATATATGCTGCCCTAATAATTTTTGGTTTACAGCCATTCAAATGCGTTAATACCTGCAATTTCTCCCATCCCCACAAGCGTTGTTGCTGTAACTGAGAAACAACCAGCTGAGATTACACCATTGTTCAAATACTCATCAAAAGTGGGTGCATAAACCTCGCTGTGCCGCCGAGCCACGATAGGGAAGGTTCCCACCATCTGTTTCACCTCGTTTTTATCAAATAATACAACATTTTTTTCAATATATTTGCGTATACATTGGTTATATCAATGATATCACATTTTTTATGCTATTTTTGTACCATAATGGATCATGGATGAAAGCACCTTTGGATGTTGCGCAATTTTCCATGTAGATGTAGGTGGGCCGTGGGCGTAGATGTATAATTTCAGCCCTCAATAGAAAAATCGCTGACCCAATGATATAATTTATGCTAATGGCGATGCCAGATGCACAGATGCACTAAAAGCCACCGACATTAATAAACTTAAATTTTTATTTATTTTAATAAATTTATCTAAAAATGAAAAACATATATATTATCTTGGGTTGGAATCCTTTAATACAAAATCTTGATATATGTTTCTAATTATTTTACTTATTTAATCTAATGATTGAGATAGTTCACAAATTGACATTACTTAAAGTAAATTCTTGATTTTAAAATTCACGTCTATTGGAATAGGTGAAAAGATCTCCTTACATTATCTATATTTGTTTTATAAATAAGCATAATAGGTTTATGAAACTTGGTTTCCCTCCTAACTTTGGGTGTTGGTTTCCCTCCTAACTTTGGGTGCAAATTAAGTTATCAAAGTGTAGGAAATTGAATTGTTTGGGAATCCAACCTCTTTAAATTTTAATTAAACCAAACAATTAAAGGAACCAATTTCCTTTCACCTTAGGTTAATCATGGCCTTAAACTCTTTTCAATGAATCAATTATCACTAATAAAATTGTAAATAAATTTAGTTATATATAAAATCAATTTATAAAACTAGAGAAACTTATCAGATTAATTGTTTATAAATATATCTTTATATATTAAAAAAATATGAATACATAAATTCTCAATAGGCCAGTCGCCACCAATAGTCATCACCACTCCTACATGAACATCAAAGTTCCGATGAATTTCACAAACATCCTTAAGATTTTATGTTTCTCTGCAATTGAGAAACTAACATAAATATCTCACTTATTTTAACGATGTTGAAATAATGTGTTAGTTGACAAGATATCTAGGGTTAAAAGTCTAAAATAACCTTATTGTCTTCTTCCTTTCCTCAGCTTTCTTTATCTCCTCACTCTCATCATTTTTTTCTCCTTTTTCTTTTCTGTTACTGTTTCTTTGGTTCTATTACCAAAAAATTCATTCATCCACAAAGCACATTTTTTTTATATAAAAACCACCTGGATACAAAATCAATAAAACTCATACAAATTTAAAAAAAAATTAAAAATAAAAGAGGCCACCTAATTTATATTTGAGTGAAGAATCATGAGTTATGACAAATTAATTCACAAACCATTATTTTCACATCTCAAATATATACTATACACTCAGAGTGTAACCACAAACAATTATTTAAAAATGAACTCACATTATTCTCCCAAAAATTTAATTTAATTTCATAAAACGGAGTTCCAAGACACAACCACCATATCTCACTGTATATATATTAATCAAAATATTTCTACAAAGAACAGTTTCGAAATAATATTGCAGTGGTTCATGGTTGTTAAGGGAACTTTGTCAGTCCTGTCCAACAATCCTCCATCAACCTCCACAACTAATAATCACCTGAGGTACACAATAAATTTAATGAGTATAACTTAGTAAGTAAGCCATTTAGAAATGCTATAGTAGTCAACTAACAACGTTAATCAAGTTACAGTACAGATTACTGTTCATTTCTTATCATACAAGTAATGAATAACTTCTTAAGGAAGTCAAAAAACAATGTTCACTGTGCATGGGTTGCACTCCTACACGAATGAACCTGCGTGATAGCGCTAGGTTTCTAGTTTCCAATCTATTCTAAGTTTCAGATTGCGCCCCTGCACCAATTTTCTATCCAAAAACTTGTAAGGCAACTAAGATTGCGCTCCTGCGCAACATCTCTGGCACTTCTACATCGATTCTATGTCTAGGCCTATAATTTTCCCTCTTCTTTTATCACAAACATATCCACACCTCACTATATATATTTCACGCATGATTTTTTCAAGCCTTTCACATTCTTCATATGTAATTGTAAACACATGTTTCATTTGCTCATATATCTTTCTCAACTAACATATCACTCCAACATACAGGAGAACATTTCATTTCAAATCAACTTTAGGGACACACATATCATATAGTATCCCACATTTGAATCACACATTTGCATCACATATTCGAATCATACATTGAGGCTAGTCCGATAATCCGAGTGATACCGAGCCTATGTTATTTATGATTCAGACCTCACCTCAATCATTCAATCATAATTGTCACATGTGACACTTTGTATTGTGTGTGAAACTTTGTGATTCTTATAACCTTCAAGAGGTGGCCCCCACACAATTTCAAGAGATTGTCCCCATGTATAAGAGCACACATTTACATTTTAATCACAATTTTACATATGATACTTTGTATTATGTGTGACACTTTATGGTCCTCGTGATCCTCAAAAAGTGGCCCCCACATAATTTTCAAGAAGTGGCCCCCATGCATAAGTGTATATAGTATGAACATTTAATGTCCCAAAGTTTGACATGCCATTCATGAATCACAATTTCACATTTCAGTTGCATAAGCGAAGCTCTAAGTTAAGCTTCTCATCAACCACAATACATCACATTCAAATCGTGAATTCATATTTCACATCCCATAACCCAAGCTTAAAAGAAAATTTTTCATACATCGCAAATTCCATAAGTTAATCACTTCACTATAACACTCACATTTAACAAAATCACATTATACAAGTACTACATCAAGCATAACAGGTTTAGCTTACTTACCTTATGAAATTTCATTGCTGAATCTTGAGTTTAATCTAGAAACATTACAAAATGCTTTAAGGTTCAACATACCACATTGGAAAATTAATCCCTGGCCCTTTATTGCATTGCAACACATACTGAATTAAATGATTTCTATATAGCAAATTGCCTATCCCAAAGCATACACAATTTGGTAGACAACATTTACACACTTACAACATATCTCCCAAAAATTTTTGGAGCAAAACAAGGTTGCCCTCTCAAATCTCACCTAGTCTAGTACTTTATCATTCCTATCAAGGCATCCTTCAATTGAGCAGCATGTCTTTACTGATTTATAAAATTTTTAATCCTGATCAAATGGTTACAAAAATTTATAATTTAATATGAAACATATATGAGATTCACCATACTAAAAGTCATATCTTTTTTAGGGGTTTTGGTTACTCAAAAGCAATTGTTTTCACTCGCTTTGTTTTGAAGCTTAAAATTCTCAATTTTATCAGCCCAACTTTGAAAAATCACAACAATTCATATAAAACTTCAAAATCAATAAACATTTTCAGTCTAAAAGAAAACATATTAAAGGTTTTGCATACCAAAAATCAAGTGTTTTTATGAAGATTTGACCCTTCAAACAAAATTTGTTCCCTATGCTTTGTTTTAAAATAGAGAAATTTAAAATTTCAGGTCAGCAGTTCAAAAATTCACAAAATCATATACTTTGAAATTTTGAGTGATTTAAAATTCTACATACTCTTAGACATGTCTCGTTTAATCAATAAAAATTTGAAAACCAGACAACAAAAGTATAATTTTTAGAAATTTTCGTACTCTCTACTGCTCAATGTAAGGACTTTGTAGAATTTGAACCCAAATATTATTCCTTGTTCTCTATTTTCATCTTATCCACCTAATTTTGCCATAGCTCACTCTAAATCATCTTTCCTAATAAAACTCAGTATATACATGGCATAAAACACCTTAAACCACAAAAAATCTCTACTTAATTTCTTATATTCTATAGCTAGAATTGAAGATGAAGAGCAGTATTACCTTTCACTTCCTTGCTCTTCTTAGCTTCTTGGAAAAAATGGAGAGAAAAGAGTGGGAAGAAGTGCTAGAGCTTTGGTCATATGGAAGACAAAATTTTGAATTCTCTAGAGGACATGGGTTTATATAGATAAGTATGAAAGGGCAAAACTCATTTGAGGCCCTAACCTCCTAAATCTTTCACTGACATCCCACATCACTATTTTATCACAATATTACTTGACATGTCACATACAGATTACACACATATATTGTAATATAATTCAATCATGGCCACTTTGAGAAATTTAGGATATTACAATTGTCTTTTATTTATCTTTGAAGTGCTTCAGTTTCCTTCTGTTTCTCTCTGCGTTTTATTGTGTTGTTCATCCATTCATTGCCCAACTTAAAGATGTTAATTGTTGAGTTCGACTGAACACAAGAAGAAAGAAAAAAGAAATAGAAAAGGGATAGGTTGAAGAAAGGAGAGAAATAGTCAACTGGGAGAGAAAGAAGAGGAAAATAATTTTTGTTGATTTATTTAATATAGAAAGACAAATACACTTACCCCATTATCTGGGGAGGATAACGTTGTTATGAAAGCTGGGTGTCTATGTCTTTTATTTAGTTACAGGGTGTTTTAGTTTAAGCATCAAACCTTAGGGCTCTCTAAATTTTAACCTTCAAAATTCGCATCATTGAGATAAAATCACCATAATCAATAATAGGATAAAAGATTATTTAATTAAAAAGGACAAAAGCATAACACCCTGCACCAAATTCAAGCAAGCATTACAAGAAAATGGGCCTTTTACCGCAGGCACTACAAGAAAATGGGCCTTTTACCGCGGGCCGAAATCACGGTAAAAGGCCTTCTATGGCGGGCCTACGACGGTTTAAGCCCACCGTAAAAAATAATTTTACTTTTTATCGCGGTTTTGGCCTGTGGTAAAACCCGTTTTACCGTAAGCTTAAAGCCCGCCGCAAAGATTCGTGGTGTGGTGGGATTTTTTTTACGGCGGGTCATAGGCCCACCATAAATAACTTAACGGCGGGCCGTTGGGCCAGCGGTAAAACTTTGTTACCACGGGCTTTTGGCCCGCCGTTAAGTTATTTACCGCGGGCTTATTGCCCACCGTAAAAAGTTTTCGAAAAATTGCCAATTTTTTACTGCAGGCCCTTAGCCAGCCATAAAAAGTCCTTGTTCTGGGTTTACCGCGATCGTTAAACCCGCAGTAAAAAAGGACTCTACTTCCAGGACCCATTTGTAATTTTATGAAATCCGGGCCTATAACCATATTTTCACCTGTAACCATATTTCAATCGATTTTTTTAATTAATTTAAAAAATTCATCATATGAATACATGAACCAACAAAATGATATTCCAGTAAAAAACAAGAGTACAACATCAAAGTATATTTATTTACATACACATAAATTATTAAGTTATACATTCACATACAATATAAGAGTACCAAGTTTATTTGCAATCTCAACAATAATAGAAATTTAGAACTATAAAATATGTCTAAAAGTCTTATTCCCATTGAAGTTGTCATGTGAAAAAAAACCTGCACAAATAAAATGTAATAATTAGATGTCTTACTATTACTGAGTTTATTAGAGAAGTTTAGATAAGTGTTATATGCCAAAATTTGTTTATTACTGAGTAATGATAAATAACTTCATATATACCTAATTCTCCTCATTCTCCTCTTCATTTGTTGTTGCGGCGTCCGCGTTGACGCGATTTCGGTGTGGTAGCTTCCGGAACTGAAGCCTAAGACATTTTAAAAAGTTCAGAAAAACTTTTAGTCCTAAATAGTTCATCATCAAGTTCGATTTTTTCATATATACTTGTGAGAAAGGAACATCAAGTTAAAGTTAAGTAAATACCTGAGGTCGCACAGGTGGTGGCAGCTGCTCTTCGATGTTTGAAAATTTCTGTTGGAGAAAGTTGTACAACTGGGTATTGTAGTCCTTCAGTTCTTTGTTCTCCACCCGCATTTCATGCAACTCTTGATGCAATTTCTCCACATCAACAGGTTGAGAAGAGCATTGACTTTTAATAACAGATGAGGATGGACCGTGGCCATATGTGCGGGCATAACCACGATGATCACGTCCCATTACATCACGAAAAACTCGCTCTGCCGCTACATCTGTTTGTTGATCATCAGGTATTCTAGACATTCCTTCTCTTAATTGGCTCTACAAAATGATGAGAATACATCAAATGGTAATAAAGAGGATCGTGTAATTAATTTCATACAAAATGTAATAGGAAATAAGTTAGGTTAAAAAACGTACAATTATTTCGCCACTCTCATTATCAACCACATCTCCACTACTTGTAGTTTTGGTCTTAATAAACACACTGATGCGATCAGTTTGTTCTCCACTCTTTGACATCTTAATAAAGAAAAGAATTATTAGTTTGCAATTACAAATGAAGAAAGTTACAAATAAACCGTATTAACTACCATTGAAAAAACTCAAACAATTCATATGAATTTATATGTTGTTAAAACTTACCTCTTCTCTCTTTTTTGCAAAAGAAGTGCGTCTAGTGCTATGAAGCTCAAAATTGATGGGCACAATTTGCCTTATTTCTCTCTGCCTGTTTCTGTAATTATGAAGAGCCAGAACAAACCAATAAATATGTAGTTTATGCATATCTGATTTGTTAGGATGATTTGGTTAAAACGATTATGTTAACAATGATTTTGATTACTTACTTGAGCTCTTTCGCTGCTCCAATAAGCGACCAAAATCCTCCAATGCTCTTTATTAATTTTAAGAGGAATAAAGGCTAAACGTGCCTCATCCGTCGGATATGGCTTGTAAAAGTCTCTCTTCACACGAGTCTTCCAATCCTTCCAAAGTACTCCCATTGCTTTTAGACAATGAGGTCTGTACTCATCCGGAACATCCGTATTGTCTTACATTTACAGAAAATACAATGGATTAGTGTAGTTAAACTAAATATATTTCAATTTATTAATTAGATGTAAATGCAATACCTTCACTTCTTTCCAAATGGCATTTAATTTGTGCTCAGGCATGGCATGGCAACTAGTATAAGTCAATGGAGCCATTGACCCATTCCTAGCTATAATGCCAACTTGTGATGTAAACGTCTCTTTATTTGGACCAATTGGCTGCCATGTACTGTTGAAATCAACATGTAATGGTTGCCCTGAGCCCCATTCAGCATTACCACGAGCAGCGCCCCGACCTTTTGGTACTTGTGATGACTCACCTAAGCATACAAAATTAGTTTGACACAAAGGTAAAATTAGAACATTTATGCACAAATATTATAATTTATCTACAAACCTTGGTCTCCCGCATTCATCTGAGACTGGGAAGATGAAGATGATTGTTTTCGAGATGCTGCCTCTTTTCGTAGTACACTTTCCATAGAGTCATCTCTATGTCTCTTTGGCGCCATAGTCAGCTGCAAAAATATATGAACATTAGAAAATGCTAACCATATATATAATATATTAACCATTACAATAATACATGACATAGATCAAATGTCATTTGTCTATGAAACCATAAGGCTCTGTTCTTTTATGAATCCGGTATTTTTGTTTTCAGTTGAATATAGAAATGTGTGGTTGATTTTAAATTATTTTGAATTTTGAAAAGTATATGTGGTTGAGATTGAACATAAATTGCATTGGAAAATGTGCAGTACAGAAAACAGGATTTGGAAACAAGAAAGAACTGAGCCTAAATATTTGATACCATATAATGTATGACATGCAAATAATGTTAAAGTAAGAAAACTTTTCATTAATATATAAGAAACATCATA
This sequence comes from Boswellia sacra, assembly GCA_013180625.2. Taxonomy (NCBI): domain Eukaryota; kingdom Viridiplantae; phylum Streptophyta; class Magnoliopsida; order Sapindales; family Burseraceae; genus Boswellia; species Boswellia sacra. The sequence continues at coordinate 20,552 of SNVD02009757.1, forward strand.
TACACCTTCATTCAACATCATCCATCTCTTCATCACCATCTAGACCTTTGATGTCAATTGTGGTTCCATCAACTCCTTGCCTAACCCAAGCAACATCTTCTTCACGAACAAATTCTCTTTTATCTAGTTTTTGTTGTGCATACAACTCAACTTGTGGCATACTTTTTACCATATGCTCATAGTTCTTGATTGAATAAAGATCAAATGAATCTCTTACAGTCATCTTAAGAACTTACCATATGGTATTTGGTGTTAACTAAAGCCATATAAGGATGAAGGTTTTATAGATGATAACTGTGTTCGTCTATCTATTACTGCACTGGTTAACTGAAGTATCTCAAAACTGGTCTTCATTTGTGATTGCTTGTGATTTATATATGATTAGAATCTTCTTTTAGAATTTAAGTTTTACAACATTTTTTACAGTAGTTCAAAGCCATGTGCCAGCCCCCCAAGCAAACATAGAAGGTCGACAAAATTGATTAAGATTGCTGCTTATGCGGAATTATGCACTATTCAGTCTGTGTTTGGAACTTCTTATGATCCCAAACCAATTACTGTTGTTTCTTTATTTCCTACTTGTTTCTGTTAATTTGATGATGAAGGTCTATATTGCTTTGATTTTTATTAGTTAGCCTTTGGTATGGCCCATAACGTGGCCCTAGTGGATAGCTTTTTCTTTCTCTATGGACAATTTGATTTCTTGAAATATTTCCTGCTTTCCAATATGTTTCTAAGTCCACATGTTGCTATAAGTTTGTTGAAGTTGCCTAAAGTTTTCTTGTAAATTCTTGAATAACTAGTCTGATACCTAAACCACCACCTACCTAGTTACATTTGCAAACTCAAACTTTTCACTAGATTTCACTATAAGCCCTATAAGCTTAATTGATCTAAAACTATTCCAATGGTGTAGAAGGTCATAATATCCGAATCTATTGAAGATTTCAAAGATTTGATTGTATTCCTACGTGCCATTGAAACTTTGTTTGCAACCTTGCTTTTTAATCTTACTGTGGGCACTGTGTATCCGAATAAATTGGACTTTGATAATTTATTCTATGTAGATAGTTCCAACTAGTCTTCTGGAGAGCTTCATTGTCTAGTGAGAAAAAAGTTTCTGGATTTTGAAATGGCATGGGACTGAGAGTACTAACCTACAATATTTGAAAAACCATTAGAAGAAGCCATTAGAATTGTACACACATACTGGTTTTTACATTTAAAATAAATGTAATTGAGGGTCTTTTCTATTTTTGGTGAAGGATCCAACATTTTTGTTGCATGCAGTTACAATTTTGTTAAGGGGTGAATCCTTGTCGTATATAGCTACATAAACTATTAGAGTATCAATTTGTACTAGGAATAATCATCCAATGCTAATGGACACAAACTATTTGATCTTCCACGTAAAGCCACCATCTAGGTGTGTTCACATGTGTATAGATAGATAAAGATGGATGGATGGATACAAATGAAAATGATGAATCGATAGATTCACATTCCTTGTAAGGGTTTAAGTTTGATATTATGATGGGTTCAACATACAAAAGGTATAGATTTAAATTTTTTGTCTTCTAGTTAGTTTGTCTGTAGCCTGCAATAATTGACAAAAATTGTTTGTTTGTTGTGACATTTAAGTAGTTTTGAGTTTGATATATAGTAAAGCTTATCAGTTTAAATGATATAGATTAAAAATTGTTGGCTTGCTGCTGTTATGAGTTTCCATAAACATTGTCATAACGGTTTTTTTATTTTTCTAATTGTCTTGTCTTAAATTTAGCTTTCCTTCATAAAAGTGTGAGTTGTATGATTAAGCCATATTATGTAATAGGTCTGCATGTCTACAGCACCTTTGACTATTTTCTTTTGCTTATGCAGGCTGCTAACATTGAAGCTGATGCCTCTGGAATTCATGATGGTGAATACCAATTGACTAAGCATGAATTTTCCAGTCTAGGGCATGGAAACTATAGTGGTATGGCAACGTTTATCACTTATCCTTCTCTTTGTTTGTACTTACACATTCCAATAATATCTGCTCTAAGTGATTATGTGGTACTAGAAGAGATTGGCATTTGTTGCATAGAAAATAGTTCCGGTACATCTATAGTCTTTTCTACGACAGACCATGACATGCATAGCTAATCCTAAGTAAATTTGATGAAGGGATGCTTGATTACTGTTAGAGTCAGTAATGAAGTTTTTGCTTGATTATGTTCTTATAATGGCAAGCCGACAAAAATCACTTGCACTAAAAGAATGAAAGGCCCAGTGAGGCCCAAACAAACATACATAAATGAGACAAAATTTGATTGAATCAAGAAATTTTCTCCATTCATTTATTGCACTATTAGTTGTGGTACCATCATTGAATGAAATTCGGATTGTAAAATTAACAATTCTAACATTGTTATTGTTAATTTTAAAAGTTATGTAGCTTCCAAATGCACAAGAAACATTAACAGTAAAAGATAGTTTACAGAAACAAAGCGGTGTGAGAGTTAAACTCAACACAATTTCAGACATACTAATCATTCTTTATTTTTCTGGAATATTGAAAGCTGATTTCCAGAAATTCTGTCTACTCAAGATGCAATCAATCTAGCTACTCTTCTATTTTTTTTTTTTTTTTTGCTCTAGCTTGTTAACTGTGTTGTGTGTGAATTAGAATTTAACATAAACAAATCCTGTTGCACTGCCACGAAAGTTACACCCAAAGCCCTCAACAATGATAAGTTAACAAGTCTAAAACCAACAACAAATTGCTAAGTCAACTGAGTCATTTAAAATCAGCACCCCTAGTATATATAGTTCAAATTCAATACCAAAATCTTGCTCATCCTCCTAAGTTTGCTTCAAGCATAGTGGCCAAACGATGGAGCACAAACCATCCATACAAGTTTCCAATCTACTTAAGTCAATAAAAAATATATATATAGAAATTACGTTGATTCATTGTTGCAATTTTTTCCTCACACTGTACTTGAAACACAGTCCATAATAAAAGGGAAATAGAATATTCAATAAAAGAAAAAAGACAAAAAAAAAAGTTTAAACAATCCAGACATCCCCAGCCTAAACTCTAAATTACAAAGCACCATACCTAAACCAACTACATGCTGCATACAATGACAAGTGAATCCACTAATAACGAATTATCAAAATCCTCAATAGACATGAAATAATAATCCATAAATGCCTCATAAATTCCAAAAAGAACAGTTCTTAGAAGATAAAAAATCATCCAAGACATTCTACAATCTTAATAGCCACTAGCCCTGAACCCAATCACATGGATGCTTCAGCACCATTTCACTTTATCCATAGTATTTCATCCATTTACACAAACTGAAAGGCTATGTAGTTCATCAAAATACGAGAATCACAAAATAATACATTTAACCAGAACCATAATGATAAAATAAAAAAAAGAACTCGAATTTCATTTAAGTATTAAAAAATATACCTGAGTCACATGAAGCTTTCAGGGGACGTTATCAGAACGATAGGGGTGAGGTTTTCCTGGTTTCACTTCGATTCCTGTTACAAAGATTCACAAACACAAACATAAACAAACATCAAGAGTCATTCATACCGACTCTATCACTATTTTCTTGTTAAACTTCACCAATTACTAATCCAGTATTTTATTTGTAATTGTAATTAAAATTTTAAAAATAAGGAAAACGACATAGTTGCTTCTTTTTCTAGACGAGACAGAGCAAGAGAGTAACAGATCCAGAGATCCAGTGCATGTCATCAATATAATATCCAATGTAAATAACCTACCATAGGAAAATGCAATGCTATCAGTTACAGCAACTGGCAGAAGAACTGGTAGCAGAATAATGCCAGACATAACCAATATTCCCAACACTAACAAAATTGATTCAGAAAATTGGAATGCTGAGGATTTGAAATCCATATATACCTTGAAGTTTGTGTGATAAGATAAGAAATTTCTAAAATGAGCAATATTTACTATTGTAATATCAACCATATATCATTGTCAAAATTAAAAAGTAAATAAATAAAAGAAACCACATATTCTTTTCAAATTTTGAAAACAAAAACTCAAAATACACAAACAAATACTCTCTCTCAACTATTAAAGATTCAAGGAAAAGCTTGTAGAAAAGCTAAGAATTATATCAAAGTCAACCTCATCTTAACACATTTCGCCAAGTAACACATGGCATAATTCCTATTACATTCTCCAAAATAGTAATATAAACCTTGTCTAAGAGCTGATAATGAGCCATCACCATCAATTTATCCCAAAGTTTTTCTTTTATCAGTTGAGACAAGTAAGACATCCATCTTTAAGTTCTGCTATATTCTCTTGACATCAAACTCATAACAAACTACTAATGCAACGAATCCAACATCAAATAAAAGACATTGTGTTGAAATTGTAGACTCACTATCTTCGAATTTTGGGCAAAGAAAGAGAAAAATCATTTCTTGTGAGCTAGAAATGATAAGTCATGGCAAAGCAAAACCTAGAGTTAAAGTTCTTAACTAGACATGCCCACATGCATGGGCTACTTTAGTTCTAAAGGAATCACTATTCTGATGTTTATGTGAGCCATTGATCACAAGTTCTTTCATGGAAAGTCACTACATACCAGAATGTAAACCCACAAGAACAACCAACCTACATTATAAATCTTTCAAATTGCACCATTTTCCACTTCCATTGCAAAGTAAAAAATTAATTCAAGAAAATTCATGTGGACGATGAAATTATAGACAACACATCTTTTTCTGTGACTTCAAGAGCTTTATTTTGCTGGTAGCAATTATATATACACACACAATGCGTGCACAGCACAAACCATATCAATGCAAGATTATCTCATATAATGCAATGCTAACCTTCAAGCAAAAAAACTACGAAGTATATCGTATTCCATCTTATGAATATGATTATAATTATAAATCATAATCCCTTACCCACTATGGCCGACTTAAATCTTCTGATGGAATGGGATGCACACTGATAGGTTTTGCGTTATGGGTCTCAGAAGCAATACCGTTATCAGAATTCCTAGGAAATGGAGCTAGGAAAGAACTTTTTCCTACAAAGGCACGTGAAATTAGGTGAATAATGTTATTCAGGCATAATATAACTTTTAATTTCAAGCACTCTATTACATTTCTTCAAGTTAAACTTATCAGTACTATTAAACAAAATACATAATGAATGTAATTTCAGTTATATAAAATGTGTGTAAGAATTCAGCCCATATGCCTATATTCTATATCTAGTTTAATTATTTTTGGAATATATGATCACCACCTAAAATGCAATTAATGTAATTTAAGTAGAGAGAAAAAAAAAAAAGAAGAGGACTCTCTATGGCATTCATGAAATATGACAGGATGTTAAGGCCACTCCATCATGCATCAAAATGCTAAATCTTAAGTGTTCTATTATACTCCTCAAGGATTAAAATTATGCATGTGTACTCCTATATATATTTGAATTTATAGAGGATTGTCCAACGATACTCTAAGGTGAAGTGTTCAACTTTGGTGGTAAAAGTTTAATTTGGTAACAAATATTGAGAAAAGAATATTTTGCATGAATTAAATAATAAAACATAAAATAAAATCACGATATATGTATATATATAACTATTGAAAAGAGAAAAGATGTAGTGTAGTTAGTAAAGTCATTTGACGCATTGCCAAATACTTAGAGATTGATCAAAATCATGAACACTTAGAGGTTAGAGATCTCTACTCAATTTAGGCATGGACTAGCTAGGGACTAGTTGTATTTTTATATATATTTTCCAAAAGAATTGGAGGTGAGAAGAAGCAAATGCTTGAGCAAAAACTCATGAAAAGCAAGTACAAAAAGACATAAATACTGGCTAACATCTAGCTGCAAAGCTGAGCATGCAGCAGAACAGCATTGATACCCATTTAGCCCTTATTAGAGAGAGAGTGAAATGGGGAGATATTCAATTTTCATATGCAGTGGTATAGCATCTATTATACTTAATAGCATTCATTTCATATGGCAACACAAATCAGCATGCACCAATATTTTTCGGATAAAGGAATTCAGTTTTGATATTGAATTCATCTTCTCAATCCAAATACCAAGTTCAAGTCATTGAATATAAGCATTTTATAATGCTACACTGAGGGTAAAATCAAAGTTATACTAAAATAATTGACTGAAACCAATATGCAGTCTAAAGAGGCATACCTGATGATCAACTATGCAACCATGATATAAGGGAATCTCAAGCAAGATAAATTATGGCACTCCCCGCTTCCTTAGAGATAATAGCTACACTAGAAGAAAAATCACCTAAGACAACAGGCAATTCGCAACGTGCATGTTGTGCACGTTGTGAAATCTATCTTTTGGCAACGTGCAACAAATGCACATTGCGGAAACATAGTTTTAGCAACGTGCACATGATGCACGTTGCGAAAACTAGGCTTCTGCCACGTGCATGTCTTGCACGTTGCAAAAACCTAAACTTAAGAATAAATTAAATTATTAATATAATTTTATTGTTAAATAAATATATAGACAATACCAGATAACTAATAAAAAATTAGTCAATCTATTTAAAAAGAGAAATGAAAACGATGACGTTTTGGTCTTGTAGCGGTGTGCAATTTAGCCACAAACTCAATTAACTCGCCACAAATCAATCTAATTCAACCCAAATTGAACCCTAAAATCGTGGCTCCCCTCTATACCATTGCAGCGTCGACTTTCCTCATGTTCCAAGCTCATCTATCCAGCTAGTGGCTAGCCTCTCACGTTCACCTTGTAGCTCCCTCCTTGGACCTTCTCTGTCACGCTTGCCTCCTCTTCACCTTCTCTGTCAAGCTTGTAGCTCCCTCCTTGGAGGAGCACGGGACTTAGTCAAGTTAAACCGAGAGAGGGATAGCCTGTTTTGGATTCTGCTGCTGCTCTGGAATCATTTCCTAAAGACACCCCAGCTGGATCTACATGCAGGTACGTCTAGTTTTTTACGTTATTTTCTTATATTTTCTTGGTTTGGATTCGGGATTACTGGACACTAAGAATTGTTGTTCGTTTCTTCTTCGTTTATTTGTTTTCATTTTCATTCCTTAACGGAGTTGATGATGATGAGGCACAACGACATCGTCCAGCATCCATAGATCAACAGATCGTGATCCGCATTCAGAGCTGTAACTGGCCTCGCTGTTGGATGGCCAGCTAGTGGCTAGCCTCTCACGTTCACCTTTTAGGTCCCTCCTTGGACCTTCTCTCTCACGCTTGCCTCCTCTTCAACTTCTCTGTCAAGCTTGTGGCTACCTCCTTGGAGGAGCACGCGGCTTAGTCAAGTTAAACCAAGAGAGGGATAGGCTGTTTTGGGTTCTACTGCTGCTCTGGAATCATTTCCTAAAGACACCCCAGCTGGATCTACATGCAGGTACGTGTAGTTTTTTACGTTATTTTCTTGGTTTGGATTCGGGATTACTGGAGCTGGGGTTGGTGGTTGGGCAAAGTTGAGCGTGGCTTTATCACCGCAAGGGTCTATAACCCTTGTGAGGGTCTCTGATCTCAGCTACCGACTTGCCCCGTGCCCCTACCTTGTTCCTCTGTACACGTTCTTAGCGAGTTGGCTGAGTCTTAACACTTCTTAGTTTCACTCTTCTCGTTGCTCACTTTTTTTTTTTTTTGGGTTGGCTAGGCTTTTGAGGCATGTTCTTAGTATGGCTTTTGAGGGTCTCTGAAATGTTGTCAAGGTCGGACCAGAGGTCAATTTTCGGCCACACTTTAGATCAATGAAATTGGAAATAATAGCACCGCCACACATCTTTTTACTTGTAGTTGCAAAAATGGTAGTTTTCAAATTGGCTTTTTATTGAAACGGGGAAAAGTAAGCAGTTGAAAGCTTTGTTGAAAGTTCAATAAAGAATGAATTTTGTTAGGTAGAAGCGACCAAATGATTAGGCTTAGGCTTGTCATGTTCGGAACTACTTTATAGTTTATAATTTAGTATTCCATGTTCATTTTTGCTCATTTTTTCTAAATAGCTTTATTATTCATTTATTATTCCATGGAATTACTTTGTTATAACTAGAATCCATAACAGGTCGGGTTCATTAACTTGAACCTAATTTAACTAGTTCCTATCTGATTTCTTCATGTTGATTTTTTATTTAATCTTTTAATTTCTTTCGGTTTGAATCACTTGTCATGTTGTTGCAGTTCTTGTGCTCTCAGCTCGCTCTTCTGTAGATTTCTGAGCTATTTGTAGGTAATTTTTATAATCTTTCACTTTTCCTTTATTGTTCAATTTTTGTTTGATCAGAGTTTTCTCTCTTTGTTTGTTTTCTTCTTTAAAATTGGGAGTTAGATAATAAATTTATTGTGTTTACTTTGCAAGTAATTGAAATTTCTATCTATTTGCTTCTTTCATAAAATTGTAATTGCTTAATACATTGAAATTTATTGTTCAAGTATTTGAAATTTGGCTTCTTTCACAAAATAAAGTTTGGTGAGGCCAAAACAAAGTTTGGTGAGGCCAAGAATTCATTAGATTTAGTTAGTTAATTAAAATACCATAAACTAAGTTTAAGGTATTATGTCATATTACTTGTAGATGTTCGGAGGAGTATAGGAAGGGTGCACTAAATTTTGTTAACATGGCTCGTGAAAATTCAAGAAACTCGGACATTATAGTGTGCCCTTGCAAACAATGTAAGAATGTACAACGCCATCACTTTAACATAGTGTATGAGCACTTAGTTATCAAAGGAATTGATCCTACTTATACTATATAGGTCCTTCATGGAGAGAGTTATAGTACATCAATGCAAAATGAAGATATTGAAATGATGGATATCTTTAGGATGTATAGGGATCATATAGGTTTTGAAGAAGGAAATATTTCACATAATGATAGTGAAACAAGCAAGGAAGAGCTTACAAACTGTCTGGATGGTCAACTTGAAAGCTATTTTGATGTGGACAATCAATGATTTCCAGCATATGCCAACATGTCTGGATGGTCTACCAAAGGAAAATTTGCTTGCCCAATTTGTCGTCAAAACACATGCTCTGAATGGCTACCATATAGTAAGAAATTTGCTTATATGGGTCTTATATTGTTGTTCTAGAAGAATGTTTTGGTATTAGAAGTGTTTTTGATATGTTATGTACTTTTGAAAAATGCTAATAAATAGATGGAACTCTGCCAAAATTTTTTTAGATTGTTATGACAATTATTTTTTTTTAATAAATTTAACTTGGCATAAGATTGTGTTTAAAATAACTAATTTGTTAATATTTTCTTGTGTAGGCCTTGTTGGTGTTTACTAAAATCTTCAAGATGATGAAAGTGTTAAAGAGGAGAAGACACTTTGATTTCTAATGGTTGTTTCATTTGTGGTACTTTAAACACTCAAATCATCTAGTACTTGTTATTTTCTTATTGTTCATGTACGTTACTTATTTTCAATTCCAATGCTTCTTACTTGTTGTATAGATAAAAGTATTTAAACTTTTACTATTGTAATGATATTCATTTCAATTTAAATATGCAATTTGATATTATATATAATTGTTAACTTGAATGTAATCATTCCTATTATGATGTATATAGTTATAAAATAAGTATCACAAATTATCCAAAAATTTATAAAAATATATATGCATTTATTTTTTTTTTATATATTATACCTACAGCAACGTGCAATGCGCGTTGCCATTAACGGTATACAGCAACGTGCATTGCACGTTACGAATTCAGATACAACAACGTGCAATGCACGTTGCTATTTGAGATACAGCAACATGCATTGCATGTTGCTATTTAACAAATGGCAACGTGCAATGCACGTTGCTAAAAGTTTATAATTTCTGGGTATTTAACAACGTGTGATGCACGTTTCGAAATCTCAAATAGCAACATGCAAAACGGCCTATGACAACGTGCATTGCACGTTGTGAAATGTCCTAGACTTTTCGCAACAGGCAGAACAGCAACATGCGCCTGCACGTTGCGAAAGCCTTTTCACAACGTGCAATGCACGTTGTCGTAGGCTGTTTTTCTACTAGTGCTAGCTCCCCTAGATTAATATCATTTTTTAGATAAAAGCTTCATTAAGCAAAATGCCACAATGCATAAACTAGCTATAACTCAATTGAAAAAGAGCCAAACATTGCTGAGATATTAAATGGACAAAATTAAGGAAATTGAAGTCCAAAAAATTTATAATTACCAGTAAAAGTTGAGATATTAAAGGTGGCTGACTTGCTTCTCACTACACCTGAAATTTGCTCAACTTTACACCATAATCTACTTTATTATCTGCACCACATTACATCATCAATACTAGTATTGAACTCCAAATTAACTCACATAAAACTCATTTAAAAGAACTAAAAAGAAACTAAAAGTGAGAGTGGAGATACCTGACAGAGTAGACTGGAGAGTAAAAAGTGGAGCTGGTTTATGAAAATTTGCTTGCTCTACAGCATTTGTCCTGACAAAGATCCTAAATGCAGTTGATAACTCCTGTTTGGAGCAACTTGAACAAGAACACCTTCTCTTCCTACCATTAAAAAACCATAAAGGATGTAAAAAAATATTTCAGTGAGAGTGTGAATTAGAAGAAAGAGGAGCAGAGTCCGGGCAGGAGCAACTGATTAATTTGTTACAATTTTTTATGAAAGCAATGAGAGATTAAAAGCTAAGGAGATCATCAGAAGGTTCTCCACTCCAGAAAAATATAAAAGAACGAAATTTCAATTATTTAATTAACCCAATTTCACTTTACATGATCAAAAGAGTCCAAATTAACCCCATTATCAATTCACATTACTGTTAATGACAACCAAAGACAAATTTGTCATCAAATTCAGACCCCCAATGAGGACAGAATCCTATAGAACTCCAAATCCTAATCTAACCAGCAAACAACACCAGTCCACAGCTCACACTGATACAAACAAATCACAAAGCAACCACTGAAATCGTAATTTTACTTTAATTTCACAAATCAACCACTAAAATCGTAATTTCACAGTAAACTTAAAAAACATAGAAACACAGCAAAGAATTGCATATATAAACCAAATTAAAGGTGCATTTAATCGTAATTTCACAAATCAAATTTGAATTTGTAAGATTTTAGTTTCCCTTAACCCCAAAACAACCATAGAAACTGCCCTACTATAGCCACGTAAAATGCCCATTACGACCACATAATTACCACCGCACCACACAATTACCACCACATATAAATCCAGCAACATAGCCATTAAAAAAAAAAATCCATCCAACCACACCATCACCTCTAGATTCGCTGTCAACCACATCACTTGGATGTTGCTAGACCAAAGATTTAACCGAAATTGAAGCTAGATTTTTAGTTATTTTAATTATATTAATATTGATACACTTACAGTTGGGGGATCGAGAAGAGGAACCGAATATGAGATTTTTTGCTTTTGAGCTGGTGAGACAGAGAGATCAAATGAAAATATTCTTGGATGAAGGCACGATGAAGGGCACGAAGGAGGGTTCACTGTCTCCTCCACGTTGGTGAAAGCCTTTACTTTGACTGGTAATGGAGGCTTTAGGGTTGGGAAAGATACGTTTTTGGACAGAACAATTGATGTAGAAGTTGAAGATAAAGCTGAAAGTGAAAGCTTTTGTGCTCTTGTTGGTGGCGAGACAGACAGATATAACGAAAGGCACGATGAAGGAGACAGATAAAGAAGACGATGAAGGGCGACACAGGCGGGATTTGAGAGGAAATGAAAATGTTGTGGAATTAGGGATTTGAGAGGCGGCAGCATAAAAGGGGGGAAATTATAATAATTGGTTTATATACAATGTTTTTACTACGGGCCACCAAACCGCCGTAAAGTTCTAAATTTTACTGCGGGCCTCTAGCCCGCCACAAAATTCGATTTTTTACCGCATTTTTTGTGGCCCGCGGTAAATGGGTGCAGTAAAAGACCCTTTTTGTTGTAGTGAAGCCAAAACACTACTGCCAACGACTTCACCACTACCATAACACATGACTGATTCTGCCCTAATCACAACAGATAGTTTAATCAAGTTCAGTCAGCAATCAAAAAGAGAAGATGCCAAAGCCAAGTCACCTCTCCCATGAAAATAAATTAATTAATTAAAGTAAGTCTCCAATCTAATAGGGCATATTTGGGAATGAGCAATAAAGGCTATAATTTAATAAATTAATTTTTAAAGCCGAAAAACTTATGGAAAATTTTAAATTAGCCTTAATTTAAGGGGCCTTTTAAAATAATCCACCTTTTAAAAACCTACACACTTTAGCCTCATCTCTATCAAAAGTACTTGAATACCCTCCACAGGTTCTCTGTGTCGGATTAGAAACAACCCTTAAGTGATTCCCTCCAACAATCAAATTTCCGAAGCCCTTCATCCTCTTCACTCTATTAAACGTTACTATTCCACATTTGAATAATCATAATAAACAGCTAGTCAATCAAATGATCGAAGACTAAGTGTTTGGATTCAAAATTTACAAGAAGAGATAATTTATATTTGAAGTTTGAATACTTAAATTGTGTTCATGAATTGCCTATACATCACACGGTTTACACAATATTTATTAATTTGTTTTGATTCAAAATTTAAGTGTTGGCATATATTAGGGTTTTGAGATGATGTCACTACTACAAAACAGGGCTTATACTGCACTTATTTACCGCGGGCTTAAAAAATACGGTAAAAGTTAACATTTTGTGGCAGGCCACCACACCTGCAGTAGAAGTTACGAGTTTTACTGCGTTTTTGGAGGCCCACAGTAAAAAAACATTTTTATTATGTAATTATTATATTTTATAAACTCTCTTTTTTGGCAGTCCTCTCTCCCACTTCTCTCTCTCGCTTTATCTCATGCCTCCCTCTCAAATCCCTAATTTCCTCAATCTATCATATTGCCTCTCAAATCTCGCATGGTAATGGAAACTCCTTCCCTCAAGTTGTGATTCCTTCCCTCAAACCTCAATTTCGTTAATTTTGACGGCCGAGCAACAAGCGTACGTGCAAGAACTTGATCGGAAGGTGACCTCTCTTTGTTGTTCGATTCAAGATCTACGCCTCAGATTACCTCTTGCCGATTTCACCCAACGCCTCCCTCACCTACATGGTCACTCCCTTGCCTCCAATGTCACGCTCACCCCCCAGCTCAACCAATTACCTTTTCATGCCCTAATTTGGAGTGTATGGAGATCTCGACATCTGATACGGTCGTCAATTGGATCACTGGGTATGGTTTCTAATTCCTTTTCTGTTTAATATTTTTATTTAATATGTTATCGTATTTTCTCCCCAATTACTAATTTGTTACTATTGAGTTTTATGCGTCCAACCCTGCATCTTGGAATGGCCAAACAGGTTTCAATTCAGTTGATTGGCTGAAGCTGATCTGCATATTTAACCCTAAAATTATCATGATAAGGCTTGGGTATGGGTGATATCAGTATGAGAGATCTACTTATTGATGTTTAAAATAAGAATCAATGATCTGTCCCATTGATAGAAATAAGTAGTTGGTGGAATTTTTTATAAAGTTAACATTTACATTGATCGTAATGTATGCCTTTGTAGTCTATGATAATTTGCAATTTTAAGTTTTAATGTCTTTTATGATGTTAGATTTTTAGATTTAATGGCTGTTTATGATACTTTCCTTTTATATGTTGCCATGGCTCACTGAATAGTGTGAAAGTTTAAAAATTATAGTGGAACCTTTTAAAGGTTCCTGGGCCATTTGGATATCATATTGTTCATATTCTTGTTCCCTATCTTTTGTCCGGCTGTAAGAAATGGTTGTTGGTACTGATTGTTTAGTGATGCATTGATAAAATGTGTCTATTGGCGTTTTTCCTATGTAGAGATGAAATGGGTCGTTTTGTTGCTGATAAACGATGCTTGACAAGTCTTAAGATGGAAGGATGCACTAATTTAGGAGGATTTATCCTCTGCTCATCAAGTCTTTCTACACTTTGGCTTTCAGATCTTTACTCCCTTTCTAAGATGGTAACTATTTCATTTTATTCGATCTTGGTTATTTAATTAGGTGAATTTCTTTTTAAACCGGTGTGCCATTCATGTAGATCTTTAACTGTCTCAATTTGAAAGAGATTTCTCTGGAATTTTCAAATTCCTACTCTGCCACCCGTGAGCAGGTTTTTGTTTTTTTTTTTAACATTAAATTTTGCGCTTTTGTTATCTGTATTTCTGTTATTGTTCTTATCTTTGTCTTATTGTGTGCAAGTTTATACTTTTCATGACTTTATGCAATTTCTCATGTGGGTTTATTTGCTTTAATTTTGATTCTTACTTAGAAGTCTGAAAACACTGCTCGATGAGATTCTCCTTTGTTGAAAGCGTAGATTGCATTTTCTTTTTTTTTTTGTGTTTTTCAATTTTCTTTTCAGAGAACAAATTTGAAATCTGTTTGCATTACTTGAAGTGGTAAATGATAATACATATCTCTCGGAGGAGCAGCCATGGTTTAATCTGCTTAGCATACTTGGTCTAACTCATTGAATTCTTTATTAGGATATATGCACTTCTTGCTTTTTAACATCATGCTGTCTCTTTTTCATCTAACCCTTGTTTTCTGGACCAATATATATTTTGAGAATTGGGTCTCATCAGCCTCTTCTTTTCATTTCTAATAATATACTAGGATACTACTTTCTCTTTTGTACTCTGTAATTAATGAAGGAATCCATGTATAAATTCTGTCAGCTGATTTTTGAATGGAAAAAAAAAAAAAGAGTCTAAGAAACGTTGTAATGAAGTTTTATGCTTTTTATTTCAAAATTTATGATATAAAAGCTTTGCTGATATTGTTGCTTCAGATATGTTTGGAAATGCTTTACTTTGCAAACAATTCCGGTGATGTTGATAGTAGCATTGTGAGAGAAACCTGGGCTAGACTTATTTATTTTCCTTAAAGACATACCATTTCATTATGCAGTTTCATGGTGCTGATCTAACTAGGGGGATCCAAACTGTTGCTTGTATTAATGGCTTGAAATAACATCTACAGATAAATCATGTTTTCAGTCCAAGATTTAATTCTGTTCTCCTTGAATTTTGGGTACCAGGTATATGACAAAGGTATGAAGATTACCCCTTCTACAGAGCCGGACTAAAGCTGTTTACAGAGGATTTCGAGAACTTGAAGAATCCCTGATAAATTCTTTTCCTTTGGATCGGTTTTGATGTTTCTTGTTTGATATAATATTGTATGATTAATTTTTTCTTTTTTTCTTGTCACATTGCAATAAAAATATTATAGGTTCACCATTGGAAGTTCTCATGTAGCATTATGCTTAATATTTGACATTGCAATAAAAATATTATAGATTCACAAGCCCTCAATCCAGGAGGGCCGCCGAAAGTCAGAGCAACAATACCCCACACAGTTTGCAGGGTTTTAATTAGTTATATTCATATAATAATATTGATGTTGCTGTTGTTGGGTTTGGGAATTGTGAACCAAGAATGGGTTGAAAAGCAAACAAAAAATGGGTATAATCATTTTCGGCGGGCAATCAGCTTGCAGTAAATACTTTTACACCAGACCACTAAATTCTACTGCGGGCCTCGAGCCCGCAGTAAAACGGGTTTTACCGCAAGCCGAAACCGCGGTAAAAAATAAAATTATTTTTTACGGCGTGATTTTATACGGCGGGCTTAAACCGCCGTAGGCCCGCAGTAGAAGGCCTTTTACCGCGGTTTCGGCCCACGGTAAAAGGCCCATTTTCTTGTAGTGTGTATTTGATTTAAATAAGATTGAATTGAAACATGAATGTTGGTGTTTTATGGTTGCTTAAAATGCGCCTGGATAGTTATGGCATGGTGCGAAAGATGCAGGATGGAGGCTGTGGTTGTGGTTGAGTTCTAGTAAGTATATTGTCTTGCCATTAAGACTATTTAAATAAGAAATTGGACGGTGCTTGGGAAGTTTATCTACAAAGAAATTCATAAGATACGTAGATATGGGCAAAGGTGTTTCAATTTGTAACTCAAGAGTTGCCCAATCGTATAAGATCAAAATATGTCTGATGTTCGTAATAATCTACTATAAAGCAAACATGAACAAAGCTGCATTCACACGTCTTTAGGTACCAAGTATTTTGGTCTTTTGGATGCCTACAAATATGTAAGCTTATGGATGGGTTCTCTCTTGATCTAATTTTCATCCGTGTAAATTTCATGAAAATCATTAGTGGCTTTTAGAAAAATATATTACAAGGAGAGTGAATAAATTATATCTGTACCAAACATGTTGATATCCACATGTCTAACGATCCTTAAAACTCAAGAGAGCTCATTCAAAAGGGGATACTAATCATAAAGCATGTATGCAACTCAAAAACATGAAAGGACCTTAATTTCACCATTTAACTCAAATTAAATAATAAGACAAGGAAAGATCAATGAGTTCTGTACCATTTTTCAAGAAGCAACATCGTAATGAATGAATTGAAGATGACGCAAAATGATGAAGATAGAAATAGAAGGTCCTCTCACCATCTGATGTCATCAGGAGGTGCATGAGCTACAGTGTCTAAACAAACTTCATAACAAACGTAGCCTTATTCCAGATGGCGCACAAAAGGTTGACCTAAATCCTCTTTAGAACTCTGGTCATTCTGTAAACATAGAGACATATTTTTTTTAAACATATTTTTCAATTGTTTATTCATTTTTTAAAAGGAAAAATCACTCTTTCAATTCCACAGATCCTCTTTTGACCAAATGAAGGGCTAAGCTAGGCTTCTCATTCCGATGATCTAAGATCTATTACTTTAAAGAAATTAATACTCTAACAAATCCTTATTAATTTATTGTTAGCAAGTACATAGAGGCTTCAAGTGTCCAATCTAATGGTGGAGTGACAAACCTTTTTATATATCCAAAGATTCTCCCTTAACCATCTAATGTAGGACTCAATAAAGTACACCTTGGCATGAGCAAATTAAGGTTTTATAGCAATAGCTTTGGCTTTTTTGGGCGTGCTTGAGAAGCTAAAAGCTGAGGTTATAAGAATAGAATCATGCTCTATTGTGATTCTTTGGTTCATACTTTTTAAATTATGCTAGTAAGCGTACATAGAAGGGAAATAGAGAAAAATCCACTTAATATAAAAGTTCTATAGAAAAAGTACGTACCACTTTGTAATGCAACTAGCGTATGGTTATATTGAGGTCACCCTCCTAAAACCATTTAAATGTTCTTGTTTTTGCCACACTTTTCTCTAATTTTGATGCACTTAAGGCTGCTTCACAAAAATATCTTCATCTTGAGACAGTCCACCACAATTATTTCTTCCAAAGATGGAAATATAAAGGCTTGATTTCCTGAACAAAAACATGTGAGACTTTCTAAACCAACTAGTGACAAATATTCCAACTTGCTGAAAACAATTTCATCTTTTACTTCATCTTCATCATTTGTTACTATTTCTGTCATCCTTTTGCATCCATCTATACTCAAATTTCTGAGTCTCTCCAGACTTTTCGCTGTTGAAGATGTTACTAAGTTAATCAGTTTTTGGCAGCAACGAACTTCCAGAGTTGTTAGATTTTGGAAAGATTATGAGAATGGCACTAGATAAATCAACTTATCACAATATTCTACCTCTAGAGTTTCAAAATTTTGAAGAACCGACTTCAGCTTGGGATCTGGTTTCCACATGTGCTCTATATTAGAAAGATGCTTTAGCCATAATCTTTTTATCCGTGCCAAATTTCCAGCATCTTTCTCAAACACTTCACGTGAGAACAACTCTATGTAGAAACCATAGAACAGTGAGATCATTTCCAGATTGCAAAATCTTTCAAGTACTCCCAGTGGAAAAACAGTTGATTCATCATCTTCAATAGAAAGCTTTTTAACCTCACTAAAGTAATGTCCTGAAAATTTACTGTGCCATATCATCATAAGCTCCTGACTCCTTAATCCCAATTCCTCCAAGTTTCAGTTTATCTCTAGACCAATCCAAAAAAAAAAAATAATAATAATTGAAGCAAATTAACATATTTACAGCGCACACACACACACATGTATATAGTAATAACATAAATTCTCTTAACAAACACAGGGAAAATGTTAAATTGATATTGGTCAGATCCAAGTCAACCAGCATGGAAAAGTCTTTCCATTAAATCCTGCTGCAATTTAAAAGGAAAAAAAAAATTAATAACTGGCAGATTTTGCCTTCAATTTCAACGTTCCACTGTCCTAAATTTGGAGCAAAGAAAACTCCAGAAAAGTAATAAAAAGAATTTTACATTTTATCATCTTTTTCTGCCTTCTATGAAATGAAATTTTGATTTAATTGCATAGTTTTCTGAACAGACTTCTCCTGTAAAGATTTCAGACATGAAATTTTAAAAATACTAATTAGTTTAGTTGGTATATTTCCAAATTAAAAAAAGGAGGAGGAAATCTGTAAGAAGTATACCATTTCGGTCACAAAAGTTTGGACAAAGAAAGAGATTTATATAGTATGCAAATTACACGAATAAACCCATGTAAAATGTAGTTTGTTTCATCTAATCAAATCCATTTTACCAGTTTACCAGGAATCATACCTTTTGGACAAACATTAATGGT